>JAYESA010000004.1:359032380-359402380 GCA_036927795.1 Iris macrosiphon | reverse complement strand
AAAAAAAAAAATACTAAATAGCCTCGAAAAGGAGGCCCAACAGAGGATATGTATGTCAGAGAGTTCCGGAGAAAGTCGTGGCAACAAGAGGGTTTGATCTAAGCTTGTATCATGCTCTGAACAAAGCAGTATCAGAGCTATCTGTATGTGAGTGCTGTGTTCCTCTGGCTCCAGAACATATTTGCAGTTTTGCGGTATATTGTTGTATACTGTTGGACCCCTCTGTTTTCAGAACCATTTTGTTGTATACTGTCAATATATCGGTTGCATACCACCGCGAGGAGCCGAAGACCCAATTCAGGTGTTTAATCATCATCATCTGATGGTGATGGACGATCATGTTTATTATGGGATTGAGATGGTTTAAATATGATTTTTCTACCCTAATATATATCATACAATTAGAAATGAGAGAGTTTTCTCAAAGGTACAACTTTTAAAGGAGAGAAAGAAAGGGATTCAGAGTTCGAGATTTGATTTGGAGAGAGAGAGATCGCTTTGAGGAGTTCTATATTAGTTCGTCATCGTCATATTGTTTCCGATAACTCTATATTCTTGTTGTAATCTATTTTTACTAATATTTAAAGTATTGTGGTGGTCCATATTGGATCGGTGAAAAAGTTTGTAAATGTGCCGGTGTATTTTTTTTTTTTTTTATTGTGGGGATTTATATTTTTTGGTATTGTGCTTCTTGTTGTGTGGATTTTAAAATCGTGTCTTTGTTGCGTCTTCTATTCGGTTCTTGACAGCTTTTCTCCGGTTCGGGAATTGTGTTTTTTTTTCACAACCTTTTCCAACATTCTAATAATTTTGCAATGATTATCAAGAATCTCATAAAACATTTCAAAAAAGTTTGACCCACTAGCCCTTGGGCTGTAACGGGCTCGTCAAGAGTCCGTTTATGTGGGCTGGCCGCCAGGAGGAAACAAAACGCACCGACTGTGAGTTCCTTCCTCCCTTTGTCTTGTTCATTCTCATTCTCGTTCTCGTTCTCGTTCTCGTCGGTCCAGCTATGGCGATTCCGCCTCTCGACCAGTGGCATTGCCACCGCGAACTCCGTGTCACTCGGTCGCGCACCAGACAAAATCCTCCTCCTTATCCTCTCCCAAATGCCAACAAAAAGTTTCGGCGTTACTTATCGGACCACCGTCTTCTTCCTCGTCTCGAAGTCTCCTCCATTCTCCTCTCCTCTCCTCTATTTATACCCATCCCATCCTCTTAGGGTTTCTTATAATTTCCTTTCAATAGCTCAGTATTTCTTTCATTCTTGTAGAAATCGTCATGAGCTCCCTCCGTGGTGTCGGCGGTGACATCGAGAGCGGTTTCATCAGTGCCACGCCCGTACGCCGCGGCCTCGCTTGGCTCACCACCTCTGCTGGTACGTCTTCAATTTTCTCTCTATATACAATTTGGTTGATTGTTTTCTGATGTTTGTACATACATGGATTGGTGCTTGTTCTTCAGTGCTACTCATGTTTTTTGTGCTGTATGCCTACATCCTTCTCACAGAATTGCCGGTATGCCTTTGCCCATTATTATTTGTTGTTGTTGTTGTCCAAATTCTGTACTGATCTTGGTGTCATCGATCACTACTGCTAATGCAATACTTATTTCTCGTGTTTGTACTTAGCGCTGGCTTGTTATCGTCCTGCTTTTCGTTGCGGTCTACTTCGGGCGATACTCGAATAATGAAGTGGCCAACTGGCTGCAGAACGGAGGGGTACGAACATCACTGCAACAGCTAAGGATCCTCGGCCGTGCTATTGTGAATCGGGACATTGACAACTTAGGTATCTTGGCTTCTACACATTTTGTTGAGTATTGGTGTTTGCTTTGGTCTTAAATCTTAATTTCTCTGTCTACACATTTCCTTTTGCAGATTTTACGGATACACATCCACCTGCATTAAGCGAGGAGGATATCAATTCTCTGCCACTCCTCAGATACAAAGTTCGGCAGTCAAATGAACCAGTATGATCTTGATGGATGCGGAAAACTCTTTTTCCTTTTATTTACAATCCAGATTTGGAGACCTTGAGGATTTTCTTTTACATATTTGCTCTGTCTATGTAGCATGTTACCTATTAGGTGAACTTTTTCTACCTATAGGGAGAGGGAAGTATGCAAAGTGAGGGCATGGAATTGATATGTTGTGTATGCTTGGAGCAAGTGAACGCTGGAGATCTTATTAGAACTTTGCCGTGCAGGCATCAGGTATTATTTGTTCTATTACAAATTCAATAACATTATTGCTTAGTTATTTTCTTATCCATTTCAACTTTCATTGCAATTCTTATAAGAGTTTGCTTACAATTAACGTTTTTTTTTTTTACCATTTTCTTTTAGCTTATGCCACTGGTATAAATGAAAATCTCTGACATGTCTACGTTCAGATTATGAATTGTATAAGGAGTCAACTGTTTCTATGAATCCAACCCATTCCAAATCTAATTAAATCATAATTAACGATTTTTGGGGAATCTAACATGAATTTTCCTGAACTTGAATGGATGTTTGTGTTAATGCACCACATTGGTGCCTCCTCACACAACAAGTAGTCGATCGACTCAATCTTCTGGTTTAGTATTAATCTACTAAGTTGTGTAGCAATTTTCTACTATGTAAGGTCAGGGGGTGGGGAGTTCCCCAAGCCCTTACCTCGTGGCTTTTTGGTTCATGATAGAGAACTTTTCTTTCTGATTAGCAAGTATTTCAAATAGTCTGCCACACCAATTTAGTGTTGGGAACGAAAGCGCGGAGACCGTTCCCCAAACCAAGAAGTTCTGCAAGAGAATCGAGCAAAAACACACAAACCAAAAACGCCAAACACAAATCTCAGACACAGAAATTTTTACGTGGAAAACCCAAATGGAAAAAACCCAAATTGGATACGGGATGTGGTTGAAAAGAAACAAGCAGCGCTTGAGAATGTTCATACGGATGACAACGGAGCAGACAAGTTCAAAAAAATTCTTCCAAGGGAAAAGTTTGAGTACTGCAGGCGGATCGTCGGGATGACGACCCCCTCCACATAGTTGTGAAGGGAGAGATTTGTTGGAGTGGGTGGGGTTCCCAACCTATGTGGACAATACCTCGGAGTTGGATTGAGTATTCCTACATATAATATGAATACCTCATTATATTTGGATTGTATATTCCTACATATAATAGGAATATGTCAATGGATTTGGATTGGGTATTCCTATATAATATGAATACTAGTTGTGGGTTTGAGGCTATATATATTAGGTGTCTTCTAGCCCTAAAAAATCTCATATCTCAAAAAAATATTGCAAAAGGAGGCAAGAGTGCTTTTGCAACATTGGAAGGAGAGAGGAAGAGATTGAAGGCTATTTCGAAGAGTAGATCGGTTTCGGATAATTCTTTTCTCGTCATCTCTGTTCTTCGTTTGTCTGTGATCTATTTTCTATTCCAAAGAGTTGTGGTGATCCGTTTGGATCGGTGGAAAGTTTGTAAGGAGTCGGTGTATTTCTTATTCCATTAATGGAGGCTTTTCAGGGTTGGACTCCGATCGTCCGGTGGTTTTTTCCATTTGGGTTTTCCACGTAAAAATCTCTGTGTCTGCGATTTGTGTTTGGCATTTTTTAGTTTGTGTGCTTTTGTTCGGTTCTCTCGCAGGACTTCTTGGTTTGGAGAACGATTTTCGTGCTTTCGTTTCCAACATTTAGCAGCAAAGAGAGTGGTTTGAGCACTTTCATACTGAGTCCATTTATTGGCCCTATTTCCGTGAGTCATCTATTGTTACCATATTTTCCTTTGTTTTCGGAAGAACTTGTGAACATTTTATGTGAAGACTTTTTAAAGGCAACTTTTAATGCTAGGGGGACACCATAATCTGACCACATTTTGTTGACCACATGATGTGGCAGCCTATGATCATGTGTGGGACCACCGCATTAATGTCATCAACACATAGACAGCCACATCATGTGGTCAGCAAATTTTGTTCAGATTTTGGTGTCCCTTTAGCATTGTTGAACTATTTTTAGTATGGTTGGTAGAATTACATACTAGATAGGAAAGACCTTTTTTGATACTTTGTTTCTTAGAGAGTGTTGAATGTTTTAAATTATTTACTTCTTTTATACTTGCTGTCATACCCTATTTCATAGACATGTTCTAGATTTTGTATCATACCTGGCAAGTTTTAGGAAGTTTGTATTATATGGTTGTTATACGAACATCCCACAAGGTCATCTAAAAATATAAGGATTTCAGATTTATGATTATACAAATTACCAATTGGTTCACGTTTGTCTCATCTTATAAAAATATAAGGGTTTCAGATTTCTGGTGATACCAATTGCCAATTGGTTCATGTTTGTCTCATCTTAAATATTGAATTTCTCTGAAGGGCATGACATGCATATCTCTGGAAATCCGTATAAAGAGCAAATCCTTAATAATAGTCTCAAAGTGCATAGTATAGTCTATAGCTATCGGTATCCACTAACTACCAGTAAACACTATTCTTGTGTTTGGACACCGAGTGTTTTTAAATGATGATGTACAAGTCAAATTGTAGTGTTCAATGGGCACAACTGCACATTCTTTTCCTTCTATGGATTTGAATGGCTTTACATGTACTCTGGTGTGGCCTTGACTGAAAAGGTGGAAGTATTATTTGTTTGGTCTCTGACAGATGTAAATTTGTATTACGCCTGATTGTTCCCCTTTTGGCAGTTCCATGCAAGCTGCATCTCTCCATGGTTACAGAGGAAGGGGACGTGCCCATTTTGTAAATACAGGATAATTCCTGGGCAGGAGGGTGGTAGTGGTGAAAGCAGTTCATAAGTTGCTGTTTGGACAACGGTACAGAAACTGTCTCGAGCCTTTGAATACTACCTTACGTGCAAGATGCATTTCTTCTCAAATATAAATTTTTGAGTCACTTTGTCTTACTAATTTGGCATGTCTAAATTTAAACTTCACTTAAGGTACTTCCTACTAATTTTTATACTTGGTCTATTGAGATGTAGGTTGGGAATTCACTCTCAGGGTTTGTGCTGTAACAATTATTCCAGTTGGGTTGAGCCTTGTGGAGCTCTTGCCTTCAAGTAAACAGTCACATGTCATTGTGGTAATGTTAAGAAAATTGGTCTCACTGCAATGACTCAGAGTGGGGAGTACGAGCACCACCACAATGGCTAAGGATCATGGGATGTGCTATATCAATCAAATATTATGATGACTTAGGTTCGAACTTCTATAATTCTATTACTAGTTTCTCGATAAGTCGGTCTTTATTTCTTTTGTTTACACATTTTGCCGTTATGTCTAACTTTTGTTTTTCAATTTGTTTTTCGTTTTGCAGATTTTGAGGATACATATCAACCTATATTAAGCTTGGAGGATATTAATTCTCTACCTCTCCAGAGATACAAAGTTCCGCTGTCAAACAAACAAGTATGATCTCGTCTTTACAGTTTATTGATGAACGAAAAGAAATCTTTTCCTTTTACTTACCTTTTAGATTTGGAGAATTTGAAGATTTTTTTGCTAATTTATTGTCTATGTAGCATGTAATGTATTACATTTTTTTTTTCCTACAGAGAGATGGAAGTATGCAAAGTGATGACATATGCTGGAATCCTGCATATGCTTGGAGCAAGTGAAGGCTTAAGAAGTAATTAGAACTTTGCCATTCGGGCATCATGTATTGCTTATTTTATTACAACTTTAATAACATTGTTACTTATTTTCTTCTCACTCAGAAAATCTTGAGCCTGGTTGTCCTACAAATATCGCACATCCAAAACCGAACTAAATGTACCTCTTACTGATTATTATAATTGTTTTTGGAATTGTAGGTTGTGAATCCACTCTCAAGGTATGCTCAAGACTTTTTCCAGCTGGGATGAGCCTTCAGGAGATTTTACTTCAAGTAAACAGTCTCTCGTCATTGTGGTAATGATCGGAACAATTCTGGTTCTCATTTTTTTTTATCGCCACTTACATTTTTGTACACTGTAATATTCTGTATCTTCAAGTGTAATTATTGTCATTTTTTTGTAAAATATGACCAAAAGTGATATCGGCACATATGGAATCTACTCCTAGTTATCCTGTTTTACTTGTGGTGTGTATTTATGTACTGTTTTATAGGGAGGTAACTCATAAAGGTCATATAAACTCAATTCCATAATCAGACATGGCCCACCATAAATCTCAACTCTTGTAGGCAATCAGGGGGATCTATCATCATGGCCCATGTCACCTTCCAATAGCCAATTGATCAACATCCCCATAATGTTCAGAAGCTAGCCAGACAAGGAAAGATGATTAGGTGGCACAATAGCTCGAACCTACAGAGAGAAAGAAAGCTCGACATGACGTTTAGGCCCGTCCAGATAACTCCACAGTGAGACGAATCATCCCTATTTTTTGACTAGTGATTGCCATAAATTAGATATCTTCCTTTGCCTACTTAAGTTGATCCTCTTCCATTTATGAAACTATACAACCATTAATATATGTAGCCTCATGTCATGTTAGTGAGAGCTTTATGATCCATCTTCCCCTCAATCACATGTAACAAAAAAAATCTTAGACTAACATACAACAATTTTAGGAACCTTCTTAAATTCATTCCGCTACATGTAATATCTATTAGACAATAACCAACATTAGCTCAATTGGTAGAATGGAGGACTGTAGTTTGTTTATTCGATTATCCTTAGGTCCCCCTGGTTCGAATCCGGTAGGTTGGTATATAGATTTTTTTTCATTTTTTTGGTTATTTTTTTTTTTAAATGATTATTAAAGAAGCATTGTTTTATTGTAGAATAAAAATTAAGGTTAACTAAATCTAACATTTTTGTTTTAATAGTTGATTATTGATATGATTACTTTTTATGCTTGCAATTTAGTTTCCTTTTTTGTAAATGGTTAATAATAGACTTAAGGGATATTTTAGCAAATGTCCAATTACAAATATAGAAACTAGCATATACCTCCACTTATTTTAAAAACTAGCAAATATCCCATTTATTTGTATACAATATTTAAAATTTTAATATATACCCCCACTATTTAATAAAAAAAATGATTATTTTACTCATAATGGGGACATTTGTTAGTTTTTTTTTAAAATAAGTGGGGGTATATGCTAGTTTCTATATTTGTAGTAGGAACATTTGCTAAAATATCCCTAAACTTAAAAATGCCACGTTTTATATTATTAGAGATTAACACTTTTCTTTTTTAATCATTTATTATTGATATCATTACTTCTTATTTTCGTATTTTTGTGTTCAGAGTTATGTATTCACCGTTCTTTATTTTTTTTATGGATGGTTTTGTACGAGTTTTTTTATGTAACATTTTTTATATATTAAGATTATTATTTTTATGGATTATTATTTTTGAATGGATTAGCTTTGTTATATATTGAGAATGAATTTCTTGATAAAGTTGATATTAAAACCCTAATCAATGATTTTGCGTCTAAAAAAACGAGGATAGTTTTTCAGTGATGGTTCTTTTATTGTTGGTGTTCGTTACTTTTGCGAGTTAATGCTTAATTCATTTCTTTTGGTGGTACGCACATTTTTCAACTATATACTGGTTTTGTTTGATATTTTTTACATCTGTTTTCTTTGTTCGCATCTATTATATTTTGATTTTGATGTTTAATCTCTTCTTCTTTTTCTTTTTTTGCACTCATATAATTGAAGGTATTAGTGATTTTGGAGACGCCAGAGAGATAGCTAGAGATTTTACAATTTTGAGTAGTAATTTTTGTAATATTTAGACTGTATAATTGTTCGATCAATACAATTATTATCATACGTAGAAGTTAATCGACATTCTCTTATTAATTTTTGGGTTATTTACAATATTCCTATGTTTTAGGCTTATTATACGGAGTACCCATATTTTTAAACTAATTACACTGATCACCCCTATATTTTATGTTTATTACACGGGGTATCCCTACTTTCAGATAAAAATGAAAAGTTATAACACTAACTACCCCTATTTTTAATCTTTTTTTTCTAAAGGGAGGGTTGGTCAGTGTAATTAGTTTAAAAGTAGGGATACCCCGTATAATAAGTCCAAAACTTAGATGCAAGTGTAAATAACCCTTAATTTTTACTTATATACATGCACCATTTTCTTTACAAAAATTAAATTAAACTTTGCGTCATTCATATATGACATCGACAAAAAAAAAAAACTTTTTTATGTTTACGTAAAATATGACCTTATTTTCAGTTTTTGAACATGTCTTCTAAATCTCAGGACCGGCCATGAGGGTAAAAATATCCTTCAGAAATACTGCAGTCATAGTTTGAATTCTAGAATGTGCATGAAGTAAAAATTTCGAAAATGTTGTATTCCCAGTACTGAATTTGTTATGTTTGGACTTTAATTTGTTTCAGATGGCACTATGTGTTTTGGTTATCACCATGGGTGTAATATACTCATGCATTGGCTCGTCTGTACAATTAAGCAGTACAGTAGCCGAAGACCACTAGTATTGCCTGCAGTGTAGTATGTATATCGTATTTTGAAGTGCTAAACGGAGTTTTTTTTTTTTTTTTTTTTTTGTCTGAGAATTACCTTGCCAGCCAACCACGGTGCCCAATTGGAAGCAACTTCTATGGAGATGTATGGAGTGTAATAAAAATGCTCAGAATTTTTTTTTTTTTGGCTCATTAATTATATAGTTGAGTTGATTGCTCCCTCTCCTGGTCAAGTTTTTAGCTTTCATGATGTTATGACCCTTTTATCTAAAAGAAAAAAATGATGTTATGACCCTTTGTTGGGTACATTCTGTCTAATACTCGATTAGGTGAAAGAATTGATTTCCAAAAGGATTTGCTTATTTGTGTGGGCTTATTCTGCTATTTTTGCAAAAAATTACTAGCGTACACGAAGTCTTGTGTTTGGTTGGCGAAGTGAAAGAAAAAGTAGGTGAAAATGAAGTAGAAGAGAAAGAGGAAAATAAAATCACTTTTGCTTATTTGGTTAATCAAGTAAGCCGAAAAGAAAATCACGTAGAAAGCTGTGAAAAGAATGATTGAATGAAACGGCAATGGAGGGAGATCGGAGTTGTGATTGATGTCAAAAGAGTGAGAGTAGTTTCTTCCCCTATTATCCAAAATTTCTCAGGTGAATTTCTTTTCTTTTCTTACCAAAGTCCCAAACTTCTGATTGTGTTTTCACCAAAATTCTGAATAATCTTTGAATAAAAAAATTTAGAAATTAAAACTACACCTAGGCTTCATTGAAATTAGTGCATCTTTGTTAGTATATTAGAATATTTTTGGTATATTTGTTGGTATATTAGAATATTCTTGGTATATTTGTTGGAATATTAGAATATTCTACAGGGGATTTTAATGGGTATTAATGTAATATGAAGGCTTGTAAGACTATAAATAGTCAAGAGATTATCAATAAAAAATATAACAATTACTCCAAAATATTCTACATGGTATCAAAGTCCAAACCCTAGGCACTACCTCCCAAACCCAAGCCGCCACCACCGCCACAGCTGCCACACCGTCCGCCACCACCGTTGTCACGCCGCCACCATCGCTGCCGTGCCGTCCGCCACCACCGTTGTCGCGCCGCCACCATCGCTGCCGTGCCGTCCGCCACCACCGCTGCCGCACCGCTCGCCCGCCACCACCACCGCGAAGCCGCGACTCCCGCGGAGCCTTCTGTCGCGGTTCCTGACGTCTCCCGCGGGTCATTCCAGACGTGATCGGGTCTAGGAGAGGACGAAGAGGGCGAACATGAATCGTGGGACGGGTGTGAGGTGATCGGAGAAGAGGAGGATCGATGGAGGAGATCATCAAGAAGTTGGACTTTGCGGAGGTCACAACGTTGATGAAGCTGATGAAACTGTCGGCTGGTGAGAGCGCGACACGAACATTGACAAAGTTGGAGTTTCCATCCATCGATCTGAAGCTTGATAGACCGGCCACCTACCTGAGTTGGTCACGACGGGTGAGGAGAACCATCGCAGGAAAGAACCTGTGAGGGTTTCTTGTCAGGAGAGAAGACAGAGCCGGATGAGGGCTCGGCAGGACGCGACGAGTGAAAGTCCACTCATATGATGGTATACATTTGGCTCCTCAATTCTTTAGTCCAGTCGATCGCCGCCACAGTGGATGGCCTTGAGATAGTAAAAGACGTGTGAGAGAAGTTGAGAAGAACCTACGATGGTGTGGAAAATAACTTGAGGGTTTCCAGATCAAGGGGAAGATCGACGACACCGTACACGGAGAGAAGACGGTACAGGAGTATTCCACGGAGTTGGAGCGTCTGTGGTTGGATTATGATCACTTCTCAGATCGGGCGAGCTGCGAGGACCCAAAGTGTAAGGAGAGACATGTATGTCTGCAGGAGAGGACAATGAAGTTTCTTAAGGGGTTGGCCGTAGTGTTTGCTCAGAGGACGACACTACTTCCAGCCCAACCGAAAATTCCTACACTTGAGGAGGCTATCTCGGCCATGATCCAGGAGGAGACTCGTATCAAGCTACAGGCAGAGACATGTGGTCCTCCTGAAGTGAAGACAGTACTGGCGGTTGCCAATTCAGGCGGCACATGACCTAAGAGAGACCCCCGACAGTGTTACAACTGCGGGGAGATGGGCCGTCTGAGGTATGCTTGCACCAAACCACCCAAGGAGGAAGATTCAGGTGGCGGACGTGGACAGTTTAGAGGACGTGGCCGTGGTCGTAGGGGTCGACGGGGTGGTTGAGGAGGTTATCGGGCGAACCTGCTGGTAGCAGAAGGCGAGGAGGAGCTAATAGTGCCTATACTGAGGAGGATCAAGCACTACTGGACATGCTGAAAGTACACAGAAGAAAGCAGAGAGCGTCAAGCGATAGAGACAGGAGGAGTGGGACTGAGGAGGCGTCCACCTCAGTCTTCGCCAGAGGCAACGCTGCCATGTATGCCCATCCATCGGAAGATACTGATGACTCACTCGCCCTTGCTTCTATGTCTTCCCTTAGATCGTCGGACTGAATTGTCGGTTCGGGTGCGTCTCGACACGTGACAGAGAATGCTAGTGAGTTCTCTTCCTACACTCATCTAGCATCTGCAGACATCATTCAAACAGCCGATGGTACTTTTCAGCCAGTGGTCGGTAAGGGTATTGTCAATTGTACATGGTCAATAAGATTATCCAATATTTTACATGCTCCTTCTTTTCCAGTCAGTCTTTTGTCCATTAGTTCTATAATCCTCCAACTAAAATGCATTGTCTCTTTTGATATTCCTAAGGTGATCTTCCAGGAGGAGAAGGAGACGGGACGAAGACTTGGGACTGGCACTTGGCATGATGGACTATGATACCTGGATCGGAAATGACTGGATTCTGTAATACCCCGTTCCGTTCAAGCGGACTGCCGATTCAAACGGCAAAGTGCAAACGTCCCGACCTGCCTCCTTCAGCGAGGCAACTCGTTTGAGGCAAGGATATACAGACTTGGTCCCTACAGGAGTTCGGCTTAGGCTTTCAGAGGCTCGCTCGCAGTATCACTCGACCGAGGTGGATCATCGCTAAGGTGGGTGGCTACGGTGAACTTGTCCTTGCTTAGCCAGCACACATAAAATACGGAAGGATACATGCTAGTCGCTAGGTGAATCACCCCCTGCATGCTAATAAGAATCCAACGCACCTAGCTAAGGGAATAATCCCAACTTATACTGCTTGTCGCTAGAACATGAAAATGAAATATTGCTTATATGTTCAGACCCTCGCATGTTACCTTTGCCTCGTGCAACTGGACCCGCTATGCCTCGAGTAGAATGACACAAAAGTACATTCAGTAGTGCACTGTTCTCTCCCTAACACTGCACAACCCTAGATAACATCGCTCGGAAAGGCCCCGTGCGGTTTTGCTCGGATTACCTTCGGGCCCGAGCGGACTTGAATGCTTAAGTTATACAAGTGCATGCTTGCCTGCCTATATATATATTGCCTAGTTCAATGCTTGTTGTATAACTATGCCCAGACCGTGAAACACTATGCTTGTTATGCATTCATTTAGGCTCTCCTCGGAAGACTACCCGATAGTCGTTCCGTGCATAAATAAACCTGAATGCTTTCGGGACCGTTAGGTCGCTAAGGCAATTCCCGAACCAGGGAACTTGCGCAAATCCTGTTATCCAAGAATCCTCGCTCATTGAGCGATACTGCCCAGCACTAAATCAAATGGCTCGTGGAGCCGATACTCGATATTAGAGTAATCCTGATCCTGCCACAACAAGTTCAATATATATATATATATCTCCTGACTTGAACTCGTTCCATGAAACTTGTTCTATATATATATATATCCTGCTTAAAACTTGTTCCTGTTCCTGACCCGAAACCTGAAGACTAGAGACTTGTCCGGTCACAGGACAACTTGTAACAAAACAAGGTATAGTTCCGCGGACGGTTGCTGGGGCACTAGCACCGATCCGATCCGGACGGAACTCCTGAGTAGTCGCCTGCTTCGAGCGGAATGTTGTGCAATGCCTCCTGTTTTGCTTGCGCACCATTTCGACAAGAGACTACGCCGTCCACTAATGGCGTCGTGCCAGTGACCTCCTGTTCATATAGATAGGTCATCCTCGCTTAGCGGCTATCCGCGTGCGAGTCACTGCATCGCATCAAGAATAACTAAACACCTGAACGATCTTGTTATAACAACACTTGTGCATAAAGAGCACTTGATCATCGTATGCAACACTCCTGATATATCCTGTAACCCGTACATCCTTAACGGGATCTCGCACTGAAACGCTTGTGTTTGCATATGCTTGCTCTGAATGCTTATACATGTTTCTGCTTGATTTAACATGGTTTGCCTTGGACAGGGAAGGACAAATGGTAAGTTGGTAAGTCTCGCCGTGTTTCCTCTCATGTCGCACGGCGCACTGCCACACGGATTAGGCTATTCAAATCTTGCATGAAACTGATCCTAAGGCAACTAGAAAGACAACTTAATAGTTGTGCACAGAACCTTTATTACGTGTTTGGATTTGTCGAGCGGGCGAGTAGCCTCCCCACCAGTGCATTCATGTACTGATAACCCACCAGATTGCTTGCAGGGTGCGGGAGAACCTCGTTCGGTGCGGATGCCTCCTTCGTGCGCGCTAAGGCGAAGAGTTCAACTCAGAATCCTTGGAACGCTACGCCCGGAACTGAAGCACATATACAAGACATAATGTTGGAACATCGCCTCGCCTGAACATCGCCTCGCCAGAACGTCGCCTGAACCTCACCTGTTTATCATCCATAAATGTAGCCACTTGACACGCTTTTATGTTTCAGAGGGAGCTCGAGCGACTTGTAATCTCGGCTATACGCCGCCTGTAACACTTGTTTCAATATGAATAAAAGAGCTTGCTTTACTTCAACTTATGTTTCAATGCTTTCGCTATATTGTCGACTCAGTGAACCTGTTACCGATCGCCTATGCGTTCATGATTCCGCTGCACTCGGACAATCTGTGCGACTCTGTGGCTTAGAACTCTTACCGCCAGCCAATGAACCACGGCCTTGCACGGGCGCAACCCCAGGCCCGTGCGGCATCACGTCCCCCGAAAGCTCGACTCGGGCCATTCGATTAGCTTCCCTTCCTCCCTCGCGCCCGCGGGACGGGCGCGGTCATACGCGTTCGGCGCGCCGAGGCACGGTGATTCGTGCCCGGTTCGTTAATTCCTAGCCGCACGGGGCGGGGCAGGGCGGAGCGGCGGCCCGGGCGGGACCGGGGCGTGACAGATTCAGCATTGGTATCTGTGGCAGGAAGGGCAGGAATGAGAGGACCAAAGATGAGTAATATACTGATACTCCATCACAGGCGGTTGGGACACTCCTCTTTTGGTATTTTGAGTAGGTTGTATCCATCTATTTATGAGAAGACAAATAAGGAGAAACTACTATGTGATGCATGTGATTTAGGCAAACTTACTAGGAGCTCATATGTTGGTGCGGACCATAGGAACTCTTCTGTTTTTGATATTATACATTCTGATGTCTGGGGGTCGTGCGCCACAACTACTATGAATGGTTACAAGTATTTCGTCTCTTTTATTGATTGTTCCTCTCGTGTCACCTGGCTGTATTTAATGAAGAATAAGAGTAAGGTCTTTGCCTGTTTTCGGGACTTTCATAAACATGTCCAGACTCAGTACAGAGCAGTGGTGAAGGTACTAAGGTCTGATAATGGAACATAGTATACCAACAAAGCACTTGAGGAATACTTGTCAGTCCAAGGGATACAGCATCAGACCACATGTGCATACACACCAGCACAGAATGAAGTGGCAGAAAGGAAGCACAGACACCTTTTGGAGGTGACAAGGAGCATGATGATAGCCATGGATGTCCCACAAAGTTTGTGGGGACATACAATGTTGACAACAGCTCGATTGATCAACATGATGCCCTCGAAGGTACTGGGATGGAAGTCTTCATGTGAAATATTGCAAGAAAATAATAGTGGGATACTCCCACTAAAGGTGTTTGGCTGCGTATATTTTGTGAATGACAACAGACCGTCTGTTGGGAAACTTGACCCCAGAGCAGTCAAGTGTGTATTCGTGGGCTATTCGGCGACTCGGAAGGGGTACGTGTGCCAGAGCCCAGTAAAGAAGAAGAAGTTTGTGAGCATGGATGTTCACTTCAGAGAGTTTGAGCCATACTACTGTCAGGAGGGAACCTCATCCATGAGCAACTCACCTGATACTGAGAGTATGAGACGAGAGAGGGAGATTGGTAAGAGTGTGGTGACCGATTTAGGAGTATGGCATGGAGGAACGTTTGAGGAGGAGCAGAAGAGTGAAGAGAAACAGGAGGAGGCGATGAGAGGTGTTAGGCCCACGGCTAAGGGGGAGTTACTTATCTACAGCATGAAAGTGAAGCAAACTCCAAGACCAGTACCTATAGTGCCAGTGCCAAGTCCCTTGCCTGCGTTCGTCTCAACTCCTGAGATCCCTACACCACCACCACCAAATTTTCCTTCAGGTGCTATCATTCTTCCTACTCCTCCCATACCATTATCAGTACGGAGGACCACTAGCAGTAATACGAAAAATCCTCCTGATAAATATGGTTGGGACCTTGCTCAGTTTGTTTCATATAATAACATCTCTTCTTCTCCTGGAGCATTTATTGCATCTTTGGATAGTATTACTGTACCTAACAATTGGCAGGTTGCCAAAACCGATCCAAAGTGAAAAGCGGCGATGCACGAGGAGTTATATGCACTTGAGAAGAACCACACTTGAGAACTGGTAAAACTGCCAGAGGGAAAGAGGACAGTCGGATGCAAGTGGGTCTTTACTGTGAAGCAGAACCCAGATGGAAAAGTAGAGCACTACAAGGCTCGACTAGTGGCAGGATACAGTCAGACGTACGTCACTGACTATGATGAGACATTTGTACCAGTGGCGAAGATGAGCACCGTCAGGACCCTGATTTCTTTGGCAGCGAATAGTAGATGGAAGCTACACCAACTGAATGTGAAGAATATGTTTCTTCATGGGGATCTAGTGGAGGAAGTGTACATCGAGATACCACCAGGATTCTGTACCGATAAGACAGTGGACAAGGTCTGCAGGTTGAAGAAGTCCTTCTATGGACTGAAGCAGTCTCCTCGAGCGTGGTTTGACAGATTCACGAGGGCGATGATAGGGATGAGATATCAGCAGATCAATGCTGATCATACTGTGTTCTTCCGTCGGAGTGGATGCCACATCACCATGTTTGCGGTGTATGTGGATGATATGATTATCACAGGAGATGATGAGCAAGAGAATGCCCGACTTAAGGGGAGGCTTGGCAAGGAGTTCGAGGTGAAGGACCTTGGCCTTCTTCGGTACTTCCTTGGGATTGAGATTGCCCGAGAAGCAGAGGGGATTGTTCTTTCTCAGAGGAAGTATGCGTTGGACCTTTTCATAGAGACATAGATGTTGGGATGCAGACCTGCAGCGACGCCAATCAACTAGGGATTCAAGCTGTGTGCTGAGGTTGGAGAACCAGTTGACCGAGACAGATACCAGAGACTGGTGGGCAAGTTAATCTATTTGAGCCACACACGTCCTGATAACTGCTTTGCAATGAGTGTGGTGAGCCGTTACATGCATTACCAAGGAAGGGTCATATGGACGCAGTATACCAGATTCTGAGATACTTGAAGGGTGCCCCCAGAAAGGGGTTGATATTCAGGAAGAATGATCACTTGAGCATCGATGGCTACTTTGACTCTGACTGGGCTAGTTGTACTGATGACATGAGGTCTACCTCGGGCTATTGCATATTTGTAGGAGGCAACTTGGTCTCTTGGAGGAGTAAGAAGCAGTCAGTGGTGGCCAGATCGACAATTGAAGCGGAGTACAGAGCTATGGCCTTGGGAGTTGCAGAGCTGCTATGGCTGAAGAGTATACTGGTGGAGCTGAAGCTGGATCAAGGAGCCAAGATGAAGCTGTGATATGACAACTAGTCAGCCATCAGTATCGCCAACAATCCAGTGCAACATGACAGGACCAAACACATCGAGATCGATAGGTTCTTCATCAAGGAGAAGTTGGACCGTGGACTACTGGAGCTAGGTCATGTTCCAACCAAGGAGCAGGTAGCAGACAGTATGACCAATGGACTTAACTCTGTAAATATGATTAGAGGATGTGACAAGATGTGCTTAGTGAATATCGTTCGCCCATCTTGAGGAGGAGTGTTGGTATATTAGAATATTCTTGGTATATTTGTTGGTATATTAGAATATTCTTGGTATATTTGTTGGGATATTAGAATATTCTACAGGGGATTTTAATAGGGTATTAATGTAAGATGAAGGATTGTAAGGCTACAAATAGCCAAGAGATTATCAATAAAAAATATAACAATTACTCCAAAATATTCTACAATATTAAAGATCAAACTTTTGATCTGGCCAGTTAATATTAGATTTTTTTTTTATGTATTCATAAAGTAAAGGTAACTCATTATTTGTTTATTTTATGTACATTGTGGGTCAATTGCTTGCTAACATCATTGCCTTAATTAATTTATAGGCAGGTTCTATTTGATAATGATAATGCTAATTTTTTTAATGCTTGATGAAGCATATCTTTTGTATTTTCAATTAAGAAATGAATTATATTCAAATAAAAAAATACTTGTACATATAAAATGACGAAAAGTTATTTAAGATAGAATTAGCAGGGGTATGCTTGTGCATAACTTCCTAACATAAATTATTAACGTGCAGGGACTAAAGAGGGGACAATACGTGGAGTCATTTCCAATAATCTTCTATCCTTCACTTTGTTGATTTGGACTGCCCTGGGCCACCATAATCTTTAGGCATCTTTAGATTCTATATAAATAGTCTTTAGAACTTAAAAATTGGGCAGAACATCATAAAATCTAAAAATTAAAAAAAATGGTGCTCAAGTTTTAGCCAAACCCAAGTTTTTGTTTGTTTTTTCATCTTTTTTCCTATATATTTGTGTTGCAAAATTTGAATCTTCTTTCTGTCTTCTTGTCGAGTTCTTTGTTGCCTCCGACTCCTCGCCCTTTACCGTTTTTTACGATGTCAATCTATTCTTGTTTATAGTAACTTCATTTCGACCTCAATTTTATTGTTTTTTTTAAATTATTATAATATTGTGATAAAAAAAAATTATAATAAATTGTTCCCAAATCTTAAAGCTCTTGGCCAATTTTTTTATTTTTTTAGACTAGTCTAAAATTCTTTCCTTTTGGTCTCATCCTATATATTGAAGAGATTGTGGCCTCTTCAAGAAGAAAATATAGAAGACGATACTTTGATTGATTGAAGAGATTGTGGCCTCTTCAAGAAGAAAATAGAGAAAACGATACTTGACTGATTGAAGAGATTGTGGCCTTTAAGGGTGTTCAGTTGTCGTGCATTTGTGCATATACCCAAAGATGAAAGGGTGAAGCTCGATGCCGAGGTAAAGCAATGTATTTTTCTGGGATACTCACATGATGAGTCTGGATATAGGTTGTGAGACCTAGAAAGCAATAAGCTGATTAGTAAGTCAAGATGTGGTCTCCTTTTAAGACCAAATCCTTGAAGACATCAAAAGGGAGATGTCGAGGTCTCAATCCTCTCAAGAAGTTATTGAATATGTGGACCCGCTGGCTTCTCTCGAGGTGCATAACGACGGGAGAAGAGGCACATGAGAGAAGACGAGGCCAAGGTTGGTGATGATGAGGTGGATATCAATTTGGATGACCATGAGGGGGAGGGGCCAACTCGACTCCAATCACCTGAAGTTCCATCATTTAGGCATTCCACAAAAGAATGTCGGCCATCGGCCTATCGACAAAATACTCTAGCAATGAGTATGTTATGTTTTGTTAATGCAGGAGAGCCATAATTTTTTTTCCAATAAGTTCAGGAATATGTGGACAATGACCAATAGCGGGAAGCTATGCGAGAAGAGATGGAATCCTTGCGTAAGAACTACACTTTTGAGTTAGTACAGTCACCCAAGGAAAAGAAAGCCTTGAAGAACAAATGGGCGTTTTGGCTGAACTGGGAAAGCAAGAGCTCACAACCACGTTACAAGACGAGGCCGGTTTTTGGACATAAGAAAGGCATTGATTTCGAAGAGGTATTCTCGCCGGTGGTCAAGATGACATATATTTGGATTGTATTGTTACTAGCCGCTAGCATGGACTTAGAGGTCGAACAAGTGGACGTGATGACTGCCTTCTTCATGGTGATTTGGAGGAAGAGGTTTACATGGTTTAATCTGAAGAATTTGCACCATGACCCAGTCACGCTACCATGTTAGGTTACGAGTTAGCCAATTGATCACCCCTACATTCTCTCGTAATATATCAGATTCAAACATAGGTACGTACCTCACCTTTGAGCTCCCCTCTTAGGTTATTTGCAGGTTTTGTTGTGGCTTTGCTCCGTCTTCACAATTCTTGTTGTAATTCCCATCACGGTGAGCACCTTATGCCGGCAATTCACAAGTTGTCTTTTAAATTTGAATTACACGGTCGGCTCTTATCTTGCCATCTGCATGTTATAGGTGCATTCCGTTTTAATCTTTAAATCTTCTACAGATAAAAAAAATAAAATTAAGTCACTGACTTATGTAGCGTAAGTGAAATATCATCTAAAATGTAAATCCCTAAAAAAATATCTGGAGAAATTGTGAAATTGTCAACTCCTGGTCACATATGACACACTGTCATGGTCCATTTCTGTATCTTCTGAGTACCTTAAAGATCTTACCTAGGGTCCAAAGAATCTTTGGTTGGCGCTTAACATGCTTAAGATTGATCCATCCAAAAAAATGCTACTTGGTTATTACTCTAGGATATAATTATCTATGAAACAAACCTTGTATAAGATAATTGGTATATTTTCTCGATTATTTTTTTGAAAAATAGAGCTACAGGTATATATACACCAATTATCTTTGAGATATTTATGTTCTCTGTCTTCACAAAAATGACTATTTAGTCTCTAATTATTTCAGTGAAGTTTGGAGATGGAGAGGAGAAGAGGAAGTAGGAGAAGAGAGAATATGAGAAAGGAGATTGCAAGGGCCTTAAACCCTATGTTGCATCTCATGTCTATTTATATTGATATGCAATACACCCACAATTACTATTATACCCTCATATGATAAATAACAAAATAAAATAACTCTAACACCCTCCCTCAAGCAGGAGCATATAGATCAGACATGCCCAGCTTGCTACATAAATCAGAAAATGGACCGCGAGCAAGTAGTTTGGTGAGGATATCACCTAATTGATCCTCTGACCGAACATAAGGAGTGACAATCTGTTTCTTCAGCAATAAATCACGAACAAAATGACAATCCACCTCGATATGCTTCGTGCGCTCATGAAATACCGGATTACTTGCGATAAACATTGCCGACTGATTATCATAATACATCTCCATCGGAATAGGAATCATAATTCCCATTTCATGAAGAAGAGACTGCACCCACATCATCTCAGAAGCTGTATGAGCCATCGCACGGTACTCGGCCTCTGTACTAGAACGAGCCACAACATTCTGCTTCTTACTACGCCACGTGACAAGATTGCCACCCACAAACGTACAATAGCCAGAAGTAGACCTCCTATCACTGCGACTGCCTGCCCAATCAGCATCACTGAACCCAGTCACCGTAAGCAACTGGGAAGGTTTGTACAACAAACCCTTTCCAGGTGCACCCTTTAAGTATCGAAGAATGCGAGAGATAGCCTCCCAATGTGGTTGTCGAGGGGCATGCATAAACTGACTAACTACTCCAACTGCATATGTGATGTCTGGTCGAGTAACAGTAAGATATATAAGTTTGCCAACCAAACGTCTATAATATCCAACATCCTCAAATAACTCTCCCCTGTCAGCATCAAGCTTGTCATGATAATCCATAGGAGTCTCAACTGGCCGACACTCCAACATCCCAGTCTCGGAAAGCAAGTCTAGAACATACTTGCGTTGTGACAGATACACCCCCTTCTTAGATCGAGCAACCTCGATTCCAAGAAAATATCGAAGAAGACCCAAATCCTTAGTATGAAACTGACGACTAAGGTAGGCCTTCAAGTTCGCAATTTCAGCATGATCACTCCCAGATATAATGATATTATCAACATAAACAATCAACACGATAATACCTGCTGAGGAAGAATGGCAAAACATTGAATGATCTAATATGGTACGCCGAAAGCCATACTGAATGAGAACTGAACTGAACTTGTCAAACCAAGCACGAGGTGACTGTTTCAGTCCATATAATGCTTTCTTCAATCGACATACGAGTCTTTTATTTCCTGCTACAACATATCTCGGTGGTTGATCCATATAAACCTCCTCCTGTAAGTCACCATGCAAGAAAGCATTCTTTATGTCCAGCTGATATATAGGCCATTGGTGATTAACCGCCACAGAAATAAGAATCCGAACTGAATTCAGCCGAGCCACTGGAGAGAAAGTCTCCATATAATCCACGCCATATGTCTGAGTATACCCTTTGGCAACCAACCGTGCCTTGAGGCGCTCAACAGAACCATCAGGGTGATACTTAACAGTGTAAACCCATCTACAACCCACTGTTTGTTTTCCAATAGGAAGTAATGTAAGCTCCCAAGTCTGATTTTGATGTAAAGCATACATCTCCTCATCCATTGCACTTTTCCAACCAGAAGATGACATAGCCTGCTTGTAAGTTTTGGGAATAAAAGTAGAAGACAATGAAACAGCAAATGCATAAAAAGATGATGAAACACGGTGTAATGAAACATAGTTAGAAATGGGATGCTTATTCTTTGTGGTACAAAGGCGTTGTCTTTTTCTGAGAGCAATAGGAAGATCATCTGGATCTGTGGTGATGGGAGCAGAAACCTCAGGCACGGAAGATGATTGATTGAAGGCTGAATTTTGCAGAACCACTGGCCTGTCCTTGGATCTCTGATAAACCTGTAAATGGGGAATGGAGACAGAAATTGATTCAGGAATGACCGGAAGTGGTATGGAAGATATCAAATCTGTTGTAAAAGGAATACAACGGTCTCCTGAAGGAAAGAAAGGGGTAGACTCAAAGAATGTAACATCCACACTGACATAATATTTGCGTGACTGTGGACTGTAACAACGATAACCTTTTTGAGTACGGGGATAACCAAGAAAGACACACTTCAGAGATCTAGGAGCCAACTTATCTCGATTAGGTTCCAAGTTATGAACAAAAGCGACACACCCAAACACTCGAGGAGATAAGGAAAAGGGTGCGACATCTGTATGTAATATGGTAAATGAAACTTTGTTATTTAATACAGATGATGGCATGCGATTAATAAGATAACATGCAGTAAGAACGGCATCTGTCCAATACTGTTTAGGGACATGCATATTGAATGTAAACTCCCTCGACCAGATTTCAGTATTTTAAAATTATTTTTTTTAGCCAATTAGAATTATTGGAACTTTTTAATTTTTATTTTGCTTGCATATCCTATAGATTGTACACCTGTCCATTACCCAATTTATTTAAGAGCAATACACTAGCTGTTATTCCCAAACAAGTTCACACACCTGCCCTAGACATGTTAGACTATTTTTATGAATTTTGTGCAACTCCCAGATACTTCGTTTTGTGCTTCGTTTTAGTCGCACAAATATCGTTACAAACGTACGTATTTATTTCCTATTTAATTTTCTGCTCTTTACCCATCTCTGTACCCCTAGAGATTTGAGGACCAGTAGGCACCTGTTTTGCCCAAACAAAAATACGATAATATTCTACACTGAATATACTACAATTAGTATATTGACACCGTAGAAAAATTATGACCCTAACTGCCTCTAAATAATTAGTGAACACCTTGCGCAGTATTTATTAAATAATAAATACGGTGACCCGTATCACCCAAAGAATCTGACCCTGTCCCTGCCCAGACTCACCTCCACACATCCCAAAGCACTTCCCCCAGCTTTCTCCCTCATTTCTGTACAATTTGGTAATTTTAGGAATCAGTGTTTTTAATCAGACAAATTGCATAATTGCACATTTTCCCAATTTTTAGGACTTATTTGCAAATTATGAAATTGTAGGAGTTTTTATGCAAATTTCCAGGCGAGGCGGCACTTCCCTATTGGCTGGTGGACCTACACCTGACATGTGTCAAGTGGGACCCCTAAATATCCTGAAAAATCAGGATAAATTATCCTAAAATATCCTAGGAATTAAATTACTTAATTACCCTTAACAATTCAATTAATTACTAACATATCCTAAACCCTAACCCTATTTAAACCCCCTCACCCGAGCTCCTCTCACTCCCCACACCCACTCCGGCCACCCTCCGCCCACCGGACCACCGCCAACCTCCTCGCCCTTCCCCCAGTTACCCTCCGGCCAACTGCCGCCCTTCCTCGCCGCAGCCTCTGCCTCCGGCAGCCCCCGCAGCACCCAACCTCCCCTCCACTCCACAGCAGCCCCGACCACCCGACGCCCTCAACCGCCACCACCCACAGCCGTAGTCCACCACCACCACCCCCATCTGCTCCGCCACCCTCCCCTCTACCGAACCACCCTGCCCCCACCGCTCCACGACGCCTCCAGCCGCCGCCCGACTCCCCGCAGTTCTTCCCCGACCACACGACCACCCGCCTACCCAAGCACCCGACCGCCTCGAACTCTCCCTCCGGCAGCCTCCGACCTCCGCCACCACCCCAGACCTCTTCGTCCCGACCTCCTCCTCCGCCCTGACCGCCTGCACCGCCGCCTCCGCCGCCACTGACGCCGCTGTCACTGCTGCAAGCTGCTACTGCTGTTGCTGTTGCTGACAGTAGCTGCTGCTGCAGCTACTGTTCCGGCCGGCCGCCGTCGGCTCCGCCGTCGACCTCCCGCCGGCGACCAGCAGTGGGCCCCCCTGTCACCCTATCAGGTATAAATACCTGTATAAATACGTATATATGTATATTATATATATGTATGTATATATGTATATATATATGTATATATATGTATATAATTATATATATGTTAATATATATTTTATTATATATATTTATTTATATATTAAATATTTAAATATAGTATACAGTAAATAAATATATATGTATTATATTTCTGTATTTTTCATTTTTCATTTTATTTATGATGTATTATATATATATATATATATATATATATATATATATATATATATATATATATATATATATATATATATATATATATATATATATATATATATATGTAATTATATAATTATACATATATAATATTATACTTAAATATTGTATTATATACAGTATATAAATATATAAATTATATATATTATGCATTTTTTTATTTCTATATATATGTATTATTATATAATCTATTATTATTATTATTTGTATTTCATATATATTTATGTATATATGTATATTACCATATATATATATATATATATATATATATATATATATATATATATATATATATATATATATATATATATATATAATTATATATATGGTATTATATATATTATTATATATAATATATATTATAAATATGTATGTATATATAATATTATACTATATGGTATAAATATATATATATATCTATGTACTTTTGTATTTTTCTTTTCTACATTTTATTTATATATATATAAATATATGTATGTATATATTTATATATATATATATATCTATATATATTACTCTATATAATTATATATGTATTATATAATTATATATATTATATATAATAGTACTGGATAATACAGTACATATGTATTTATACATGTATTTACATTTCCTGCACTGTCTCTTCATTTTATTATTTATATATATATATATATATTATCTATATAATATAGTACTGTATAATACAGTACACACATATATATATATATATATATATATATATATATATATATATATATTTAATTTCTTGCACTGTCTTTCAATTTACTATATGTATCAGTGGATATACCCTGATTAGTATATTATTATGTATCAGTGGATATACCCTGATTATTATATTATTATATATCAGTGGATACACCCTGATAATATTATTTTACTATATTAAAACAGTGGTTATACCCTGCTAATATAAATATTTTCATTCCTGCATTTTTTTTGCTTTATATATATACTATATATATACTGCTGCTATATATATTATATATATATATATATATATACATACTATATATATATATCTATATTATATATGTGTATATATATATGCTTCATATTACAACCATGATATTCACGAACCCGGTCTGTTTTAACAGAAACCAATTCCAGCACAGCCAGTGATCCCCTGTCACCAGCACCCTCAAACTTGACTCTGAGAACAGGTTTTCAATACTATCAGGGAGTAGGCAAGTATACCTTGCCAAGTTTTACTGTTTAAATTATTAACTGTTGAATGTTCATTTTAGTAAATTTACATATAACCGTGAGTACCTGAGACTGCCTCGGGTACAGTCAACTGATACGTTGATATTTAGCATAATTAACTTAGTCGTACAGACTCACCAACAATTGTGAGGGTATCCTAATATCCTCTTAGACCCTATCACGGGTACACGCAACAAGGTTGCACTTCATTTTGGGATGCAAGTTTACGTAGTTGATTAGCTACCAGTACGTATGACGTGCATCACGGTTTAGAACAAAATCAGGAAGGTTACGACTAGCATTAGTTACATTGGGCGGGGAGAACGACTGAAAAACGTATGGGACACCCACCTCTTTATCATGTGGCCGCACTCGACGGAGTGATACGGTTGTTATATATATTCATGTGACCATACTCATCGTAGATGAAAAATTATATAGTGCCCTTGAACGGGGGCATATGTAGCATATACTAGCCCAGTCACTACGGATTGGTGAATTACGTCAGCATATGTCTAGCCACACATTTCCTATACGTACTAGGTTGTCTCAAATTGTATTCACTTAGCTGGTTAGCACCCTGTATTTATTTATTCAGTATTTACATACATGGCATGTTATTTTTCTGTATCTTGTTACGTCCCTCTGAGGACCTGGTTTCCTGCCAGGTTTAGCTGAGACATTCCACCCCACAGTACCTGGACCTGGACAGGAGTCTGGACATGCCCTTGAGATGGAGTTAGAGGAGATGCCATCAGAGTCTGCCTGAGTACATCTGGAGTTAGAGCTATATATTTTGAGGATGATGCGCTAGTTTATCTTATTTAACTTTCTGCTTACCTTTTTGTAGTGGGTTTGTTCCCACCTGACTTATCTGATTTGTATATGATATTTCAGATTTAGCATCTATATATTCAGCACTTTTCCTGATATTTTTGTGGATGAGATAGATTTACCTGTATCAAGACTTGTAGTAATTTTAGGACAGCGTAGCACATCACTTTGGGTCCATTAAATTGGGTAATCCCTTAGTGACGTGTCAGCTGGCCAGTGACACGTAGCCTAGTTCCGTATATTTTTGGGACTGGGACATGACATTGAACATGAGAGTTCGAGCCACATCTAAAATGTGTCGATGTTTGCGTTCGGCTATACCATTTTGTTGAGAGGTGTGGACACAACTGGTTTGATGAATCATACCACGATCAACACAGAAACTGTTCACAGAAGATTGAGTATACTCCAAAGCATTATCAGAACGCAGAATTTTGATACGTTTATTAAACTGAACATAGACTTCATTATAAAAGACAGATAACACATTTGGAAACTCAGATCTTTCTTTCATTAAATAACACCAAGTCATTCTGGAACAATCATCAATAAAAATAACAAAATACTGAAATTCTTTTGGACTTTTGACTCTAGACGGACCCCAAATATCAGAATAAACAAGATCAAAAGACTCTAATTGACGACTCTCACTACGACGAGAAAATGAACTACGGTGATGCTTGCCTAACTGACAAGCCTCACATTCAAGACTAGAAACATGACTCAAACTAGGAACAACTTGACGCAACTTAGCCAAAGACGGATGTCCCAAACGATAATGCCACTGCAACGGAGAAGTAGAAACAGAAGTGAAGACTTTTCCAGGTAGATCTAAGTAGTACAGTCCATCTTTTTCATGCCTCGAACCAATCATCTTCTTCGTCCTGAGGTCCTGAAAAACACACGAATTTGGAGAAAATGTCACAGAACATTGAAGATATTTGGTTAACTGGCTCACAGATAACAAATTAAATAGAAAATTAGGCACATATAATGAATCAAATAATGATAGTGATTGAGTAGGGTGAATGACACCTTTCCCAAGCACAGGACGAGTAGACCCATCAGCCAAGATAATATTATGTTTCATGGAACTACGATTATGAAAGATAGATGTTATACCAGACATGTGAGAGCTTGCTCCTGAGTCGATGACCCAAGAGGTAGATGGTGACTGGGTTGCCACAAGAGCAGGATTACCTATATGTGCCATGGTTGCAGTAGGTTGGGAGGTGGTACTAGCAAGCGCGTTCAACTTCTGGAGGATCTGTTGAAATGGAGATGAGGTATCGGACGTTGAAGTCTGATTAAAACCCGAAGTATCATCTCTGGGAGCAGAAGTGGTGACCTGGGACTGCATATTTTCAGCATGCACTTGATGTGCATATTCTGGTTTGCCCCACTTGTCCCAACAGTAGTCTTCTACATGACCGAGCATGCCACAATAGTTACACTTCTGTGGTTGACCACGGCCACCACCACCACCACGGCCACCACCACGACCATTGTCTCTACCACCACGGCCTTCTCCTCGACCAAAACTACGACCACCATCTCTACCGCCACGTCCACTACCACGTCCACCACCACGACCAACAATACTAGAAACTAGGGCAGAAAAGTCAGTACTCGGCACCACAGAACTCTGTCCCAGAAAAGAACGATTGAGACGGAAGAAAATATCTGCCACCGTAGGTAACTGCTCTCCAGCAAGGATTTGAGCTTTATAAGGTTCGAGCGCAGGATCCAAGCCGGCTATGATAAGTGAAACATGAAACTCTTCCTTCTGTCTGCGAGCTTCCTTCAAATCAGTAGTAACAGGATGATATTGAAGCAGTTCCTCCCACAAAGCCTTCTTTGAAGCCAGATATTCATTCACAGGCCTCCCATTTTGCTTTGTATTGAACAATAACTCGTACAACTCATAGATACGGGCAACGTTTCGCTTCTGCGAATATGATTCTTCCAGAGATGCCCAAATCTGTTTGCTTGATTCACACCACTGAACATTAGCAGCGATATGCGGTTCTATACTATGCCACAACCACGACATAACGTATGCATCTGCACTCATCCAATCTTCATACTCAGCGGACGTTTCAGGCAGGGGTTCTTCGGTCAAAAACTTCAACTTCTTCTTCGCCCTTAACACCACTTTGATAGACTTGGACCAGGCAAGATAGTTCGCACCATTGAGTTTCACCGCTGTAATCGACTTTCCCAATTCATCATTATGAATAACAGTAAAAGGAGAACCACCTCCGCTACCACCACCACTATTAACCTCGCTAGAAAATTCGGTCCCCACCATACTTGCAGATGCAACAGAAAGACGAGATCTTTGAAATCCTAGATCTCACAACGAACCTCAACCGACGACGAATAACCAACGGAGATCTGTAGAAACCCTAGATCTCATAAATGAACCACGAACGACCATGAACAACGAACGACGAACGGCGAATCATGAAAAGTAGACGAAAAACAGCCGAAAGTTCGATCGGCCCTGTCGGGGATGGGATGTACAGTACTTACAAATATATGCTCTGATACCAAGTGAAGTTTGGAGATGGAGAGAAGAAGAGGAAGTAGGAGAAGAGAGAATATGAGAAAGGAGATTGCAAGGGCCTTAAACCCTAGGTTGAATCTCATGTCTATTTATATTGATATGCAATACACCCACAATTACTATTATACCCTCATATGATAAATAACAAAATAAAATAACTCTAACAATTTCAAACAGAGGACAAAATCTGAACCAATTACTCACTGGTGTTTGTTCTGCTTGGACACAAATATCCTACTTCTGCATAAGTTGGATAGTTTCAACATTTACTGGAGGCTCAAAGGCGGAACAAATTCATTATATGTTACATAAATTTTACATTTTTGAGTTTTTGTGGACTGACTTTTGCATTTAGAGTTTAAATCTACGTACTGCAGTGTAAAGTTAGAACTTATCTTCTGATTTTGTTCTATTTCAGGTGGCACTGTAAAGGTTGGTTACGATTGTGGGGGTAGCATGCTCATTCGTTTGCTCCTACTCACCAATTAAGCAAATAGTTTATGAATTTGGGTCAATTAACTGAAGGCCATTCATGACTGCAGACTGTTTATATCTGCATCATACTTTAAAGTCCTAAATGGAGAACTGAAGTACCTGCTTTTCTTTATGTGAGGGAAACTGTGAAAGCCAAAGTTGGTGCAAATATGAAGTAACTGCTATCAAGAATAAGGACAATGTTATGAAAATAGCATGTTGTGTACAATCTTTTACATGGCTGAGGCTTAATCTTTTACTATGTATTATTTTTTTTGCTTGTGTAACTGATAGTTTCAGAGTTTGTCGAGGAAATGCTTCTCGCACGAGCTTTTTCACTTTGCCCTGACCAACCTGTCGTAGAAACAAGAAATTCATGTTTCTCAGTGTTCATAGGCAAATTGTGCGCTTTTGTGCAAACAATTACTGGTATGATACTACTATTGCAACTTGCTATAAGAACTCAAAGTGCAATACATCTTGGACCTTAGCCATCTTGGTCACCAGAAGACATAGGTTGGGTTTATTTTACTGTATCGATGTTTGAATAAGAACCATATTAGCTCTGATACCCAACATTGAAAGGCATTAGATCACTAGTTTGCTGCTCTGGGAGGAGTAAGAAGCAAAAGTCATAGGATCAATTTTAGTTCGAGAGAATGTTTGTTTCATGGACAACTAGTCATACCGTAACAATCTACAATGAGGAGGTTGGGAAGGGTAGAAGACTTGAATTACATCACCATCAGGAGAAAGAATTGCAAGTCCTAGATTTTGTTTTTCATTTCGTTTTAATTTCTCTTCTAAAAATATATGTTGTTATGACCCTTGTATTTAAGGGGATTTATCTGCACTTATCCCTTTAATAAAAGAAAATGACTTGTATTATTTTATCCCAAATTAAACAAGAAATAGAAACACAACAACTAGGGTTTTCCAACCTGTCCTCAATTTTTTACCCTAAATTTGAGAACTCAAAACGGAATATTTTCATATTATTCCATCATCATAACTTTACAACTCTAACCAATCTCACCTCAAACAATAAACAACTATTATTTATTTCTACATAAATTTATTTCTTTAGAATTATCTAATATAATCATATAGACTATATTATTATACATTAAAAAAAATTACGGGGACAAAATTTTTGAAATTTTTGTGAAATTTCTCTCAATTTGAGAATTTGAGGATGAGTTTGGAAAGAAAAATCTTGAAATAAGTGGTTTTAAGAATTGGTTGTAGATGGCTTTAACCAAAGATATTTATCATAATAAGACTTTTCCACTGTATAGCTAAATAAACCATTCAAAACATGTTTCTTGGTTAACATTTAATAAGCTTTTAATAAAACAGAAGACAAGATGATTTATTCTTGATTATATTTAGAAGATACATATGGTCTTAGGGCAACTTGAAAACGAATTATAGTTCATGATATTGGAATTTTTTTTGAGTCTATTTACTAGCTAAAAAATTGACGATATTAATGTAAAAAAATTGATCGTGTATTTGTTTGTTAGTTTAGCTTAGCTCTCTTGTATTGCCCTTCGGTGTGTGGCAATAGGTAAAGTTCTGCTCTAGAGATGGCTTGCAATCCTGGTTCTTGTTTGGTTGAAGGATTGTGGTCCAGCTCCAGGGTAGTCCATGTACTATATTAATGTAACAACCTGTTTTTTTTCAAAAAAATTAAAATAATTTTTGGGATTTTTCTGTGATTTTTAATTAATTATTATAAATGTCCTTTAGGGATTAATATTTTTATGTATTAAATTAAGTATTAAAATATTGCCAAAATAATATTTTTTGGTGTATAATTAATAATTGTATGTTGTGTAATTTTTTTGGAATTTATTGGGCTAAAAAACTATTTTTAAATAGCAAAAAATATTGTTTTTGATTGAACCAGAATAAACCGGATCAACCCAACCCGAACCGAACCAAACCGAACCGAGCCAAACCCTACTGAACCGAACCTAAACCTATTGGGTCGGATCCTACCCGACTCGACCCGACCCGTTTTTATATTTCACAGTAACCCACGATTCCCCCGCCCCCGACTCGGCCGCACGACCCCGCTCCGCCGGCTCACGACCCCGCCTACGACCCCCGCGACTCCCGGCGACGCCCCCGCTCCGGCCTCCCCTTCCCTCTCATATTTAAACCCCCCACCACCGCCATCACCAAACCACCGCCACCGCCATCGCTCCAGTCATCGCCCCCGCACACCACGACGACCCCGACCTCCGACGACTCCTCCGGCGACCTCCCCGACCCACCACGACCACCACCCGAGCAGCCCCAGCAGTCGCCGCAGCCATAGCAACCGCCGCCACCGTCGTGCCCCGCCGAGTTGCCCTGTCACAAAATCAGTGAGGTACCGTTCTTCTATCTCGCGTATCTTCCTGTGTGTTGATCCAAATTTTGTTCTGTCGAATCCTATGTGAAGACTACGTGACCCTCTCGAATCCCGTGAAATTAGTTCGGGGTATCGCGTCCTGTGTCGGTCGTAAACCACGACACAAAAACAGGAAAAAATAACCCATATTTCAGTACCGTCCCGAACTCACAAGTTTATGGCCGATTTACTCCCAACCTGTTTATTAATTTTAGATTCTGTTTGAACAGTAAATTAGACAACATAACCAAAATTAAGACCCTATAATTAGTTTATTTTATTGTGCTGTGATTTTTGTTTTATTCGTGGGTGAAATCGACAAAAAATTTGGTTTATAAAATCCAAATTTCTTTCGAAATTGGGTTCGTTCCGCTAAACGAGGCTACTTGGTCGTGTGCGAAGTTCACCGAAAGGTGCGCATCATCAATGCGGACGTGTAAGATTTCGTGAAAGTTGATTTGGATGTGCGTGCACACCGGAATCAACGCATATCCGTCGAAATTATCCCGTATCGGGCCTGTTCTGAAACTTGTTGTAACTTCGTGTGTGCTTGTCGTTTCGCAACGAAACTTAGCCATTGGATTCGTAGTGTTATGCTGGTCCTGTGACACAAGTTTGATTCGATTCTGAGAACGTTGACGAAACCCCGTATCGTGGGCCCCACGGCTCCACTTGACGAACGATTTTGTGATCGGCTCATCGAAATCCAGTTCTGGATATTCCGTTGGGTTCGTATCATCATTCTAGACTTGTAAAGACTAAGTTTTATAAATTTGGAGAACTTTGTCTCTGGTATATTTTTCGGTGCGAAGTGGGCCACATGTGGACTCCGCTTTGACCAGAAACTGTCATTTCTGTCCTGTGTCCAAATTGGACTTATGGGTAGTCAATCCTAGCTATTTCATATCATTTGAGAGTGATGGTAATGTTTATTTCAGCATTCGGAGACGTACCTGAATATCTTGCTGTTACCAGAGCAATTGGAGGAGTTCAAACCCCAGGCAAGTGTACCTTACCAACTTGCAGTAGTTCCTGTTATATTATTTGCATAAGTCAATTATTTATATATATATATACTCTTGAGATGTACATATTCAACCTAGGACCTTGAGACTTTGCTTAACGTCCGAACAAGATTCGGGTGTCGACGCCGTACGCGGAGTCGTGTAACGTCACTTAGAGAGTTGATAACCCGATCCTATATCTTTCTCGTGCTTGCTTTATCAAGTACGTCATACCATAGGACACTTGACACTATTCATGAGACAAAATCTTTCTTGAGTATTTATGGTGATTCTGTATAGGCTTACAGGATTCGTGACATAGGTTTTGTATATACATAGATATTATTATGACTCGCTGTGCTAGCTGGAGGTCATGATCTTGCGTGTTATGGACATGAGACATCGTGGACATGAGACATGTGATTACATTGGGTGGGGAGAGTCTTACCATACCAAAGGATGATTATATTATATATATATATATATATATATATATATATATAGTTATTCTGGAGGTGCCTTAGACTCTAACCAGAGATTTGGCACAAGTACTGGCCCTTCGAGATATAAATGCTGCTATGGGTTTCCCCGACACAGAGCCTATAGTAGTTTCAGCCTGAGTATAATTAATGCTCTCATTTGCATATCACATAGCTGGTTACATAGTTTGCCTTATTGATACATTTTATATACTGCACTTATTTTGGCATGTTGTTTCTTGTACCTTGTTACGTCCCTTTAAGGACCTGGTCCCTTGCCAGTTTTGCAGCATAGACCGTTGTGGAGCCTACTTGGAGTTGCTGATGTGTGTTGCTTAGTCTTGAAGGAATTGGTGCCAGGTACTTATATTATTTCTTTCGGAGTCATGGTTATTATTCATATTGTTTATTCATCTGCTGATATAGCCTAGTTTTATAGACTCATATTCCTTTCTCGAGTCTATTCAAGCTTATGTGTTACTGGCGGCCGACTTTAGCACATGTAGCTCATTCTTGTATATTCTGATCATTGTGGATTGAGGCATAGATATTTATATTTACTTGATTATATAGATAGTGACCATTTTAATACAGCTTATACGTATTCGAGTCGGACCAGAGTCTGGTCGAATGCGTAGCTGGCATGTTACGTATTCCTAATCCTACGTATTTTGGGACTGGGGCGTGACATATTTTTGTGGTGGCCCATGCAGGTCATGATTAAATCGTTTTGGTTACTTTCCGGTACTGAACGAGCCTGCAATCAAAGTTAGCAGTGTTAGCATCTCAATCCACAACTGACTTAAAAATTCTTTAGCATTTGATTACCGCCCTTGGACTTCATAATTGTACTCTTTTAATGTCATGACCCGATTCCGTGGAATCGTTGGGGCGTCCCCCTAATCGTGACCGCCGTGCGGGCCTGGGGTTGCGCCCGCACAAGGCTTTAATATTTTGCATAACGATCAAATATTCAGAGTACACAGATAAATTGAAACACAGATTTGAAACATGGAAAAGTTCTCTTTATTGATAATGAACATCTATTACAAACTCTTGAACGAGTCAACTAAGTTGTCGCACGGGCTTACAAAAGTGTTGATACAAAATGAGATAGCAGTCCTGTACATTACATCCCTTTACTAAACTTCAAAATGTATAGACCTCCGGGCTGGAGGAAGGCTTTGCCAGGAAGCTGCATTGTGTATTGAGTAGCAGCTCCTTCCTTCAAGTACTTCAAAATGCGGCACGATCAGGATGCGCCTATAGCTGGACTGGATCGGGAAGACAACTTCGGCTCCTCGCTCGGTTCACCTTAGTGCGGGAAACCTGTTTCAACGAGGGTCAGTATGTCGAAACATACTGGTGAAGGCGAGCTAACCGAACTATACCAATCAACACGTTGTTTTAATGAAGCATGCATATTTTTGTGGGTTTCTATCTTGCCTTAGTTCATTTACAAGTAAGCAGCATATAGAATTTACTGAAATAAACTTGTCACCGTTCGGTGACTTTTACCTACCCGTCTGAACAACCTGTACAATACTTACCATGCCTTCCCTGCCATGAAGACACAAGTTAGCTTGAAACAGGTTTAAATACACACGAGGATCACTGGCTTGATTGCCATAATGGACTAGTCAAGGACAAGGATAGCATGCAACGAGAACACACGATGGCCATACGATAAACACATGATGCGTTGTAAGCTATCCAGTCCGCACACGATTGACTACACACGAAGTTTTACCCGGATCGGATCGGTGCCAGTGCCCCAGCGACCGTCCACATAACTTATACCCTTGTGCATAAGTTGTCCATGATCGAACACACGATGTTTAGTTAAATTATTACTTCATGCAGTTGAGGCAACACGAGTAATGCATGATTCATTTTGCATAGCCTCCATGAACAATTATGCGCATACAAGATATGATTCATAGATAGCACAATTTATAGAAGAAGATACATTCTAACTAAAATTGATGCATATGATGAACATTCCAAACGAACAAGCATGCACATGAGTAACCGTTCCCAAGTTGAATGACAAGCAGTATTAACCAAGTCTATTCCCATTTTATCTTGGCATCTTTTAGTTATTACTTGGTATCGTCTGATCGGGGCAAAGAAGAATGCAAGATTTTAGGTGTGAAGACTTGGAAGCAGGGCTAGCTAATCGGGATGGTAGCCACTCACTTAGATGGTTGGAAGGGAGAAGGAAAGAGGCGCTTCACGATTCCGCTCGTAAGCCGCCTACTGCTCGTTCACCTACATCACGAACAGCTCGATCAATACCTCTTCCACTCTTTTTAATCTCGGAGTTGAAGTGCAGTTCAATGAACGAAAATAATAAAATCCATCAAAACCGTTCAAGGAAAACAAGCAAATCTGAAAACCAACTCAAAGCACAAAAGCAACAAGCGACATCGAAATCCGAGGCAATAAAAGATAACAGCGGAGAGGTCCCTCCTGACTCTACCGCTAAGTCGATCCCGGGGGCACGGTCCACTGAATATGGGAATCAATTTCGAAGAAATAAATCCATAACGAGGACGAGTTTTTATTTCAATCTATCCCGATCGAACAATACCGTCTTGTGTTTCTTAGCCGCGCTCCTCGAATAGGAGGAACGGGGTGCCACATCCTACCCAACCAATTGGAAGTTTCGTCCCGAAACTTAGGAATAGAACCTACCGTTAGGGATTATTTCGTTGGGGACGACGATCAGGAAGGTTCGGACAGGAACTAATGGCATGGCCTGGATCGCCACAAGCGAGGCATAACCCAAGTCTCTTGCGACATTGATTGACTGTATGCCCCGCTTTCTTACAGTAATTACACGATGGCCCTGGGTTTCCTCCTCGATGCCTGACGTTGTTTGATCGCTTTGCAGCGGTGTTTCCTCTCTCTTCACTTTGGCGTTTGTGATTGTAGGTATGCACAACGCCGGTAGAAATGTGAGGATATTGTGGTTTAAGTGATCGGGCCTGATTCATGACTTCACGCATTGTCCTGTACTGATGAACGACTACGTGCACATGAATGGCAGGGCGCAAACCACCTTCAAACCTTCTAGCTCGACTTGCTGCATCAGGTAAATAGGCCCTAGCGAATTTGGAGAGTCGGTTGAATTTGGCGGAGTATTATTTGACTGTCATGTTGCCTTGTCTCAGTTGTCACACCCCGATCTCCCGCAGGCAAATCGGCCGTTCCCGCTAGGCGGGAATCACCCTCGCCAGCGCTCCCGCGGAACGATCGCTTGACCCATCCGGGCGTGATGCCGCACGAGCGTGAGCCGCGCCCGTGCAAGGCCGTGATTTATTGGCTGCCGGTAAGAGTTCTAAGCCACAGAGTCGCACAGATTGTCCGAGTGCAGCGGAGTCATGAACGCATAGGCGATAAGTAACAAGTTCTCTGAGTCGACAAATATAGAGAAAGCATTGAAACACAAGTTTGAAGTAAAGCAAGCTCTTTATTGATATAAACAAGTGTTACAGGCGGCATATAGCCGAGATTACAAGTCACTCAAGCCTCTCTCTGAAACAGTAAAAGCGTGCCAAGTGGCTACAATTGTGGAATGATTGTAGAGGCGATGTACAGACGATGTTCACAACTTATGTCTTGTATATGTGCTTTAGTTTCGGATGCACCGTTGCTTCGGAGTGATATCCACGCCTTAGCACGCACGTTGGAGTCGTCCGCACCGAACGAGGTTCTCCCACACCCTGCATACAAACTGGTAGATTATCAGTACATTGAATGCACTGGTGGGGAAGCTACTCGCCCGCTCGTCAAATCCAAACACGTAATACAGGTTTCGTGCACAACTATTAAGTTGTCTTTCTAGTTGTCTTAGGATCAGTTTCATGCAAACATTGAATAGCCTAACGTGTCGGGCAGTGCACCGTGCAACATAAGAGGCAACACGGCGAGACTTACCAACTTACCATCTCCTTTCCTGTCCAAGACAAACATTGTTAATTTAAGCAGGAGCATGTATAAGCATTCAGGAGGCATAGCATATGCAAACACGAGTATTTATTTCAAGATCGTTCAGGTGTTCAGTTAATTGTTTCATGCGATACAGTATCCCGCACGCGGATAGTCGCTAAGCGAGGATGAATTGTTTATCCTTCGTTTACAAGTTTTTCTTTCGTTTACAAGCAAGCATGCAACAAGTTAAGTACAAGGCGATCACTGGCGTATGCCATAATGGACGGTATAGTCTTTGACGAGATGGTTTGTAACGAAGTACAAGAGGTGCTGTAAACCACTCCACCGAACAAGAGACTATTTAGTCTTTGACGAGATGGTGTACAACAAGTACAAGAGGCGCTGCATGCCATTCTGCAGAACAAGAGACTAAGAACAATTGTCTCGCCCGGACCGGGTCGATGCCAGTACCCCAGCATCGCCCGCGAGACCGTTACCCTGTGCACTGGTTGTCCATGATCGAACGGGGCCTTAGTTGGGGCAACAAGAGTACAAGACAAGAGTACAATACAAGAGGCAAGCTGTTGAGGCAACAATAGTACAAGACAAGATGCATTGCCTGTTCGTTGTTCAGTGAATGACTTTTGCCTTGATGCAATTCTCCTTGGGCGGAGATTGCCTTAGTGACCTAGCGGTCCCGAATACTTGCAGGTTTATTCAGACACGGAACGACTACGTAGTAGTCTCCCAGGGTTTGGATGAAAACAAGGCATCGTTCAAGCAGACAAGCATGCGTTTCTAAGGAACATAAGTAAACATGTTGCTCGGGCCCGAAGGTAAGCCGAGAGATAAAACCGTTAGGGACTTAGCATGCGAGGGTCTGAACATATATAAGCAGTATTTTATTTTTAATGTTCTAGCATAGCAATACTAGTTGGGATTATTCCCTTAGCTAGGTGCATTGGATTTATTAGCATGCAGGGGGGTGAATCACCTAACGACTAGCATGAATATTCCAGATTTTATGTGTGCTGGCTAAGCAAAGACAAGTTCACCGTAGCCACCCACCTTAGCGATGATTCGCCTCGTTAGAGCGATACGTCAAGCGAGCCTCTGAAAGTCCAAGCCGGATTCCTGTAGGGACAAGTCTGGATATCTTTTGCTTCTCTTTTGAGGCAAGACGGGTCGGGACAGTTGCACTATTGCCGTTTGAGACGGCAGTCCGCTAAAGCGGAACGGGGTGTTACATCAGTTGCACGAACTCATTCTCCATCTGACGTTGTACTGGAGGGGGTATAAACTCCTCTTCAAATGCGGCATGAAAAGTCGTCCATGAGATCGCCTCCTCTCCATGGTCAAATTGAAGAGATCGTCGATGCACGTCCCAACAATTGTGCGCGTTGAGGCAGAGCTGTAGTTGCGCGCAGGCGACGCCCTTCTCTTCGGGGACCTCTAGCAGAGCGAAGTGGTCTTCAAGTTCGGCCAACCAATCTAGAGCCACGATTGGGTCCTCATTCCCGTTGAATGGGGGTGTTACAGACTTTTTTGAAGTGGCCAAAGTCGAAGGCAGTCACGTCCCTCGTCCTTGGAATTTGCGGCGTCTCTACTTCAAGAACGGGCTGTTCCACCGGAGTCGCTGGCGTTGCCGCGGACTGGTTGGAGGCCAAAGTCTGCACGATCTGTTGCAGGGCATCTACCTGCTTCTGTTGGACTGAGAATTGAGCTTCTATATTATCTTGAAACTTGAGCTGACTCTCCTCCGCCCGCTTCTCGGCCCGTTCGTAGCGAGCCTCGTCCCTTTGTTGGTTTGCCTCCAACATGCGCAAAATTTATTGGATGGGATCGATGCTTGGCACGGCTCGCTGACTCCTTGAACTTCCCGAAGTGCCCGAACTACTTTCTTGGCCTTGCATTTTGTCCGATGCTAGCGCTGCAGATTGCGCTGGTGCCATTCCTTCAAAAGAAGGTAAATTACATTAGGATTATAATGTATTATGGACTTATTGCATGAACGTATCTCATTTTGGCCTAGCGAGTTCAAGAGTTCGCACAGGGATTGATCGTTAAAGGAACTTTTCTAATACGAGAGTCTAAGAAACTTGAATCTGTGCTCTGATACCACTATGTCACGACCCAATTTTGTGGAATCGTTGGGGCGTCCCCCTAATCGTGACCGTCGTGCGGGCCTGGGGTTGTGTCACGCCCCAGTCCCAAAAATATACGGAACCAGGTCACGTGGCATTGGCCAACTGACACGTTACTAAGGGATTACCCAATTTAATAGACCCAAAGAGATGTGCTACGCTGACCTAAAATACTAACAAGTTTAATACAGGTAAAGTCTAATCTCATCCACAAAATATCAAAGAGTACTGAAATAAGTGCTGCAATATATATAAGTGCTAAGTCTGAAATGTCATAATACAAATCAGATATGACTGGTGGGAACAAGCCCACTACAAAAGATAAAAGTGCAGAAATATAAAAAGACTAGAGCATCGTCTAGCTAGGTAATGAGACTCCAGCTTCAGATGAACCCACTACTAAAGATCAGTGGGAAAGAGGCTTCTGCTCCCGGTGCACAAAGATCAGGCAGAAGAGTCCAGCTCCAAGTGCACTTACTACTAAAGATCAGACAGACTCAGATGGCAGCTCCTCTAACTCCTCCTCAGTTGCATACCTTGTCTCCTGTCCGGGACCGTACACTGTGGGGTAGTATGCCTCATCTAGATCTGGAAGGGAAGCAGGTCCTCAGTGGGACATAACAAGATACATAAAAATATGCCATATATAAATACTGAATAAAGTAAATAAGGGTGTGCTAATCATCTAAGTGAATGCAATGTGAAGACCTCATAGTACGTATGGGAAAGTGTAGGCTAGACATATGCTGACTTAATTCACCAATCATCGTGACTGGCTAGTATATGCCACATATGCCCCCAGACACATGGGCACTCTGCAATCGTCCATCTCCGAGGAGCATGGTATCCGAAGGTATAACGTCAAGGAGGTGGGTGTCCCATATGCCTACTAGCTATCTTCCCCGCCCAATGTTGTTATACAAGTCGTATCCACAACGTGTAAACCACGCAACTATATGCCAAGTCATAATTCTCCTGAATATTCCTGATTTTGTGCTAAGCCGTGATGCACGTCACACGCACCGGTAGCTAATCGAGTACGCAAACTCGCATCCCAAAATAAATTGCAACCATGTTGCGTGTACAAGTGTCAGGGTCTAGGAGGATATTAGGATACCCTCGCAGTTGTAGGTAAGTCTGCTAAAGTCTAAGTCAATTACACTACTTGTCAACGTATTCGTTGACGGTACCCGAGGCAATCTCGGACACTCACAGTTATATGTAAGTTCAAGAGAAACAACATACAACAATTAAACATATAATATATAATATATGTATATATATATTTTAATAATAATAATAATATATATATAATAGTATTTATATATATGATAAAATTAAATAACATATATAATAATACATATAATAATACATATATACTTAATAATATAATACAATATATATTATATATACTTATATAATATAAATATGTATACATATAATATATATGATAATATAATATGATATATATTATATATACTTATATAATATAAATATATATATATATATATATAATATATATGATAATATATATTACATATAATAATAATATATATGTATATAATTAATATACATAATGTATAATATAATCATAAATATATACATACATATAATATACGTATACAATAATATATATATATATATATATATATATATATATATATATATATATATATATATATATATATATATATATATATATATATATACATATATACTATACATATATAAATAATAATAATAAATATATATATATATATATATATATATATATACATATTTAAATATATAATAATATATTATATATATTGTATTTATATACATATATTATAATATAATTATATATAATACAATATATATATATATATATATATATATATATATATATATATATATATATATATATATATATATATATATATATATATATATATATATATATATATATATATATATATATATATATAAATAAAAATACAAAATACATATATATACAAATATTTAAATATATAATAATATATTATATATACTCTATATATATACATATAATAAATATAATATATAATTATAATAAATATAATTATATATATATATATATATATATATATATATATATATATATATATATATATATATATAGGGGGGTAGGGTACCTGACACGTCAGGGGGGGTCCACGTCGTCGTCGCCGGCGGGGGGGAGGGGCGGAGGTCCGGCGGGTCGACGGCGGGGTCGGCCGCAGCAGCAGTAGCAGTGACAGGGGCAGCAGTAGTGGCAGCGGCAGCTGTGGCAGCTGCAGCGGCGGAGGCGGCGGCGGAGGTGGCGGTGCAGGGTGTCAGGGCGGCGGAGGAGGTGGCGGCGAAGGCGGTAGTGGCGGTGGCGGAGGTCTGTGGTGGCCGGGGGTGGCGTTTAGGGAGGTCGGGGGTGGTTGGGTTATGGTCGGGGGAGAGGGTCGGGTCGCTGTGGCGGCGCTGGCTGCGGTGGTCGTAGGGCGGTGGGGCAGTGGTGGTTCGGTGGAGGGGGTCGAGGCGAAGGGGATGGTGGCGGTGGCGGTGGTCTGAGGTGGCGGAGGTGGTGGCTAGGGTGAGTCGGGTGTGGTGGGGTGCTGTTGGTGTGGGTGTTGGTGTTGGCGCTGCGGGGGCTGCCGGCGGCTGCGGCTGCTAGGGCGGTGGCGCGGTGGCCGGGGAGGAGCTGAGGGAGGGGCGAGGCGGTGGGCTGAGGGTCGGAGGTGGTGGAGATCTGAGGGAGGTGTGAGTGAGGTTCGGGTGGGGGGGATGATGTATAAATAGGGTTTTTAGAGTTAGGGTATTTTAGGTAATTTAGGGTTAGGGGGTATTTAGGTAATTTACTAATTAAAAATATCTAGATATTTTATGTAGATATTTTAGGGTTTAAATACATTGAATGGGGACCCCTTTTGGAATGAACGTTGTAGGATCATCCTCCAATGAGAGGTTGACACCTCGCACAGTACATTTGCAGATAAAACCCCACAGATTCATAATTTGCACAGAAGCCCTATAAAATTGGGGAATTGCACAATTACACAATTGTTTGAGAAAAATACCTTATTCCTGAGGGCGCTGTATTGAACAAAAATGAGGGGGGAGGGTGTTGTGTGAGGGCCTTGAGGGTGTGGGGTGAGTCTGGGCAGGGGCTGGGCCTGGTTTTGGATGATACTGGTCACCGTATTAATTAATTAGAAATTAATGTGTACGATATTTTCTAATTATTTAAGAATAGGCAGGGCCAGAATTTTGTGTAGTGCAAGTATACTAGACGCAGTATACTCAAAGTAGGATAATAACGTAATTTAGTTTGGGCAAAACAGGTTCCTGTTGGGCCTCAAATTTCGATTGGAATGGACAAGGGTACAGGTCTGGAAATTAATTGAAAATTAATACGGACGTTTATAACGATATTTGTGCGACTAAAACGAGACTCATGCCAGCGTATTTGTGAGTTGCATAAAGTATAAAATAGTAGACTGGCATGTCTAGGAGAGGTATGTGAACTTTGTTTGGGGATAACAGTCAGTGTAATGCTCTAAATATTGATGTGATGGACAGGTGCACTAATTAATAAGATATTGCATAAATAAATTTAAAAAGCTGTAATAAATCCTAATTTGCTAAAAATAATCCTAATTTATTATCTAATGCTGAAATCTGGTCGAGGAAGTTTACAATCTACCCTCCTTAGAGTATTTCGTCCTCGAAATTAAAATAGACATATATTGAAAAATATTGATTGATTTGAAATATTAGGACATACCCTGGCCTTTGAATAGATGGGGGAAACACTGTCGAATATCCTCTTCTCGTTCCCAGGTTGACTCGCCTGGTGCATGATGTCTCCATGCAATACGAAATAGAGGGATAGTCTAACCTCGTAACACCTTCTCGCTTCTGTCTAGGATCTCTACAGGCTCCTCCTGGTACGATAAACTCGGGCCGACTGTGATCTCCGAGTGGTCTAGAACATGACTCGGATCTGGAATGTACCTCCTTAGCTGAGATAATTGGAAGACATCATATACTCCTTCTAATGTTTGGGGTAAGGCTAGCTTGTAAGCAACTTCTTCGATGTGTTCCAACACTTCGAAGGGTCCGATGTACCTCGGACTCAGTTTTCCTCTTCCTCCAAATCTGATAGTTCCTCGGGTAGGTGAGATCTTCAAAAACACATGTTCTCCAACTTGGAATTCTAGAGGTCGTCGATGTATGTTTTCCCAGTGCTTTTGTCTGTCCTGTGCTGCTCGCAGGTGCCCTTGGATCTTCTTTACCTTCTCTACCGTACGAACGCCCAATTCTGGTCCTAGGATCTGTCTTTCGCCTACATCGCTCCAACATACTGGGAAACGACATTTCCTACCATACAATGCTTCAAAGGGAGCCATCTGAATGCTCGCTTGATAGCTATTGTTATAGGAAAATTCTACCAGATACAAATGATCTTCCCATGATCCACTGAAATCAAGCATGCATGCTCTCAGCATATCTTCTAGTGTCTGAATGGTGCGCTCGGACTGGCCATCTGTCTGCGGATGATACGATGTGCTGAACTTTAGGCGGGTACCAAGACTCTCTTGCATACTTTGCCAAAAGTACGATGTAAACCTCGTATCCCTGTCAGATACTATACTGACTGGTACTCCGTGTAGAAGTACGATCTCTTTCATATACATGTCTGCCAAGACTTCTGTAGATTGCCCAACTCTGAAGGGTAAAAAGTGGACAGCCTTGGTGAGTCGATCTACGATCACCCATATAACATTACGACCACTGGGACTTCTTGGGAAGCCCGTAACGAAGTCGATAGTAATGTGCTCCCATTTTCACTCAGGTATTGGGAGTGGTTGAAGTAGACCTGCGGACCTTTGATGTTCAGACTTGACTTGCTAACACACCAGGAATTTTGCCACAAAGTCGGCTATTTCTCTCTTCATTCCATGCCACCAATAGTATTGCCTCAGATCTTTGTACATCTTTGTGCCACTTGGATGGATAGAGTATGTCGAGCTGTGAGCTTCTGACATCAGCTCTTCACGAAGTTCTCCATTTGGGACATAAAGACGATCTCCACATCTTAAAGTCCCATCTTCGTGTATGTGCAATCTTGTCTTTATTCTGGCCTCGGTTCTTTGTCGAAGTCTCTGGAATCTGGCATCTGTTGGCAGGGCAGCCTTGATTCTCTCGACCAATGTTGATTGCAACTGGTAATTTGACAATTGGCCGTCAACTCCTGGCATAATGACCTTTATACCCAACTGTTCTAGATCTCTCAATAGATCTGGTTGGGTGATCAGAAAGAATGTCGTGGGTCTCCTGCTTAGAGCATCAGCTACTACATTAGCCTTCCCTGGATGGTACTGCAGGTCGATCTCGAAGTCTGTTATCACCTCGAGCCAGCGTCTTTGTCTCAGGTTCAAGTCCTTCTGGGTGTAGATGTACTTCAGGCTCTTGTGATCAGTGAATATCTTCACTCGTTCGCCGTATAGATAATGTCTCCAAAGCTTCAAGGCAAAGATGACTGCGGCAAGCTCTAGGTCGTGCGTGGGATAGTTCTTCTTATGGGTCCTCAGTTGTCTAGAGGCATAGGCTACAACCTTTCCATATTGCATTAAGACACAACCTAATCCTTTTCCGGATGCATCGCTATATATTACGAATCCTCCGGATCTAGATGGTATGGTCAAGATGGGAGCTGTAGTCAGACGCTTTTTCAGTTCTTCGAAAGCTATCTGGCACTCCTCTGACCAGATGAACTCCTGCTCCTTGCGGGTCAGACGGGTTATTGGCTCTGCTATCCTTGCAAAGTTCTCTATGAACCTCCGGTAATATCCGACAAGTCCTAGAAAACTCCTCACCTCTGAGACGTTAGTAGGGGTTGGCCATGTCTCTACGGATGAAATCTTCGCTGGGTCTACCGAAATGCCATCTCCTATGATAACGTATCCAAGAAAAGCGACACGATCAAGAAAAAACTCGCACTTGCTCAGCTTTGCATAGAGACTCTCACGCCTTAGCGTCTCTAACACTAGTCTCAAGTGTTCTTCGTGCTCCTCGTGGTTCTTTGAATACACCAAGATGTCGTCGATGAAGACTACCACGAACTGGTCCAGGTACTGGTGGAAAACTCTGTTTATCAGGTTCATAAATACGGCAGGTGCATTTGTCAGTCCAAAAGGCATCACCAGGAACTCGTAGTGACCATAACGATTCCTGAATGATATTTTTGGAATGTCTTCTCTCCGTACTTTCACCTGATGATAGCCTGATCTCAAATCTATCTTTGAGAGCACCACTGCTCCTGTCAGTTGGTCGAACAGATCATCAATCCGCGGCAGAGGGTACTTGTTTTTTATTGTCAAAGCATTAAGGGCTCTGTAATCAATGCACATATGGAATGTTCCATCCTTCTTTGGTACAAACAATACTGGTGCTCCCCAGGGTGATGCACTAGGATGAACAAATCCCTTGATCTGTAATTCTTCTAGCTGTAGCTTCAGCTCGTCTAGCTCCTTCTTCGCCAACCGATACACATTTGAGGATACTGGTGCAGCTCCGGGCACTAACTCAATAGTGAACTCCACTTCTCTATCAGGCGGTAGGCCTGGCAATTCATCCGAAAATACATCTTCGAATTCTGTAACAATTGTTGGGGGTGCTGTCTCCATAGCCATGTAAGCTCTATGTGTCTGGCCTACTCCTTGCTCGATGGTGCCTCGTATGTACTCGAACTCTGGGAGACTTGGTGGTCTAAAGATGATGCTACCCTTCCGGCAGTCTAGTATAGCATTGTACTGGCTTAACCAGTCCATGCCTAAGACAACGTCGAAGTTTGGCATCGGAAGTACCAAGAATCACGCTCTCATCTCTCTACTATACACAACTACCAAGCACGTTCTAATAGTGCTGGTACCCGATATGATGGTGAAGGTACAGGGTTGTTGGATAAACCAGTGTCCTTCTCGGGGACTGGTCTCTCGGGGTAGTCGGGGTCCTATGGACATCTTGCGAGGGGTCTGTTGCTTGGTCAACCCCATCAGTTGCGTGTCCACTGGGTACGTCCATATTTCTGAAGAAGATAGAATAATTAGAAAAGCATGAAGGAATAATAATAATAATCAAGCATGATGCAAAAATTTAAGGATGAAGTCAGAGTGGATGAGACCTAGTATTCCTATCCTATAGCAGGCTTGCTGGGCATGTTATCATACTACTAGCAATTAACTAAACCGGCATGGGCCACCACTAAAACTATGTCATGCCCCAGTCCCAAAAATATACGGAACCAGGTCACGTGGCATTGGCCAGCTGACACGTTACTAAGGGATTACCCAATTTAATGGACCCAAAGAGACGTGCTACGCTGTCCTAAAATACTAACAAGTTTAATACAGGTAAAGTCTAATCTCATCCACAAAATATCAAGGAGTACTGAAATAAGTGCTGGAATATATATAAGTGCTAAGTCTTAAATGTTATAATACAAATCAGATATGAATGATGGGAACAAACCCACTACAAAAGATAAAAGTACAGAAATATAATAAGACTAGAGCATCGTCTAGCTAGGTAATGAGACTCCAACTTCAGATGAACCCACTACTAAAGATCAGTGGGAAAGAGGCTTCTGCTTCCGGTGCACAAAGATCAGGCAGAAGAGTCCATCTCTAAGTGCACTTACTACTAAAGATCAGACAGACTCAGATGGCAGCTCCTCTAACTCCTCCTCAGTTGCATACCTTGTCTCCTGTCCGGGACCGTACACTGTGGGGTAGTATGCCTCATCTAGATCTGGAAGGGAAGCAGGTCCTCAGTGGAACATAACAAGATACATAAAAATATGCCATATATAAATACTGAATAAAGTAAATAAGGGTGTGCTAACCATCTAAGTGAATGCAATGTGAAGACCTCATAGTACGTATGGGAAAGTGTAGGCTAGACATATGCTGACTTAATTCACCAATCATCATAACTGGCTAGTATATGCCACATATGCCCCCAGACACATGGGCACTCTGTAATCGTCCATCTCCGAGGAGCATGGTATCCGAAGGTATAACGTCAAGGAGGTGGGTGTCCCATACGCCTACTAGCTATCTTTCCCGCCCAATGCGGTTATACAAGTCGTATCCACAACGTGTAAACCACGCAACTATATGCCAAGTCATAATTCCCCTGAATATTCCTGATTTTGTAATAAGCCGTGATGCACGTCACACGCACCGGTAGCTAATCGAGTACGCAAACTCGCATCCCAAAATAAATTGCAATCATGTTGCGTATACAAGTGTCAGGGTCTAGGAGGATATTAGGATACCCTCGCAGCTGTAGGTAAGTCTGCTAAAGTCTAAGTCAATTACACTACTTGTCAACGTATTCGTTGACGATACCCGAGGCAATCTCGGACACTCACAGTTATATGTAAGTTCAAGAGAAACAACATAAAACAATTAAATAGTAAAACTTGGCAAGGTATACTTGCCTACGTCCTCAAGCTGGGCGTACCAAAAACCTGTTCCCGCAGTTGTGTCTGAGGGGTCCTGTGACCTGGGGTCACTAACTGCGTTGTAGGTACACTCTGTTCAAGACGTACAGGGTTTCATAAATTTATATTTTAAATAAATGCGTACTTTATGTCACGCCCCGATCTCCCACAGGCAAATCGGCCGTTCCCGTTAGGCGGAAATCACCCTCGCTAGCGCTCCCGCGGAACGATCGCTTGACCCATCCGAGCGTGACGCTGCACGAGCGTGATCCACGCCCGTGCAAGGCCATGGTTCGTTGGCTGGCGGCAAGAGTTCTAAGCCACAGAGTCGCACAGATTGTCCGAGTGCAGCAGAGTCATAAACGCATAGCGATTTGGTAACAGGTTCACTGAGTCGACAATATAGCGGAAGAATTAAAACACAAGTTGAAGTAAAGCAACTCTTTTATTGATATGAACAAGTGTTACAGGCGGTATATAGCCAAGATTACAAGTCGCTCAAGCCTCTCTCTCTGAAACAGTAAAAGCGTGCCAAGTAACTACAATTGTGGATTGATTGTACAGGCGATGATCAGGCGATGTTCACAATATTATGTCTTGTATATGTGCTTCTGTTTCGGACGCACCATTGCAAGGCTTCAGAGGGAACTCCTGGCCTTAGCACGTACGAAGGAGGCATCCGCACCGAACGAGGTTCTCCCGCACCCTGCATACAAACTGGTAGATTATCAGTACATTGAATGCACTGGTGGGGAAGCTACTCGCCCGCTCGACAAATCCAAACACGTAATATAAGTTCCGTGCACCAACTATTAAGTTGTCTTTCTAGTTGCCTTAGGATCAGTTACATGCAAATATTGAATAGCCTAACGTGTCGGGCAGTGCGCCGTGCAACATGAGAGAAAATACGGTGAGACTTACCAACTTACCATTTTACCTTCCCTGTCAAAGGCAAACATTATAAATCAGAGCACGGGCAAGTATAAGCATTCAGGGGCATTCATAATGAAAACTAAGTTATAGCATATGCAACACGAGTACTTATTTCAAGATTGTTCAGGTGCTCAGTTTATTTGTTTCCTGCGATACAGTATCTCGCACGCGGATAGCCGCTAAGCGAGGATGATTTGTTTATCTTTCATTTACAAGCAAGCATGCAACAAGTTAAATACAAGACGATCACTGGCGTATGCCATAGTGGACGGTATAGTCTTGACGAGAATGGTATGCAACGAAAGTACAAGAGGCGCTGCAAACCATTCCTCCGAACAAGAGACTAAAAACAATTGGTCTCGCCCGGACCGGGTCGATGCCAGTGCCCCAGCATCGCTCGCGAGACCGTGACCCTGTGCACTGGTTGTCCATGATCGAACGGGGCCTTGGTTGGGGCAACAAGAGTACAAGACAAGAGTATAAGACAAGAGTACAAGACAAGAGTCATTGCTGTTGAGGCAACAATAGTACATGACAAGAGGCATTGCCTGATTTCCATTCTCATAGTCGTTCTGAACAATATCCTGTATAACAGGGTGTTGGCCTGGCTTATGTTACAAGTATTGAGTCAAGGCAACGTACAAGCAGGCAAGCATGCATTTTCTAAGGAACATAAGCGGCACGTTTGCTCGGGCCCGAAGGTAAGCCGAGAGATGAAACCGTTAAGGGACTTAGTATGCGAGGGTTTGAATATAAGCAGTATTTCAATTTCCATGTTCTAGCATAAGCAATACAAGTTGGGATTATTCCCTTAGCTAGGTGCGTTGGATTTATTAGCATGCAGAGGGTGAATCACCTAGCGACTAGTAACATTTCAGATTTTATGTGTGCTGGCTAAGCAAAGACAAGTTCATCGTAGCCACCCACCTTAGCGATGATTCGCCTCGGTAGAGCGATACGTCAAGCGAGCCTCTGAAAGCCTAAGCCAAATTCCTGTAGGGACAAGTCTGGATATCCTTTGCTTCTCGTTTGAGGCAAAGCGGGTCGGGACAGTTGCACTTTTGCCGTTTGAGTCGGCGGTCCGCTAGAACGGAACGGGGTGTTACATCCTACCCAACTCAGAAAAAATCTTGTCCTCGAGACTTACTGAGGACAAGCAGTAATCTAGGGTTGAGGCAATCCTAGACAAGTCGTTGTACTTATTCATTTGGATATTCACTTGCACAAGCGTCAAAATCAGCATATCGCTTAGACTGGATCGTGCGCACTTTCGAAGGGCCCCTCTAGCGTGAGCACGTCAACCAGCTTAGTGATAGCGAAGTCTTAGCACTCGAGTTTCACCTTTTCTTAAGTCTTGGATGGTGCACTAGTTCAAGGCGTCCCTCGAATAGATGCATTCAACCAAACTTAGAGTTAGTAAAATCGGACAAGCTACTAGCGATACTCTCAAGGGTTCACACAGGTTGGCACAAAGGCCACTCGCAGCACAGCAACATATAAGCAAACATACCATTCAAAATGTATTTTGAAAGTATTTAGACTTATTATTGGAACATCCTATCGAGGCATTGAGAGAGAGCGTGCACATAACCCACGAACGAGCTTTCAAAACAGAGATTTTCAAAAATGAATTCCAAAGGCGTAGAAGCCAGGCTCTGATACCAATATGTCACGCCCCGATCTCCCGCAGGAAAATTGGCCGTTCCCGCTAGGCGGGAATTACCCTCGCCAGCGCTCCCACGGAACGATCGCTTGACCCATCCGAGCGTGATGCCGCACGAGCGTGATCCACGCCCGTGCAAGGCCATGGTTCGTTGGCTGGCGGCAAGAGTTCTAAGCCACAGAGTCGCACAGATTGTCCGAGTGCAGCGGAGTCATAAACGCATAGCGATTTGGTAACAGGTTCACTGAGTCGACAATATATCGGAAGCATTAAAACACAAGTTGAAGTAAAGCAACTCTTTTATTGATATGAACAAGTGTTACAGGCGGCATATAGCCGAGATTACAAGTCGCTCAAGCCTCTCTCTCTCTGAAACAGTAAAAGCATGCCAAGTGGCTACAATTGTGGATTGATTGTACAGGCGATGATCAGGCGATGTTCACAACATTATGTCTTATATATGTGCTTATGTTCCGGACGCACCGTTGTAAGGCTTCAGAGGGAACTCCTGGCCTTAGCACATATGAAGGAGGCATCCGCACCGAACGAGGTTCTCCCATACCCTGCATACAAACTGGTGGATTATCAGTACATTGAATGCACTGGTGGGGAAGCTACTCGCCCGCTCGACAAATCCAAACACGTAATATAAGTTCCGTGCACCAACTATTAAGTTATCTTTTTAGTTGCCTTAGGATCAGTTACATGCAAATATTGAATAGCCTAACGTGTCGGGCAGTGCGCCGTGCAACATGAGAGAAAATACGACGAGACTTACCAACTTACCATTTTACCTTCCCTGTCCAAGGCAAACATTATAAATCAGAGCACGGGCAAGTATAGGTATTCAGGGGTATTCATAATGAAAACCAAGTTATAGCATATGCAACACGAGTACTTATTTCAAGATCGTTCAGGTGTTCAGTTTATTTGTTTCCTGCGATACAGTGTCTCGCAAGCGGATAGCCGCTAAGCGAGGATGATTTGTTTATCTTTCATTTACAAGCAAGCATGTAACAAGTTAAATACAAGGCGATTACTGGCGTATGCCATAATGGACGGTATAGTCTTGACGAGAATGGTATGCAACGAAAGTACAATAGGTGCTGCAAACCATTCCGCCGAACAAGAGACTAAAAATAATTGGTCTCGCCCGGACCGGGTCGATGCCAGTGCCCCAGCATCGCCCGCGAGACCGTGACCCTGTGCACTGGTTGTCCATGATTGAACAGGGCCTTGGTTGGGGCAACAAGAGTACAAGACAAGAGTACAAGACAAGAGTACAAGACAAGAGTCATTGCTGTTGAGGCAACAATAGTACAAGACAAGAGGCATTGCCTGATTTCCATTCTCATAGTCGTTCTTAACAATATCCTGTATAACAGGGTGTTGGCCTGGCTTATGTTACAAGTATTGAGTCAAGGCAACGTACAATCAGACAAGCATGCATTTTCTAAGGAACATAAGCAGCACGTTTGCTCGGGCCCGAAGGTAAGCCGAGAGATGAAACCGTTAAGGGACTTAGCATGCGAGGGTCTGAATATAAGCAGTATTTCAATTTCCATGTTCTAGCATAAGCAATACAAGTTGAGATTATTCCCTTAGCTAGGTGCGTTGGATTTATTAGCATGCAGGGGGTGAATCACCTAGCGACTAGCATGACATTTCAGATTTTATGTATGCTGGCTAAGCAAAGACAAGTTCACCGTAGCCACCCACCTTGGCGATGATTCGCCTCGGTAGAGCAATACGTCAAGCGAGCCTCTGAAAGCCTAAGCCGAATTCCTGTAGGGACAAGTCTGGATATCCTTTGCTTCTCGTTTGAGGCAAAGCGGGTCGGGACAGTTGCACTTTTGCCGTTTGAGTCGGCGGTCCGCTAGAACGGAACGGGGTGTTACACTTTATATATTTATATAGTATAGTATATATATATACTTAAATATATATATATATACATAAAAGATATAATATATAAATATATATACAATTGTTACATAATAATTAATAATACATATTTAAGTATATACAAACATATACTTATAAATATAGTATTTGCATACATAATATATATACATATATATATAATTATATTACATAGTATCATTACATATATATATAGAATTACATATAATATATAATATATGTATATATATATTTTAATACTAACTACTTTCAAGTTTTAGACTTATCTAACGATAGTAAAGACCTAGCACGGTTGTCAATGATTTACGCCATCAACTGTCCTCTCGGCATAACAAGGCTACGCGACTTTGATGTCGTTCCACTAGGTAGAAGACACATTGCTTTGACAAATCCTAGCTCTATCGTAGTTAACTAAAGCAACATCTTTAACAATAATAATAACCATAACAGAAAAATAACTTAAATATAATAACTAAACCATAAATCTATATGCTTGCGAGGAAGTAGAAATACCTCAGCCTTGAGCCAACATGGCTCTGATACCAAACACAAGAAGGATCGTAAAGAGGATAGGAAGCTAAACGCTTGAGAGGAATTTTATTGATAGTAGTAAAATATTACAGAGGTACATGTAAGTGAAGGAAGTAGAACCTCATCACTCTAATGAACAAAGAGTTATCAATTGGGTCTAATAAGAAAGCCCTTACTAGGGGTAAAACTGTTAAAAATACTCAAAATATTGAGTATCCCTCTGAATTAGAGGAATTAAACAAATGGACAAATCCAAAGGTAAAGCCAAAATAAATTTACAAAATTGGCACTTTTGACTTCAAATCGTCTATCTCCATTAAAACAATGGAAAGAACTATTTTTGTGAATAACACAGAACATTCCCTTCAGCTAATAAGCGAAGAGGATATTGGGCATGTTCGTGATGCCTACAATTATGTCCATATTGGACTAATACAAGTTGCGTTTAAACCCTTGACATTACCAGGGTTAAATGTATCAATAATGACATCTCTAAGAGATGCAAGATGTTTAGACTGGAGCCAATCTCTAATGGGAGTAATGCAGACTAGTCTCTGCCATGGTCCAGTTTACTTTAATGTTTACCCAAATTTGACTCTGTCAATGATAGATAATCATCTATATGAATCTGTAACCTTAAATTTGAAAACTTATGGTTACAATTTTTTACCAGGATCTGAGACTATAGCAATAATCTATAGAATTCATTATAAGGTAATAAATACCATTGCCCCAAATGCAAAGCATATTACTACACCTGGTAAGACTACTTTGATAGAAATAAATTTGTTAACTTCCAAAGTAGCCACAAACAGGATAATTCGATGGGATAAAATTAACTTTCCTAAAGAATGGATTCTAAGTCAAGCTGTGTTACCACAACCAATAGTAAACATAGATATTGACCAAATAATCCAAACTAATGATGGAGAGGTAGAAGTGAGATTTACTCCACATGATATATCAATATCAGGGAAAAAATCTTTACCTTCTACTATAGGATCAACTTCTTCCAATAAAGAAGAAGTCAATAAAATTAAAATCACTGATGATGCAATAGCACATCCTTTATACAAGGAAAAGAGCAAGATAAGCTCTCCGACAATGTCGAAAATGGAATTTACTTCTATTTAATGGGATTTAAAATCCATCAAGACATTCGGGACATTCTCAATAGAATGTACTATGAGAACAACAAATTTCTGGCATGGTTTGAAAAAACCTATCCCACTAAACAGAGATACAAATTTAAAGATGAATATTACAATCATCTAGAAAAGAAAAGAAAAGAAAGATAATACCTTTCGTTGATTGGGTTGTCCAAAAATATGTGGACATAGAATTAACACAAATAAATGTGTTAGAAGAACATTATAAAATCTGGAATACAGATACAGGATCTAGTAGTGGTACAACTAGATCAATGTACCCACCAAATGAATCGATTAAACTTACTGTCAAGAATATGACAGATAAAATTGATGCTGTTTCCTTTATCAAAATAATTGATAGTAAAGAAGCAGTTATCACATAATTACAAAAGGCTTTAAGGCAGAATAATTATACCTCCTGAGGTTAAAGGGTTTAAAATGTTTAAAATCCCAGAAGTTACAAAAGAGGATATTAAGGAGCTAATAGCTCAGTTCAAAAAGAGTAATCTTCAGACAATTAATGCTGAAGAAAGAGAATTACAAGAGCTAATAGCTCAAGCAAAGCAAAAATTTGCTATTACTCGAAATCAAGAAGCCATTAATGATTTTGATAAAAGTATTCAAGTAATTAATGGTCAATCTTCAAATGCTTCTGAAATATCAGAAGAAGATCAACAAACTGAAGATCTAATAGAGGATGAAATTCATCCACAAGCTATTGAAAATCTTCAGAAATCCTTTGTTGAATCTAAAAATGATTCTATAATACAAGCGGTTAAATATGGAAAATCGAATTTAATGAAATATTACTACCAAAGACCCACTCCTACAGATGTGTTATTTGAAGAAAATGACACTATCATTCAAAATTATTATAGTGGGGGAAAGATCTATGAATGGAACATAGATGGTCTAACGGATAAACAAATTCATGATCAATTACATCGAATGATGATGTATTCCAATGTAGCTAGAGCTACAGGAAACAATGATAAAGAAATTGCACAGTTTATAACTTGTGGTTTTACTGGCACTCTAAGGGGTTGGTGGAATAATTGTTTAACCGACTCACAAAGGCAAAAAATTCTAAGTGCTGTAAAAACCGAAACTAGTGCTGAGAATAGTGCTCAGATAACTAAACCTGATGCGGTTTATACTTTAATTATTACCATCCTGGAACACTTTACAGGAGGAATATCTGATCATGGAGAAAGAGTAAGAAATCTTCTTCAAAATCTAATATGTCCAACACTTACTCTGTAATCCCCTTGATTTTCAAAGAATTTTAAATTGGATTTTCTGAATTTTCTGGAATTTTCTTGGATTTTTCTGGAATTAAACTTATGTTCTTTAATTATTAAAGGATTTTTAAATATTATTAAATGATATTAAAATATTATAAAAATAATATTTTATGGTGTAAAATAGAAAACTAGACATAGGGTAATTTTTCGGGAATTTATTGGACCCCGGAAGCCATTTAAAAGTCCTAAAAACTAATTTTAAATTAAACTAAATCTGAACCATATTAAACCCGGTTTAATGGGCTGAACCGACCCGGACCGACCGGTCTGACCGAACCGGCCCAAACCCTTAGCGGGTAGGATCCGGGTCAGACCCGACCCGCCAGTGCCCGACCCGACCCGACCTGCCTTAAACCCTAACCCCCAATTCCTTTCTTCTTCGTCTTCCTCCGGCGCCCGTTACCGCCGCCGTGGCCGCCGGCGGCGTTGTCTCTTCGACTCCATCGAACGGCCGGCCCGCTCCCTTCCACTTCCGGCAACCTCCGCCGATCACACCCCCTCGACCGCCTATAAAAACCCGTAGCCTCCCCGCCGGATCCCCTAGCATCCTCCCCGACCACGCCGCCGTGCCCAGCCGCTCACCTCACCGTCGCCGACGAGACCGGCCTCCCTCCGCCCAGCACCTCCTCTCCTCCAGCGCCGCCCGACTCCACAGCGTTCACAGCAGCCCGACCCCGACCCAGTGAGCTCCGCCTCCGGCCGTCCGAGAACCGTCCGCCTCGCCGCCAACCTCCGACGACCCCAGGGCCAAGCCTCGGACACTGACACAGAAGCCACAGGAGCCTCGGACACGGACACAGGAACCCTAAAACCTAGGGTGGACACAGGACTCGACACAGGATTCGACTCGGACACAGTGTATCGCGTGTCGGACACGATTTAAACTCGGTTTTTCAGACCACTTCAGGTATTCATAACTTTTTGCTCGTAGCTCGGATTTCAATTCCGTAAATTGTATTGCAAAGCTTGTGTGACCCTCTCGGTGCCCGAACAAACTGCTCGGGGCATCGCGTCCTGTGGTGATCGCACACCGTGATCCAAAAACAGGAAAACTAACACCCTGTTTCACCCCGGAATCGAGTACGCCCCGCCAAACGGGATGACTTGGTCGCGTGCGGTCTTCACCGATACGTGCGCGTCGTTGATACGGACGTGCGGGATTTCACAGAAGCTGATTCGGATGTGCGTGCACACCGGAATCAGTGCGTATCCGCGGACATCGCCCCGTATCCGACTTTTCTGGATCTTACTGTAACTTAGTGTACACACGTCGGATCGAGACGAAACTTGCGCCATCGGACTCGTAGCAATACGCTGGTCCTGTGAGCCAAGTTTGGTTCGATTCTGAGAACGTTGACAAAATCGTGTGTCGTGGGCCCCACAGGCTCTACCCGACGGACGATTTTGACAACGGCTCATCGGAATCCAATTCTGGAAGTTCCGTTGGGTTCATATCATCGTTCCTGACCTGTTGACACTAAGTTGGACTGTTTTTGAGACCTTTGACCCTGATGCATTTTTCGGTGCAAAGCGGCCCACATCTGGACCCCGCCTTGACCCGAAAATGTCGGTTTTGCCCTTGTCTCCAAATTGGACTCAAGGACAGGCGTTCCTAGCTGATTAAAATGTTCTGGATCTGATGGTGATATTTGTTTTAGCAACCGGACTACTGCCTGCAAATCCAGCTGTTGCCAGAGCTACAATTGGAGCTGAAAACCCAGGCAAGTGTACCTTGCCATAAAATGCAGTTATTGATTCATTTTGATTCTCTTGCTTTAATTTATGTGACTGTTGTACTTGCCCTATCCAGTACTTTATACCCAGGACACCTGACACAAAGTATGATACAGAATCTTCCTGATTATTCAAGGAGGTTTTGTATAGGTTATAGAATTCATAACTTAAGCTTTATTTTCTTAGAACATGACTGACTGCATTAGTTTTAATCTTGCGTAACATGAACATTGAGAACTGTGACGTGAGATTACATTGGATGGGGAGAGTATTACCATATCAAGGTTGAATATATATATTATATTATTATCTGGATGTGTCCTAGTCTCTGACACAGAGCTTTGGCACCTGTACTGGCCCTTCGAGAAAATACTGCTATGGTTTCTTGTCACTGATCCTGTAGTAGTCTCAGCCTGAAGTATGATTAATAACTCTCACTTGCATGATCACTTAGCTGGTTAGTTACTTACCCTATTATTCCTTTATTTCTGCATTGCATTATATTTGGCTTGTGTTTTCTGTACCTTGCTATGTCCCCTGAGGACCTGGAATGGATTATGTCCCCAGATTTAGCAGACGAGATCTACCCAGAGGTGTACGGAATAGGAGCACTACTCGGAGCAGTATATGAACCTGAAGACGAGGTGATCGCTGAGGACTTCTCATGAACAATTGCTTTGCCATGCTCAGTCTTATGGCAAATAGACTTTATTTCCTGTTTAATTGAACTATTTATTTCCTGTCTTTGAGAACTTGTGTAAACAGACTTAATATCGGATTGTTCTTCGATTTTATTTACTTTGACTGTTGTTGGTTAATATTTCTTTTGCTGATGTTGTAATCTTATATCTGTGGATGAGAATAGTAAAATCCTGACTGATGTAATACAGCTTAAGTATGCCCGATGGATCCATTAAATTGGGTTTGTCCATCGGTGCATGCTGCTGGCCATTATCACGCGTCCAGTCCCTCGATATTTTGGAACTGGGGCGTGACATACTCACTTCAGATGGTATAAGGATACTTTCTTGAGTAGAGTAATGTTACTTGGTGATGCTAATAACGCTCACTGGAAGTCAAAATTTATTGATGGACTTCCTAATCTCTTTGCAGAAAGAATAAGACAAGGTTTAAGAAACCAAAATAATGGTGTTATACCTTATTCTAATTACACTTATGAAAATTTGATCAATAAGTGTATTAAAGAAGGTCTAGCTTTATGTAATGACTTAAAGCTACGACATCAACTAAAAACTCAGAGAATATATGAGAAAAGACAACTGGGAGAATTTTGTGACCAATTTGCTATGGATACTTTCAAGCCTCTTCCTACTAAGGGGAAGAAGAAAATAAAAGATTATAAGGACTATAAGAGACCTTATAAAAGAAAGAAATATCCAGCAAAAAAGCAAAATACTACTGTCAATAAGGACAGAAAAAGAAGAAATCTTCTAAGAAAAATATTATTAAATGTTATAAATGTGAAAAATTAGGCCACTATGCAAATAAATGCTATACTAAAAAGAAATTAGAAGAAATCGAAGATGAAGGGTTAAGGAAAACTCTTTATAAATTAATGATTAATTCTGACTATGAAGAAAGTTTATCTAATGATGAATCAAATGATGAGACTAATAGTCCATCAGACAATGAATGCAATGAGGATTGCCAATGTAATGAATGTATTACAGAAAAAGATGTTAACTACTATAAGTCTATAGTAGAAATGAATGGGCTATCTATTAATACCCTAACTCTTAATGAGAAAAATGATATAATTGAAGCCCTGTTAACTGATAATATCAGTACAGAAATAAAAAATAAAATTATAGAAGCAATTGGAGAAGAATTGAATAAGGATAATGTTCCTATTCAGACTACTCCTCCTGAAGCTTATAATATGGCCGAGGTAATATCTCGCTATAGAAATAAGCAAGTAAAACCTGTTACTATGCAGGCACTTCAGTCTGAAATAAAGACTTTAAAAATTGAGATTAAAAATTTAAAATCTCAAGATCAATATATCCAGAAAAGATTGGATAAACTTGAACTAGATAATTTATCTAGAAAAAAATACCAAGATTGGTGAATCTTCTGTTAGTTCTTCTTGTTCACAAGAACAAAATGGGGAGAATCAGTCTGTTCAATCAGGACAGATAGACACAGAAGAAGGAAAGACTAATTTCCTATAAAAAATAGATTTATTTATTACCCATAAATGGTATATCAAAATTAATATGCTCGTTAACAATGAGTGTGATATAACCAATTTAATTGCACTTGTTGATAGTGGTGCAGACCTTAATTGTGTCAAGGAAGGAGTTGTTCTAATAAAATATTGTGAACAAACTACTCAGACACTTAGTGCTGCAAACAATAAAGCACTAACTACTCCTTACAAAATTATCGATATAAATATCTGTAAGGATGAGGTTTGTATTCCTATACATCTAATAGTTGTTAAGGAAATATTTCAGCATGTTATTCTAGGAACTCCATTCCTAGAAAAACTTATGCCAATAAATGAGATTACAAAGGAAGAAATTACTACTTGTTATAAAGACAAAAGAATAACTTTTGAATTTATAACAAACCCAATTGTCAAAATTCTTAATGAAGTTAATTTGAAAGAAAATCAAATTAATTTCTTAAAAGAAGAACTTGCTCAGGTTAATATAACCCAGCAGTTAAAATAGTTGAAAATCCAGAAAAGAATCCAACAAGTTGAGGAAGACTTCAAACTATACACTTGTAGTAATATCCCAAATGCTTTCTGGGATAGGAAACAACATATTATTTCTCTTCCCTATGAAGAATCCTTTAATGAAAAGGATATTCCGACCAAGGCAAGACTTGTTAAATGAATCAAGAATATCTTGAGTTATGTAAAAAAGAAATCCAAGAACTATTGGATAAGAAATTAATTCGCAAGTCTTACTCCCCATGGAGTTGTACAGCATTTTATGTTAATAATAATGCTGAGAGAGAAAGAGGAGTACCAAGACTTGTTATCAATTATAAACCTTTAAATAAGGTTTTGAAATGGATTAGATATCCAATTCCTAATAAAAGGGACTTACTCAATAGAGTATGTAAAGCAAGAATTTTCTCAAAATTTGACCTGAAATCAGGTTACTGGCAAATACAAATAAATGAAAAGGATCGGTACAAGACTGCTTTTACTGTTCCTTTTGGCCATTATGAATGGAATATTATGCCATTTGGTCTGAAGAATGCACCTTCAGAATTTCAGAATATAATAAATGAAATATTCATTCAACATTCTAGTTTTATACTATCATACATTGATGATATATTAATCTTCTCTAATACAATAGAGGAACATTTTAAGCACCTTAATGTGTTTAAACACTTAGTCATAAAAAATGGCTTAGTGATTTCTGCCCCAAAAATGAAACTCTTCCAACAGAAAATAAGGTTTTTGGGACATAATATTACGAATAATACTATTATTCCAATTGATAGAAGTATTGAATTTGCTTCTAAATTTCCTGATGAAATAACTGATAATAAGCAGTTATAGCAATTTCTTGGAGCATTAAATTATGTTTTTGAGTTTTATAAGAACATCGCTGTTGATACAAAAATCTTATATCAAAGATTAAAGAAAAATCCTGCTCCTTGGACTAATAGTCATACTGAAGCAGTAAAATTAATAAAACAAAAGGTTAAAAATTTACCTTGCATACATTTAGCCAATGCTGAATGGTTTAAAATAGTTGAAACTGATGCTAGTGATATTGGTTATGGGAAAATATTGAAACAATTAAACCCTAACACCAATAAAGAAGTATTGGTGAGATATCATTCAGGAAAATAGAATGATACTCAAATTAAATATTCAACTATTAAGAAAGAAATTCTTTCTATTATTAAATGCATACATAAATTTCAAGATGATTTACTTAATAAGAAATTCTTATTAAGAATTGATTGTAGCTCTGCTAAAACTGTTTTAGAAAAAGATGTTAAAAATTTAGCATCTAAACAGATATTTGCTCGATGGCAAGCTGAATTAGCAATATTTGATTTTGATATTGAATATATTAAAGGAACTGACAATTCACTTCCTGATTTCTTAACTCGTGAATTTTTGCAGGACAATGAGCCAAAGAAATAAAGGAAAACAACCATGGGTTCCTAGGCCCATGACTTCGAGTACCAATGAGTCGAAGTATCAAACTTCTAAAAAAATTGTTCTTGGAAAGGGGAAATCTTCCAATAAAGAAGTTAAAGACTTCGAAGAAACCAATGTTTCTTCTTACAAACAAGCAGTTGAGATTGAAACAATTTTCACTCAGAACAATCACACAGAAGAAATACTTCAACTGGAGAAATCTGACATCCCAATGATGGATGATCCCTGGAGAATAAAAGAAAAATATCTGGAAAATAATATATTTCCAGTACAGGGAAAAGATAAAACTGTTTATGAAAGAATTCTGCTTACAACAAAATCTTTTGAAATAGAGCACTTCTATCAGAAGACAAATGATGTCAGAAGTGACGTAAATTATAGCAAAATAATTATACGCCACGTAATTACTCCTCAATCATGGGGATTACATCCAAATCGAACTAAATTACTAGTTCATAAAGAGAAGAATATTAATATGCCTTACTCCTACTGGGATTATATTGAGGCATTTACCAAAGTTTTTTATTTTGACAATAGCAAACAGAAACACTCTTGGTTTATTCAAATTTGTCCTAAAATCCTTAAACAGGACATTCCAACTTGGTTTATCCGATGGTGGTTACAATTTGGAGCCACACTGGAAATTCTTCCACCATCTTTGCAAGAATTATTTGCACTATGGACTCAGTCTTATCCTCTCTGTCAGAATGCTGATCAACTTTTGGAGGGGGAGAGTACTATGTACTTCTTTATCCATTTTGAAATTCAATATATTTTTAAATGGATAATTAAATATGAATTTAATGTTCTTAACTTCCCTGTTCTAGCCAGAAAATTTCTGATTAAATGGTGGAACAGATTGGATGAAAAAGAGAAAGTACAAAATGTACAAAAGTCGATCAAGAAAAATGAGATCCTTATTGAAGCTAAGCTTAAAAAGGAAATAATGGATGATAGTCCTTTAAAGAAGCTGAATGAGTCTCTGAGGAGACAGAATCCTCGAATCACCGAGGAAGAGTTAAAGAAAAAATGCATGAAATATATGCAGACTCAATTTGATTCAATATTTGAGACAGATACTATGTCTGTTAGTTCCACAAAATCGGAACATGAAGAAGAAGATTCTGAAACCTTCTTCAAAAGAATGCACAAGAGAGTCACTACTCCATCAGATGACGAAAGCAGTGATGCCAGCATGCACTAAGGAGACGTTGTTGCCAGAATACAGGTGGCAACTATTGTTCATATCACTTTATCAAAAGAGAATCTCTTTAATTGCTATCCGACAAATGGTGGGACCTACTTCTTTTGGTGCGTCTTACTTTCGGCGCAGAACTTTTGAAAAGGGCGAATAAACTTAAAAGGTGACAGCCACGGGCACTCACGTGGCTGATAAGGAGGAGTCTCTTACCTGCAGCTGCCGGTCTTCCTACTTGCACCTGTCAGGAGTCAAGTCCGCCTATGCCGACTTCATGTATTATAAATAGAGGCACAGACCTCTCTATTATGCATGTTTTTTATTCTAGTGTGTTGTTACTCTGCTCTTTTGCTCAGTGTGTTTTGAAGTGTACCTCTGTAATATTTTACTACTATCAATAAAATTCCTCTTCTACATTGGAATACATCATCATTCGATGTAATTGATCATGAATTTGTTTATCCGTTAGTATTTATATATATGATAAAATTAAATAACATATATAATAATACATATATTAATATATATACATATATGTAATAGTATATAATAATATGTATATTATATATAATAATATATATACTTAATAATATAATACAATATATATTATATATACTTATATAATATAAATATGTATACATATAATATATATGATAATATAATATGATATATATTATATATACTTATATAATATAAATATATATATACATATAATATATATTATAATATATATTACATATAATAATAATATATATGTATATAATTAATATACATAATGTATAATATAATCATAAATATATACATACATATAATATACATATACAATAATATTTAGTAATATATATAATATATATAATACATAATATATATCTACATATATACTATACATATATAAAAAAAAAAAAAATATATATACATATTTAAATATATAATAATATATTATATATATTGTATTTATATACATATAATATAATATAATTATATATAATAAATAATATATATAATTATATATATATATATATATATATATATATATATATATATATATATATATATATATATATATATATATATATATATATATATATATATATATATATATCTATAAATAAAAATACAAAATACATATATATACACATATTTAAATATATAATAATATATTATATATACTGTATATATATACATATAATAAATATAATATATAATTATATATATAATACAATATATATAAAGAGAATAAGGGAGGTAAAATGGCACCTCACTCTAAAAACAAGGGTGACGGTGACGTGGCACAATCCCAACCACACAAACGAGGGGAGGGGGTTAAGTGCAAATTGTCAATTATAAAATGTGTGGTTGAGATTGTGCCACGTCACTGCCACCCTTATTTTTAGAGTGAGGTGCCATCTCACCTCCCTTATTCTCTATATATAAATATATATAAATATATATACATATATATATATATATATATATATATATAGATATATATATATACATACATATATATATATATATATATACGTATATAGGGGGGGTAAGGTACCTGACACGTCAGGGGGGGTCCACGTCGTCGTCGCCGGCGGGGGAGAGGGGTTCGGAGGTCCGGCGGGTCGACGGCGGGGTCGGCCGCAGCAGCAGTAACAGTGACAGTGGCAGCAGTAGTGGCAGCGGTAGCTGTGGCAGCTGCAGCTGCGGAGGCGGCGACGGAGGTGGCGGTGCAGGCGATAGTGGCGATGGCGGAGGTCTGTGGTGGCCGGAAGTGGCGTTTAGAGAGGTCGAGGGGTGGCTGGGTTGTGGTCGGGGGAAAGGGTCGGGGCGTTGTGGCGGCGTTGTGGAGGCGCTGGCGGTGGCTGTGGTGGTCGTGGGACGGTGGGGCAGTGGTGGTTCGGTGGAGGGGGTTGAGGCGAAGGGGATGGTGGCGGTGGTCTGATATGGCGGGGGTGGTGGCTAGGGTGGCTCGGGTGTGGTGGGGTGTTGTTGGTGTGGGTGTTGGTGTTGGCGCTGCCGGGGCTGCCGGCGACAGCTGCTGCGGCTAGGGCAGTGGCGCGGTGGCCGGGGAGGAGCTGAGGGAGGGGCGAGTGAGGTTCGAGTGGGGGGGGATGCTGTATAAATGTCACGCCCCAGTCCCAAAATACCGAGGGACTGGACGCGTGTCAATGGCCAGCAGTACGCACCGATGGACCAACTCAATATAATGGATCCATCAGGGCATACTTAAGCTGTAAAACAAGTCTACGATAATCATGGCACAACTAATCTCATCCACACAAGATATAAAATATGATCCACAGAATAAATAAGGAATGTAAATCATCAGCAAGTCTCACAAAGTACTTCGGGGAACAACCCGATAAATATCTAGTACAATGGTTCAACAGACCAGAAAGTAAATGACTGAAATAAATGCTAAAAACTGAGCATGAACATGGATGCTCAAGAGAAGTCTTCAGCTAAGACCTCGACCTCAGATGGTGGTACAGCTCCTGGATCAGCTCCTGCTCCGGTCCCGTAAACCTCGGGATAAACCACGTCTGCAAAATCTGGGGACAAAATCCGGATCTAGGTCCTCAGGGGACATAGCAAGGTACAAGAAAGCTCATGCCAAATAAATACAGATAAGCAGTGCAGCAAATAAATAACTAAATGATCAATGGGTAAATATGTAACCATCTAAGTGAAATGCAAGTGAGAGTAACACTAAAACTCAGGCTGAAGCCACTACAAGCTCTGTGTCGGGGAGCCGGTAGCGGTAATAAACACGTAATGTGCCTAGCTCTGCTACGAGAGTCTGAGGCCTCACAATAGTAGTAGATAGTTATATGAAACAGCCTGTAGCATGTGTGACTCTCCCCACCCAATGTAACCATGCATATCATGACCACAACGTCTCATGCCCATGTCAAGCGCGATCATAGCTAATGCAACAAGTCATAAGTATCTAGGAGTATAATGTCCATGTCCTGTATCCTATACAGGATCACCACGAATATCTCGGGAAAATCTTGTCTCATGAATAGTGTCAAGTATCCTGGGTCATATGGTACTTGATAAGACAAGTACGAGAATAAAGTGTCACGAATGTCCATCTCTAGATGACCGTACCCAACACTGCGCACAGTGTCGGCACCCGACTGATAATCGGACGCTAAGTACGTCACACGGTCCTAGGTTGAGCATGCACAGCATTATAATAAAGCAAGAGAAATATATAACAATACTGTAGAGTTTGGCAAGGTACACTTGCCTGATGTTTGAATATCAACTGTCGTCCTGGTATCAGTGGATCCGGTAGGGACTACTCCAAAAGCTGTAATAAATATCACCGACAGTCTCAGAAGGTATCAAACCGCTAGGAACGCCTGTCCTTACGTCCAATTTGGACACAGGGGCAAAAAGGTCATTTCCGGGCCAAAGCGGGTTCCATAGGTGGGCCCACTCTGCACCGAAAAGCGTGCCGAGGGTAACAGTCTCTAAATGGGACAAACTATGGGTCAAACAACTCTAAATGTCAATACGATCCCAACGGTATGTCCAAATTTGGATTCCGATGAGCCGAACCTAATTTGGTCCAAAAAGTCAATTGTGGGGCCCGCCAATTGGCGATCTGGTCAACCGTCTCAGAAATGCGTGAAAATTGGGTCACAGGACCAACGTGTTACCACGAGTCCAGTGGCGCAAGTTTCGTCGCAATCTGACAAGCGTGCACAAAATACTCGCGAGTTCCACAAAAGTGGCGACACGAAATTTGTTCGCGGATACGGCCTGATTCCGGCGCGCACAAGCGTCCAAATCAGTCCCCGCGAATTTTCACGTGTCCGCTTATGCTGTGTGCACCATTTGGTACACTTGGCACACGGCGGGACGGTCCCGTTTGGCGGGGCGCGCTCCGATCTCCCACTTTTAGAAAACCGGAAAAAGTGGGTGCGCGCAGTTTTGTGACGACTACAATTTGGTCCACAGCAACTAATAGCACAAAGTTATAATACAGAAATTAAACTAGGTCATGTAATCTACAGGTATCAAAAAGAATCGTCGAATTCGGATCTCTGTGGTGGGAGATACGAACTCGACAATATGGATGGTCATCGCAAGTTTCTGCGATTGCAGAATTCTGTCTGCTCGCGCTGACTTGGGCGCTATTTTTCACCTAGGGACACACGTTTTCCGAGGTTGACTATAAAACAAATATTTTAGAGGGTTAAGGGAAGATCATACCTATGAAAACGGATCTGCGTTTGGTCGAGCGAGTCAACGGAAAAACGCGCCGGAGCGAAGGTGCCTCGAGTGGGAAACTGCAGTCCGCGATGTCGGCGTCGACGGGATGGTTGGATGGCTTGGGGAGGCTTCTCTGGCTGCGGTGACGGCTCTAGATGGGAAGGGGAAGTCTAGAATTTTAGGTTAGGGTTTTGGAGAGCAAATCATATATATATATATATATATTATATATAGAATAGGAGAGAGGGGGGGGGATAAAGGTCCGCGGGTTTTGAAGCAAAGGGGGGTCGGCGGGTTCCTCCTGGGAAGTTGCTGCAGTCACACGGGTTAGTGGGCTGATTTAGATGGTTAGCAATTGTTGCTGTGGGGAAAGCAAAGGTTTGCTAAGAACAAGTAATGGTTGTAGTAGTATTCTATTACTATTATATTAATATTATTATTATACTTATTATCCTATTTAATTCTTTCTTTCTTTCTTTAATTAAAATATATATACATATATATTTGTATATATATATATATATATATATATATATATATATATATATATATATATATATATATATACTCATAAGAAAATTTATAGGATAGGGTATTGCACATCGTTAGGCTAGCAACTGCTCAAGGGGTCTCCTACATGGAATAAATTCCGAAAAAATTCCTGATGGTCCCACAAGTCCTTTAAGTGCCCGAACACCTAACATAAAAATTATTAAAAATCTATTTCTCCTATCTGGACCTAATTACTACAATTTAATTAATAATTAATAAATAAAGGGCTTATACGATTTTCTGGGAAGGGGTTTTACATTCTACCCAACTTATAAAAATTTCGTCCTCGAAATTAAAATTAAGCCACGATAGAATGCAAGGATGGTATAAGATATAAATTAACAATGTAAATTCATACCTTGGTCTGCGAATAGGTTCGGGAAACGCTTGCGCATGTCGTCCTCGCGTTCCCAAGTTGATTCTCCTGGCGCGCCATGCCTCCATGCTACGCGAACCAAGGGAATAGACTGGTTCCTCAATACCTTCTCTCGACGATCAAGGATTCCCACGGGTTGCTCTTGGTATGACAAGCTCGGCCCAATGGTGATCTCTGAATGGTCGAGGACATGACTGCTGTCTGCCACATATCGCCTGAGCTGCGACACATGGAATACGTCATGTACTCCCTCCAGTGAAGGTGGTAGCGCAAGTCGATATGCCACCTCTCCAACTCTCTCGAGTACGTCAAATGGTCCAATATACCTTGGACTCAACTTGCCGCGCCCTCCGAATCGGATGGTGCCTCTGGTCGGTGATATCCTCAAGAAGACGTGATCGCCCTCTTTGAACTCCAAGGGTCGACGATGAAGGTCTGCCCACTGCTTCTGCCTGTCTTGCGCTGCTCGCAAGTGTCCCTGAATCTTCTTGACTGTCTCTACGGTGTTGACCACCAACTCGGGTCCCAGAATCTGACGTTCTCCCACGTCACTCCAACACACAGGAGACCTACATTTTCTCCCATACAATGCTTCAAACGGAGCCATCTGAATACTCGCTTGATAGCTATTGTTGTAAGAAAACTCTACAAGATGTAGGTGGTCCTCCCATGATCCTCCAAAGTCTAACATGCAAGCCCTCAACATGTCCTCCAAGGTCTGAATAGTACGCTCCGACTGCCCATCTGTCTGCGGGTGGTAAGATGTACTGAACTTCAGACGAGTACCAAGACTCTCTTGCATGCTCCTCCAAAAGTGCGATGTGAAGCGCGAATCTCTGTCCGATACAATGCTGACTGGTATGCCGTGCAATCTCACGATCTGCCTCATATATAAATCCGCTAAAGCTTCTGTAGACTGACCCACTCTAAAAGGTATAAAATGGGCTGACTTGGTGAGTCGGTCCACTATTACCCACACTGCATCTCTCCCACTTGGACTCTTGGGAAAACCCGTGACGAAGTCCATAGTGATGTGCTCCCACTTCCACTCTGGAATCGGAAGTGGTTGCAATAATCCTGCTGTCCTCTGGTGCTCCGCCTTCACTTGTTGACATACTAAGCATTTGGCCACAAATCTCGCGATCTCTCTCTTCATTCCATGCCACCAGTAATACTGTCTCAAGTCTCGGTACATCTTGGTTCCTCCTGGGTGAACAGAGTACATAGAGCTATGTGCTTCGGTCATTAACTCCTGTCTCAATTCTCCATTTGGAACATACAAGCGGTTTCCAAACCTTAATATTCCGTCTTCGTGGATGCGTAGTCCTGTCTGCATACCGGCTTCTGTCCTTTTTTTGAGTCTTCGGAATCTAGCATCGGTGGGCAATGCCTCCTTAATCTTCTCCACGAGTGATGACTGAATCTCAAGGTTAGCCATCAAGCCATTCTGTCCCGGTAAGACGACCTCTATCTGTAGCTCCTGTAGATCTCTCAATAACTTGGGCTGCATCGTCAAGAAATAAGCCGTAGGCTTCCTGCTGAGTGCGTCTGCAACAACATTCGCCTTTCCCGGATGATACTGCAGATCGATGTCAAAATCCACCATTAGTTCCAGCCAGCGTCTCTGTCTCATGTTAAGCTCCTTCTGAGTATACACATACCTCAGACTCTTGTGATCAGTAAAGATTTCTACCCTCTCTCCATACAGATAGTGCCTCCATATCTTTAATGCAAATATAACTGCTGCTAGCTCCAGATCATGTGTTGGGTAGTTCTTCTCGTGGACCTTCAACTGTCTTGACGCATAAGCAATGACTTTGCCATGTTGCATCAAAACACATCCTAGTCCACTGCCTGATGCATCACTGTAAACAACAAAATCTCCTGACCCTGAAGGAAGAGTCAAGACAGGTGCTGTTGTTAATCTTCTCTTCAGTTCTTCAAAAGCCTTCTGGCAGTCTTCTGTCCATACAAACTCCTGATCCTTTTGTGTTAGCTTTGTCATTGGTTCTGCAATCCTTGAGAAATTTTCTACGAACCTTCGGTAATATCCCGCAAGTCCGAGAAAACTTCTCACCTCTGCAACTGATGTGGGTGTAGGCCAAGTCTCTATTGCCGCAACTTTCTCTGGATCTACTGAAAGTCCTTCTCCTGAGATGATGTGTCCCAAGAAAGGCACTTTGTCCATACAGAACTCACACTTACTGAGCTTGGCATATAACTTCTCCTGTCTCAAGGTCTCTAACACGATTCAGAGATGTTCCTCGTGCTCTTCAGGGCTCTTGGAATATATGAGAATGTCATCAATGAACACCACTACAAATTTATCCAAGAACTGATGAAAGACTCTGTTCATTAAGCTCATAAACACTGCTGGTGCGTTGGTTAAACCAAACGGCATCACCAAGAACTCATAATGTCCATACTTCATCCTGAAAGCTGTCTTCGGGATGTCTTCCTTCCTCACCTTGATCTGATGATAGCCGGATCTAAGGTCAATCTTCGAGAATACCCTTGCACCACTTAATTGATCGAATAGATTATCAATGCGTGGTAAGGGATACCTGTTCTTGATGGTGACAGCATTTAGTGCCCTATAATCAATGCACAACCGTACTGTTCTATCCTTCTTCGGCACAAATAAGATGGGTGCTCCCCAAGGTGAAACACTGGGCCGAATGAAACCCTTCTCCAACAGATCATCAACCTGTTCTTTCAACTCCACTAACTCCTTAGGTGCTAGCCGATAAACCGATGAAGTGATTGGCTCTGCTCCTGGAGTTAAGTCTATTGTGAATTCTATTTCCCGATCAGGCGGTAAACCTGGAAGATCATCAGGAAATACATCCACAAATTCTGATATAACTCTTGGGTAACCTGTCTCCTCTTCTACAGATAATACCCTAAGAGTAGGCTGAACTCCTTGCTCTACTGCTCCTCGGAGAAACTTAAATTCTGGATGTCCAGGCAGTCTAAATATAACCCGCCCAAGTCGGCAATCAAGAGTCGCATGGTACTGACTTAACCAGTCCATACCAAGTACGACATCATAATCCGGCATGGAAAAGATTAGAAACTGAGCTCGCATCTCTCGGCCACAAACTACTATAGAACATGATCTACAGACATCACTAACTGGAATAATTCCACCTCCCGTAAGAATCCTCTTCATCTTCGGGAGGGGTGCGGTAGCTACTCTATGGGTGGCTACAAAGCTAGCTGCTATAAATGAATGCGATGCTCCAGAATCAAATAATGCTACTGCAGGTAATGAAGCTACTAAAATAGTACCTGCGATGACCTCGCCTGCTGTAGCCTCCTCCTCAACAGCTAAAGTGAATGCCTGTCCTCGCCCCTGTGCTTGGCCTCGCTGCTGCTGGGCCTGCTGAAATAAAGCTGCCTGTGGTGCCAGGGGTGGTCTCTGCTGATTTCCTCCTGGGGCTGGTGGCCTGACGCCTCCAACTCCTGCCTGCTGTGCTCCTACTGCTGGGTAAGCTGGTCGGGGTGCAGGCAAAGCTAATCTCGGTGCTTCTCCTCTATGGTGAGTGCAGTCTCTGGATAGGTGCTGGTTTGATCCGCAAAGCAGGCATAGTCCCAACTTCCGCCTGCACTCTCTCTCAATGTGTCCTACCTTGCCGCAGTGATGACAAGTAGGAAGGGATATGGCCCTGTGTGCTGCTCTATCTGGCGTACTCCTCTGGAATCGTTTTGCAGAATCTCCATGTGCTGCCTTGGTTGGTGCGGAGGTGTTTGGCCTCTTCAGATTCGATTCCCTTCTAGTGACGTGCTCCATGCGTCGTGCTGCTGCTAGAACATCAGTATAATTTGTAGGTGCCACTGAGCCAATCAATCTCTGAAGCTCGAACTTTAACCCGTCAAAGAACTTTTCCGCTTTCTCTTCCTCCGTCGAAATCAATGTTGGAGCGAAGCGACTCAGGCGAATAAATTCAGAATTGTATTCTTCCACTGTCATGCTGCCCTGGATGAGGCGGTTGAACTTGTCCCTGAGCTCTGACCGTGCAACTGCCGGGATGTACATCTCTTGGAAGAGTCTGGAGAACTCTTCCCATGTGACTCTGTCCTGTCCAAGTCTCCTTTCCTCTGCTAGCCACCAGTGATGCGCATTATCAGTTAACTGCATTCTGACTGCAGTCATCCACTTCTCTCTTGGAAGTTCAGCGGCTTCCAGCTGATGCTGAATATTTGTGAGCCACTCATGAACTTTCGTTGGCCCTTCTTTACCAGAAAATGTGCGAGGCTTGAGATGACGAAAGTCGGTGATAGATCCCGTCGATGTTCGCCTCGCTGCTGGATTAGCCTGCTCCAATGCGGATACCAGGCTGGTCCTCAGATACTCGGCCTCCTGCCGATGGGCCTCTTGCTGAATCTGCTGCTGTGCTTGCATCATAGCATACATCATCTGGAACATTTTTTGCCCGTCCATGGCTTGTCCTGGCCAGAATACTGGCATCTGGGGAGTGAACTGTGGTGGTGGTGGAATGTCATCTCTCCGGAACCTTGGATTAGGCTGTCCGGTTTGATCACCCTGTGATGCTCGTCCACCATCCCCTTGTGTCACTTTATCTCCATAAGTAACCACAGCGTCGTGTGGTGTCTCTAAAGGAAAATCATCTCTGTTCCCGGAATCTATTGCTCTGCAATCAAAAGATAAACTATGAGAACGCTCAGAGGAATCAATACAGGATGCAGTTCAAGTAACAAATTTCGAGTTCGATATAGAGTTCAACAAATGGTTAAATAATGGATGAGATCCTATAGTTTATACTATCCTTAGGGCAGGCTGGTCCGGTCCCTAAGTTGAAACCGAACAATTTAGTCGTAGACCTGCATGGGCCACCACAAAAACCATGTCACGCCCCAGTCCCAAAATACCGAGGGACTGGACGCGTGTCAATGGCCAGCAGTACGCACCGATGGACCAACTTAATATAATGGATCCATCAGGGCATACTTAAGCTGTAAAACAAGTCTACGATAATCATGGCACAACTAATCTCATCCACACAAGATATAAAATATGATCCACAGAATAAATAAGGAATGTAAATCATCAGCAAGTCTCACAAAGTACTTCGGGGAACAACCCGATAAATATCTAGTACAATGGTTCAACAGACCAGAAAGTAAATGACTGAAATAAATGCTAAAAACTGAGCATGAACATGGATGCTCAAGAGAAGTCTTCAGCTAAGACCTCGACCTCAGATGGTGGTACAACTCCTGGATCAGCTCCTGCTCCGGTCCCGTAAACCTCGGGATAAACCACGTCTGCAAAATCTGGGGACAAAATCCGGATCCAGGTCCTCAGGGGACATAGCAAGGTACAAGAAAGCTCATGCCAAATAAATACAGATAAGCAGTGCAGCAAATAAATAACTAAATGATCAATGGGTAAATATGTAACCATCTAAGTGAAATGCAAGTGAGAGTAACACTAAAACTCAGGCTGAAGCCACTACAAGCTCTGTGTCGGGGAGCCGGTAGCGGTAATAAACACGTAATGTGCCTAGCTCTGCTACGAGAGTCTGAGGCCTCACAATAGTAGTAGATAGATATATGAAACAGCCTGTAGCATGTGTGACTCTCCCCACCCAATGTAACCACGCATATCATGACCACAACGTCTTATGCCCATGTCAAGCGCGATCATAGCTAATGCAACAAGTCATAAGTATCTAGGAGTATAATGTCCATGTCCTGTATCCTATACAGGATCACCACGAATATCTCGGGAAAATCCTGTCTCATGAATAGTGTCAAGTGTCCTGGGTCATATGGTACTTGATAAGACAAGTACGAGAATAAAGTGTCACGAATGTCCATCTCTAGATGACCGTACCCAACACTGCGCACAGTGTCGGCACCCGACTGATAATCGGACGCTAAGTACGTCACACGGTCCTAGGTTGAGCATGCACAGCATTATAATAAAGCAAGGGAAATATATAACAATACTGTAGAGTTTGGCAAGGTACACTTGCCTGATGTTTGAATATCAACTGTCGTCCTGGTATCAGTGGATCCGGTAGGGACTACTCCAAAAGCTGTAATAAATATCACCAACAGTCTCAGAAGGTATCAAACCGCTAGGAACGCCTGTCCTTACGTCCAATTTGGACACAGGGGCAAAAAGGTCATTTCCGGGCCAAAGCGGGTTCCATAGGTGGGCCCACTCTGCACCGAAAAGCGTGCCGAGGGTAACAGTCTCTAAATGGGACAAACTATGGGTCAAACAACTCTAAATGTCAATACGATCCCAACGGTATATCCAAATTTGGATTCCGATGAGCCGAACCTAATTTGGTCCAAAAAGTCAACTGTGGGGCCCGCCAATTGGCGATCTGGTCAACCGTCTCAGAAATGCGTGAAAATTGGGTCACAGGACCAGCGTGTTACCACAAGTCCAGTGGCACAAGTTTCGTCGCAATCTGACAAGCGTGCACAAAATACTCGCGAGTTCCATAAAAGTGGCGACACGGAATTTGTTCGCGGATACGGCCTGATTCCGGCGCGCACAAGCGTCCAAATCAGTCCCCGCGAATTTTCACGTGTCCGCTTATGCTGTGTGCACCATTTGGTACACTTGGCACACGGCGGGACGGTCCCGTTTGGCGGGGCGCGCTCCGATCTCCCACTTTTAGAAAACCGAAAAAAGTGGGTGCGCGCAGTTTTGTGACGACTACAATTTGGTCCACAGCAACTAATAGCACAAAGTTATAATACAGAAATTAAACTAGGTCATGTAATCTACAGGTATCAAAAAGAATCGTCGAATTCGGATCTCTATGGTGGGAGATACGAACTCGACAATATGGATGGTCATCGCAAGTTTCTGCGATTGCAGAATTCTGTCTGCTCGCGCTGACTTGGACGCTGTTTTTCACCTAGGGGCACACATTTTCCGAGGTTGACTATAAAACAAATATTTTAGAGGGTTAAGGGAAGATCATACCTATGAAAACGGATCTATGTTTGGTCGAGCGAGTCAACGGGAAAACGCGCCGGAGCGAAGGTGCCTCGAGTAGGAAACTGCAGTCCGCGATGTCGGCGTCGACGGGATGGTTGGATGGCTTGGGGAGGCTTCTCTGGCTGCGGTGACGGCTCTAGATGGGAAGGGAAAGTCTGAAATTTTAGGTTAGGGTTTTGGAGAGCAAATCATATATATATATATATTATATATAGAATAGGAGAGAGGGGGGGGATAAAGGTCCGCGGGTTTTGAAGCAAAGGGGGGTCGGCGGGTTCCTCCTGGGAAGTTGCTGCAGTCACACGGGTTAGTGGGCTGATTTAGATGGTTAGCAATTGTTGCTGTGGGGAAAGCAAAGGTTTGCTAAGAACAAGTAATGGTTGTAGTAGTATTCTATTACTATTATATTAATATTATTATTATACTTATTATCCTATTTAATTCTTTCTTTCTTTCTTTAATTAAAATATATATACATATATATTTGTATATATATATATATATATATATATACTCATAAGAAAATTTATAGGATAGGGTATTGCACATCGTTAGGCTAGCAACTGCTCAAGGGGTCTCCTACATGGAATAAATTCCGAAAAAATTCCTGATGGTCCCACAAGTCCTTTAAGTGCCCGAATACCTAACATAAAAATTATTAAAAATCTATTTCTCCTATCTGGACTTAATTACTACAATTTAATTAATAATTAATAAATAAAGGGCTTATACGATTTTCTGGGAAGGGGTTTTACAATAAATAGGGTTTTTAGAGTTAGGGTATTTTAGGTAATTTAGGGTTTGGGGATATTTAGGTAATTTACTAATTAAAAATATCTAGATATTTTATGTAGATATTTTAGGGTTTAAATACATTGAATGGGGACCCCTTTTGGAATGAACGGTGTAGGATCATCCTCCAATGGGAGGTTGACACCTCGTACAGTATATTTGCAGATAAAACCCTGCAGATTCACAATTTGCAGAGAAGCCCTATAAAATTGGAAAATTGTGCAATTACGCAATTGTTTGAGAAAAACATCTTATTCCTAAGGGCGCTGTAATGAACAAAAATGAGGGGGGTGTTGTGTGAGGGCCTTGAGGGTGTGGGGGTGAGTCTGGGCAGGGGCTGGGCCTGGTTTTGGGTGATACTGGTCACCGTATTAATTAATTAGAAATTAATGCGTACGGTATTTTCTAATTATTTAAGAATAGGCAGGGCCAGAATTTTGTGCAGTGCAAGTATACTAGACGTAGTATACTCCAAGTAGGATAATAACGTAATTTAGTTTGGGCAAAACAGGTTCCTGTTTGGCCTCAAATTTCGATTGGAATGGACAAGGGTACAGGTCTGGAAATTAATTGAAAATTAATACGGACGTTTATAACGATATTTGTGCGACTAAAACGAGACTCATGTCAGCGTATTTGTGAGTTGCACAAAGTGTAGAATAATAGACTGGCATGTCTAGGAGAGGTATGTAAACTTTGTTTGGGGATAACAGTCAGTGTAATACTCTAAATATTGATGTGATGGACAGGTGCACTAATTAATAAGATATTGCATAAATAAATTTAAAAAGCTGTAATAAATCCTAATTTGCTAAAAATAATCCTAATTTATTATCTAATGCTAAAATCTGGTCGAGGGAGTTTACAGGTTGCGCCCGCACAAGGCTTTAATGTTTTGCATAACGAGCACATATTCAGAGTACGCAGATAAATTAAAACACATATTTGAAACATGGAAAAGTTCTCTTTATTGATAATGAATATCTATTACAAACTCTTGAACGAGTCAACTAAGTTGCCGCACGGGCTTACAAAAGTGTTAACACAAAATGAGATAGCAGTCCTGTACATTACATCCCTTTACTAAACTTTAAAATATATAGACCTCCCGGCTGGAGGACGGCTTTGCCACAAAGCTGCATTGTGTATTGAGTAGAAGCTTCTTCCTTCAAGTACTTCAAAATGCGGCACGATCAGGATGCGCCTACAGCTGGACTGGATCAGGAAGACGACTTCGGCTCCTCGCTCGGTTCGCCTTATTGCAGGGAACCTGTTTCAACGAGGGTCAGTATGTCGAAACATACTGGTGAAGGCGAGCTAACCCAACTATACCAATCAACACGTTATTTTAATAAAGTATGCATATTTTTGTGGGTTTCTATCTTGTCTTATTTCATTTACAAGTAAGCAGCATATAAAATTTACTAAAATGAACTTGTCACCGTTCGGTGACTTTTACCTGCCCGTCTGAACGACCTGCACAATACTTACCATGCCTTCCCTGCCACAAAGACACAAGTTAGCTTAAAACAGGTTTAAATACATACGAGGATCACTGACTTGATTGTCATAATGGACTAGTCAAGGACAAGGATAGCATGCAACGTGAACACACGATGGCCACACGATAAACACACGATGCGTTGCAAGCTATCCAGTCCGCACACGATTGACTACACACGAAGTTCCGCCCAGATCGGATCGGTGCCAGTGCCCCAGCGACCGTCCGTAGAACTTATACTCATGTGCACAAGTTCTCCATGATCGAACGCACGATATTTATTTAAATTATCACTTCACGTAGTTGAGGCAACACGAGTAATGCATGATTCATTTTGCATAGCCTCCATGAACAATTATGCGCATACAAGATATGATTCATAGATAGCATAATTTATAGAAGAAGATACATTCTAACTAAAATTGATGCATATGATGAACATTCCAAATGAACAAGCATGCACATGAGTAACCGTTCCCAAGTTGAATGACAAGCAGTATTAACCAAGTCTATTCCCATTTTATCTTGGCATCTTTTAGTTATTACTTGGTATTGTCTGATCGGGGCAAAGAAGAATGTAAGATTTTAGGTGTGAAGACTTGGAAGCATGGCTAGCTAATCGGGATGGTAGCCACTCACTTAGATGGTTGGAAGGGAGAAGGAAAGAGGCGCTTCACGATTCAACTCGTAAGTCGCCTACTGCTCGTTCACCTGTATCACGAACAACTTGATCAATACCTCTTCCACTCTTTCTAATCTCGGAGTTAAAGTACAGTTCAATGAAAGAAAATAATGAAATCCATCGAAACCGTTCAAGAAAAACAAGTAAATCCGAAAACTAACTCAAAGTACAAAAGCATCAAGCGACATCGAAATCCGAGGCAATAAAAAATAACAGCCGAGAGGTCCCTCCTGACTCTGCCGCTAAGTCGATCCCGGGGGCACGGTCCACTGAATATGGGAATCGATTCCGAAGAAACAAATCCATAACGAGGACGAGTTCTTGTTTCAATCTATCCCGATCAAACGATACCGTCTTGTGTTTCTTAGCCGCGCTCCTCGAATAGGAGGAACGGGGCACCACATCTAATCCCCTCGACATCTTTATTATTGTTTATCATCTCTTCCTATTTCGGAGAGATGAATGTTCGTGTACGGTGTTTCCTCCAGAAGTAGATCCTTGTCAAGGCAGAACAAGATATGCTGGATATAAATTTTTGAGAAGACCATTACCCTTAGTAGGATAGTAGATATGTTATTCCTATATGCTAGAGTTAGTGTAGATTTTAGCATAAGAATTGAATATAGTATCTGTCATGCCCCGATTCCGTGGAATCGATAGTCGTCCCCCAGGCATGACGTCGTGCGGGCCTAGGTTGCGCACCGTACTAGGCTAAGGTATTTTGCATAACGAGCACATATTCAGAGTACGCAGATAGATTAAAACATAGATTTGAAACATGGAAAAGTTCTCTTTATTGATAATGAACATCTATTACAAACTTCTGAACGAGTTATAAGGGTTGCCGCACGGGCTTACAAGTGTTGACACAAAATGAGATAGTTGTCCTGTACATTACATCCTTTACTAAACTTCAAAATGGTAAAGACCTCCTGGTAGAATGATAGCCTTTCCTCGGAGCTGTATTGAGTCTTGAGTGGCTAGCTCCTTGCTTCAAAATGCTTCAAAAGTTTGGCACGATCAAGACGCGCCTACAGCTGGACTGGATCGGGGATTGACTTCTGCTCCTCGCTCGGCTCTCCTTAGTGCGGGAAACCTGTTTCAACGAGGGTCAGTACATCGAAACATATTGGTGAAGGCAAGCTAACCCAACTATACCAATCAACACGTTGTTTAGATGAAGCATGCATATTTATTTGTGGTCTTTCTATCTTGCCTTAGTTCATTTTACAAGCAAGCAGTATATACAGAAACTACTGAAATAAACTCGTCATCGTTCTGTGACTTTTACCTGCCCGTCTGAACCACCTGCAAAAGACTTACCATGTCCTTCCTGCCACGAAGACACAAGTTAGCTTACAACAGGTTAAAATATACATGGAGATCACTGGCGTATGCCATAAAGGACCAATTTTAGCCATTGACGAGGATGGTATGCAACGCGAGCACAAAGGGCGCTACAAACCATCCCGTCCGATGTACATGAGGGCTAAACATGAGTTTTCATCCGGATCGGATCGGTGCAGTATCCCAGCGACCGTCCGCAGGAACTATGACCTTGTGCACAAGTTGTCCGCGATCAAACGGCGTATATATTAAGTTAACCATTTATGCAGTTGAGGCAATACGACTATAAAACAAGCAGTATTGCATGATTCATTTTGCATAGTCTTCCTGATCAGTTTGTTGCATTCAGGATGAGTTCTATACATAGCACAATTTAAAGAAGAGTATAATTCTAACTTGTATGTATGCATATGTTGAATATTCCAAACGAATAAGCATGCAAATAAGTAACCGTTCACAAGTTTGACTGACAAGCATAATAATCCAAGTCTATTCCCTTTTATCTTGAAATCTTTTAGTTATTACTTGGTATCGTTTGATCGAGGCAAACAAGAATGCAATATTTTTAGGTGTGAAGACTTGGAAGAAGGGCCAATTGAATCGAATATAAGCCACCCACTAGTTGGTTGGAAGGAAGAAGGAAAGAGGTGCTTCAGGACTCCGCTCGAGCGTCGTCTACTGTCAGTTCACATACATTTGCCACGAACAGCTAATCAATAAATCTTTCACTCTTTCCAATATCAAAATTGAAGTGCAGTTCAACGAACAAAAATAATGAAATCCATCAAAACCGTTGAAGAAAATGCAAGCAAATCCGAAAACCAACGCAAGGTACGAAAGTAACAAGCGACAACGAAAACTAGGCAACAAAAGATGCAGAGGAGAGGTCCCTCATGACTCTGCCGCTAAGTCGATCCTGGGGGCACGGTCCACTGAATATGGGAATCGATTTCGAAGAAGCAAATCCATAACGAGGATGAGTTATTGATTCAATCTATCCCGATCGAACGATACCGTCTTGTATTTTTTAGCCGCGCTCCCCGAATAGGGGAAACGTAACACCATATCCTACCCAACTAATTGAAAGTTTTGTCCCGAAACTTAGGAATATAACCTACCACTAGGAAACAATAAAGGGAACCTATCCCTCATCTAAGATTCAAGCTCCCAAGTGGATTCTTCAACAGAGTAATTTCACCAAAGCACGCGCACGAGAGGAACCGAGCGACTTTGAAGAAGCTTTTCCTTACGATCCAAAATTTGCACAGGTTGTTCGACATACGTCAAGTCTGCCTTAAGATCTAGTTGATCAAGATCTACCATATGGCTCGGGTCGTACACATACTTCCTAAGTTGAGAAACATGGAAGACATCGTGTACTTTGGACAGTGACGGTGGTAGGGCAATCTGGTATGCAACTGAGGCAACTCGCTTTAGTATTTTGAACGGATCGACGAATCTTGGACTTAGCTTTCCCTTTGCTCCGAATCTAGTGATTCCTCGCATGGGCAAAACTTTGAGAAATACTCGATCGCCTTCTAGAAACTCAAGTGGCCGTCGCTGTGTATCAGCGTAGCTCTTTTGACGACTCTGAGCTACCTTTAGTCGTTCCCGAATCAAACGAATCTTTTGGACAGTCTGCTCCACAAGTTTAGGGCCAAGGATCTAACGTTCTCCAACTTCGTCCCAACAGATCGGGGATCTGCACTTCCGCCTATAAAATGCCTCATACAGTGCCATTTGAATGCTGGATTGGAAGCTATTATTGTATGCAAATTCAGCTAACGGTAGATGCAAGTCCTAACTCGTCTTCAAGTCCAAGGCGCAGAGACGTAGTATGTCTTCGAGGATTTGGTTGACACGTTCTGTTTGGCCGTCTGTCTTTGGATGGTAGGCGGAGCTAAACTTCAACTTTATCCCCATTGCTGACTGCAGGCTTTTCTAGAAACACGATATGAATCGACCATTTCTATCGGAGACTATGGATACGGGCACGTCGTGGAGCCGAACGATTTCGTTGAGGTAGATCTGAGCCAAGCGGTCGGCACTCCAAGTAGACTTGATAGGCAAAAAGTGAGCCAACTTAGTGAGGCGATCAACAATGAGCCAGACGACATCATTCCCCCGTTGCATCTTTGGCAAGCCAACAATGAAATCCATTGTTATATGTTCCCATTTCTACTCCGGTATAGCGAGGTTCTGCATCTCTCCGCCCGGCTTCTGGTGCTCGACCTTTTTCCTCTGACAAGCCATGCAATGCGACACGAATAGTGCCACATCCCGTTTCAAGCCGTGCCACTAAAACATCGTACAAAGATCTTGATACATCTTAGTACTATCCGGATAAAAAGTATAACTAGCATAATGAGCTTCCGTGAGTATCTCCTTTCTGAGGGCCGCATCGTCTGGAATGCACAGTCTTTCCTTCACTCGGATCATCCCGTCTGTGCCTACCACAAAGTCGGTTGCCTTTCCTGCTAAGATAAGACCTTGCATCTTTTGCAGGAATATATCATCCTTCTGAGCGGCCTTGACCTTTTGTAACAAGTCAGGCTCGAGGCACAGTTGAGCCACTTGCGCCCCCTTTTTGTATCTGATTAGTAATGTAATGCCTAAGGACTCAAGATCCCGATGCAGCCTGTCATCAATAGTCAAAATCCCAACGAACACTCGACTAAATGCATCAGCTACTACATTCCCTTTGCATGGGGTGTATCTGATCATGAGGTCAAAGTCGCTAAGGAGCTCAAGCCAGCGCCGTTGGCGAAGATTCATATCCTTTTGTGTGTAGAGATATTTTAGGCTCTTATGGTCTGTATAGATCTCACACGGTATGCCATAAAGGTAGTGGCGCCACAGCTTTAACGCGAACACTACTACGGCAAGTTCAAGATCATGTATTGGATAATTCTTCTCGTGAGGCTTTAGCTGCCTCGACGCAAAGGCTATCACTTTATCCCTTTGCATCAGGACACATCTCAATCCCTTACCTGATGCGTCACTGTATATTTTGAAGTCATCAGGTCCGTCCGGAAGGGTAAGGGTTGGGGCAGAGACGAGGCGCTGCTTTAACTCCATAAACGAAGCTTCACAGTCGTCCGTCCAAGTAAACTTTACTCCCTTCCGAGTGAGCTGAGTCAGAGGCGACGCTATTTTTGCAAAATCTTGTATAAATCTCCGATAGTAGCCCGCCAAACCAAGGAAACTCCGAATATCGCTAGCTGACTTCGGCCGTTTCCACTGCATAATAGCTTCCACTTTCTTTGGGTCAACTGAGATACCTTGTGCAGAGATAATATGCCCTACAAAGGATATACGGTCCAACTAGAACTAGCATTTACTAAGCTTGGCATACAACTTATTGTCTTGAAGGGTTTGAAGCACCATCCACAGGTGTCCTACGTGTTCATCCCTATTCTTCGAGTACACTAAGATGCCATCGATAAAAACCACCACAAATTTATCGATGAATGGCCGGAACACTCGATTCATCAAGTCCATAAAGGCAGCAGGTGCATTCATCAGTCCAAACGGCATAACAGAAAACTCGTAATGCCCGTATAGGGTTCAGAATACAGATTTGGGCATGTCTTCTGGCTTAATCTTCAGCTGGTGGTAGCCCAAACGAAGATCAATTTTTGAGAACACCATTGCCCCTTGCAGCTGATCAAAGAGATCATCTATCCTTGGCAGAGTATACTTGTTTCTGATGGTAACCTTATTCAGCTCCCGATAATCGATACAGAGGCATAGCGTTCCATCATTCTTCTTTACGAAGAGCACATGCGTGTCCCAAGGAGACACGCTCGAACGGATGAACCTACTATCCAGTAACTCTTGCAGTTGGCACTTTAACTCTTTTAGTTCAGCAGGGGCCATTCTGTACGGAGGCTTAGAGATCGGTTGTGTATTTGGAAATGTGTCAATGGTAAATTCGATCTCTCGGTCTGGTGGCATGCCGGGTAGTTCGCTCGGAAACACATCAGGGAACTCTGCCTCAATGGAAGATGACTGGACGTATGCATAGTCCTGCTGTGTGTCCCGAACCAACGCTAGGTATCCCGTGCATCCCGAATGTAGCATTTGCCGAGCAGATATAGCAGAAATTACCATGCAGGCCCTGGTCGCATCAGTTGATGGACTACTCGAGTAGCAGAATTTGGCTTCTCCAGGCAAGTGGAAGACGAATTATTTTTTTATACATTCAATAGTTGCCTAGCAGGCGTCGATCCAATCCATTTCAAAAATGATATCATAGTCCCGAACATCTAGAACTAAAATATCTAGCGATAGCTTCCTTCCTCCTATACAGACGTAACCACCTTGGCATACTAAACGGTCATATATTTTCGTGTCGGAGGGGGTGCTAACACTAAGGTCTAGATACAACGGAGTCATTTCTATATTGTTTTCCACGGCAAAATTTATGGATATAAAACTATGCGTTGCACCAGAATCAAATAGCACACGTGCATGTATGCTATTAAAAAATAATATACCTGACACAACAGTGTCTGAAGCCAGAGCTTCCTCTCGTGTCATTGTATAGACCCGATCTTGAGCTTGGCGATGCTCTTGCTGAGGCGCAGCTCAATTGGCCTAGGTTGCATTAGCCTGATTTAGATGTTGGGAGAGGCTTTCAGAGAAGAGCGAATATTCTTGTATTTTGTGATTTGGATCGCCACAGAGAAGGCATACCCCAAGCCTCCTACGACAATCATTGAAGAGATGCTCGGTTTTCTTGTAGAAGTTACATACTTTGTCTGGATTTGCTTTCTGCTAGCCGCCATTATTTGGACGCTTTGGAGCGTTGTTTTCTCTTTCGTTACTTTGGCGTTTGTGATTGGAGGAATGCACAGCGCCGGTAGGAACATGAGGATACTGCGGTTCAAGAGAAAGGGCGTGGTTCAGGACTTCCCGCATCGTCTGTTACTGGGGAACGACTACGTGCGCGTGAATAGCAGGACGCAGACCTCCTTCGAATCTCCTGGCATGACTCGCTGCATAAGGTAAATAGGAGCTGGCAAATTTGGCGAGCCGGTTGAATTCGGCGGAATACTGCTTTACCGTCATGCTTCCTTGGCGTAGCTGCACAAACTCGTTCTCTTTCTGACGACGTACGGAAGGGGGGTATAAACTCCTCTTTGAATGCGCCATGGAAAGTAGCCCATGCAATCGTCTCCTCATCATCGTCTGTTGGAAGAGATCGTCGATGCACGTCCCACCAGTCATGCGCGTTCAAACAGAGCTGGAGTTGGGCACATGCAATACGCTTCTACTCGGGTACCTCCAGGAGTTTGAAGTGATCCTCCAGTTCGTCCAACCAATCTAGAGCTGCTATCGGATCCTCCGTCCCTTTGAAAGGTGTGTTGTAGACTTTCTTGAAGCCTCCAAAGTCGAAGGCAGTTATATCCTTCTTCCTTGGAGTCTGAGGCGTCTCGACTTCAAGTACTGGTTGCTCCACCGGAGTCGCCGTTGTTGCCGCTGACTGGTTGGAGGCTAAGGTCCGAACAATCTGCTGCAGGGCATCTACATGCCTTTGTTGGACTGAGAACCGGGCTTCTATTTGGTCTTAAAACTGGGTTTGTCTCTCTTCCGCTTGCTTCTCAGCCCGTTCATAATAAGCCTCCTCCCTCTGTTGGTTGGCTTCTAACATCCGCATCATTTGCTGAATGGGGTCAATACGAGACATGGCTCTCTGGCTCCGAGAGCTTCCCGAAGTGCCAGACCTACTTTCTTGCGGTTGTCTCGCCCAGTGCTTGCGATAAAGATTGCGCTTATGCCATTCCTTCAAAAGAAGATAATTTACATCAGGATCATAATGTATTATGGACTTATTGTATGAACGTATCTCATTTTGGCCTAACGAGTTCAAGATTTCGCACAGGGATTTGATCGTTAAAGGAACTTTTCCAGCATAAGGGTCAAAGGAACTTGAAGCTGTGCTCTGATACCAACGTGTCATGCCCCGATTTCGTGGAATCGATAGTCGTCCTCCGGGCGTGATGCCGTGCAGGCCTAGGATTGTGCACAAGGCTAAGGTATTTTGCATAACGAGCACATATTCAGAGTACGCAGATAAATTAAAACACAAATTTAAAACATGGAAAAGTTTTCTTAATTGATAATGAACATCTATTACAAACTCCTGAACGAGTTATAAGGGTTGCCGCATGGGCTTACAAGTGTTGACACAAAATGAGATAGTTGTCCTGTACATACATCCTTTACTAAACTTCAAAATGGTAAAGACTTCCTGGTGGAATAATGGCCTTTCCTCGGAGCTGCATTGAGTCTTGAGTGGCTAGCTCCTTGCTTCAAAATGCTTCGAAAGTTTGGCATGATCAAGATGCGCCTACAACTGGACTGGATCGGGGATTGACTTCTGCTCATTGCTCGGCTCTCCTTAGTGCGGAAAACCTGTTTCAACGAGAGTCAGTACATCGAAACGTACTGGTGAAGGCAAGCTAACCCAACTATACCAATCAATACGTTGTTTAGATGAAGCATGCATATTTATTTGTGATCTTTCTATCTTGCCTTAGTTCATTTTACAAGCAAGCAGTATATACAAAAACTACTGAAATGAACTTGCCACCGTTCGGTGACTTTTACCTGCACGTCTGAACCACCTGCACAAGACTTACCATATCCTTCCCTGCCACGAAGACACAAGTTAGCTTGCAATAGGTTAAAATATACATGAGGATCACTGGCGTATGCCATAAAGGACCAATTTTAGCCATTGACAAGGATGGTATGCAATGCTGTAGCGCCCCGTTCCCCCGGTGCGGGGAGCGCGGCTAAGAAACACAAGACGATATCGTTCGATCGGGATAGATTGAATTAAGAACTCGTACTCGTTATGGATTTGTTTCTTCGGAATCGATTTCCATATTCAGTGGACCGTGCCCCCGGGATCGACTTAGCGGCAGAGTCAGGCGGGACCTCTCCGCTGCTATCTTTTATTACCTCAGTTTTCGATGTCGCTTGTTGCTTTCGTGCTTTGAGTTAGTTTTAGGATTTGCTTGTTTTCCTTGAACGATTTCGATGGTTTTTATTGTTTTCGTTCATTGAACTGCACTTTAATTCCGAGATTGGAAAAGTGGAAGAGGTATTGATCGAGCTGTTCGTAATGCAGGTGAACGAGCAGTATGCGGCTTGCGAGCGGAGTCGTGAAGCGCCTCTTTCCTTCTCCCTTCCAATAATCTAAGTGAGTGGCTACCATCCCGATTAGCTAGCCCTGCTTCCAAGTCTTCACACCAAAAACTCTTACATTCTTGTTGCCCCGATCAGACGATACCAAGTAATAATAAAAGATACCAAGATAAAAAGATAATAGACTTGGATAATACTGCTTGTCAATCAAACTTGTGAACGGTTACTTACTTGCATGCTTGTTCGTTTGGAATATTTATCATATGCATAAATATAAGTTAGAATGTATGCTCTTCTTTAAATTATGCTATAAAAAAAGCATATCCAAATGAAATACACTGAACCAAGAGGCTATGCAACTGAATCATAAAATACTGCTTGTCTTGCACTCGTGTTGTCTCAACTGCATGAACTGTTAACTAAATAAACATATTGTTCGATCACGGACAACTTATGCACAAGGCCATTGGTTCCTGCGGACGGTCGCTGGGGCACTGGCACCGATCCGATCCGGACGGAACTTCACGATAGTCTCTCGAGCGGGTGGAATGGCATGCTTCGCCTCGAGTTCCTAGCGTTGCATACCACTCTCACCCAAGACTATAACCTGTCCATTATGGCATCATGCCAGTGATTCTCGTGTATATTTAAACCTGTTGCAAACTAACTTGTGTCTTCGTGGCAGGGAAGGCATGGTAAGTATCGTGCAGGTAATTCAGACGGTCAGGTAAAATCCACCGAACGGTGGCACGTTCATTTCAGTAAATTCTATATGCTGCTTACTTGTAAATGAACTAAGACAAGATAGAAACCCACAAAATATGCATGCTTCATTAAAACAACGTGTTGATTGGTATAGTTCGGTTAGCTCGCATTCACCAGTATGTTTTAACATATTGACCCTCATTGAAACAGTTTCTCCGCACCAAGGCGAACCGAGCGAGGAGCCAAAGTCGTCTTCCCGATCCAGTCTAGCTGTTAGCACATCTTCACCGCACCCCTTGAAGCATTTTGAAGTCAGAAGCTTGCAACTCTTCATACACAAATGCAGCTTCGTGGCAAAGCCGTCCTCCAGCCCGAAGGTCTTTATCTTTTGAAGTTTAGTAAAGGGATGTAATGTACATGACTGTTATATCATTTTAAGTCAACACTTTTGTAAGCCCGTGCGGCATATAAGCTGACTCATTCAAGAGTTTGTAATAGATGTTCATTATCAATAAAGAGAACTTTTCCATATTTCAATATGTGTTTCAATTTATCTGCGTACTCTGAATGTAATACCCCGTTCCGCTCAAGCGGACTGCCGATTCAAACGGCAAAGTGCAAACGTCCCGACCTGCCTTGCTCAGCGAGGCAACTCGTTTGAGGCAAGGATATCCAGACTTGGTCCCTACAGGAGTTCGGCTTAGGCTTTCAGAGGCTCGCTCGCAGTATCACTCGACCGAGGTGGATCATCGCTAAGGTGGGTGGCTACGGTGAACTTGTCTTTGCTTAGCCAGCACACATAAAATACGGAATGATACATCCTAGTCGCTAGGTGAATCACCCCCTGCATGCTAATAAGAATACAACACACCTAGCTAAGGGAATAATCCCAACTTGTATTGCTTATGCTAGAACATGGAAATGAAATATTCTATATATTCAGACCCTCGCTTGTTACCTTGGCCTTGTTCAACTGGACCCGCTATGCCTCGAGTAGAATGACACATATGTATATTCAGTAGTGCACTGTTCACTCCCTAACATTGCACAACCCTAGATAACTTCGCTCAGAAAGGCCCCGTACGGATTTACTCGGCTTACCTTCGGGCCCGAGCGAACTTGAATGCTTAAGTTATACAAGTGCATGCTTGCCTACTTTTATATTGCCTAGTTTCAATGCTTGTTGGATAACTATGCCCAGACCGTGAAACACTATGCTTGTCATGCATTCATTTAGGTTCTCCTCAGAAGACTACCCGATAGTTGTTCCGTGCATGAATAAACCTGAATGTATCCTGGACCGTTAGGTCGCTAAGGCAATTCCCGAACCAGGGAACTTGCACCAATCCTGTGATCCAAGAATCCCTGCTCATTGAGCAATACTGTCCTGTACTGAATCAAATAGCTCGTGGAGTCGATACTCAACATTTAGAGTAATCCTGATCCTGCCTCAACAAGTTACAAATATATATATATATATATATATATATATATATATATATATATATATATATATATATATGTAAACTCCCTCACCCAAAATAGATATTTTGTGTATATTTTATATTATTATAGGTATTGAATTTCTTTAGAGTATTCTGTTATTTAATTAGCAAATGAATTTCTTGATATATTTACTTATATAAATATTTATTTAGAATCATTTTTAGGTTATTTTAGATTTTTGAAATTAATTAGGATTTATTTGGATATATATAGTCTTAATATTAGATAGATGCTAATTTAGTGTTAATAGATATTAATAAGATTTTATAAATTATTTGTATTATATTTAATTATATTCAAGATTATAAATTATTGAGATAGATTCAAACTCTACTTTAAATTAATTCAAATCATGAACCTACTAGGAATACAACTTAATGTATATCATATCCTTATTTAAATTCATCATAATCCTATCCAAATTAACCAATCCTAGTCGTATTTAATTAAGTAGTATCCACCATGATAAATACCTCATCCTTCATATTTTTCTTCCCCAAATTTCTCTCTTTTTCGTCCAAAAATAGTTAAAATTCGTCATAAATTCAGCCTTATTTTCTACTAGTTATGACGAATTAAAAAGACGATATCTCCTAGCTCCGGACTCCAAACATGCTCCAATTTTTTTTGTTAGAACGATAATGAGGTTAGATTTCTGATTATATAATTTTTTTATGAAATTATGAGTATTAAATTCTGAAAAATTCGTAGAGCACAGCATGTCCAAAAATAGACGTGTTTCGATATTTTCGCGATTCTGGGAGAAGCAGGAATCAGAATCATGAACCGTTTAAAGTTTCGGAAAGCTAATGTCGAGATCATCGACATATATTTTTATCAGAATTTATTTCAAAGTATTTATATACTGTTAATTCTGTAGAACTTCTAGGTTAGAATTTAACCATCGGTGCACAATACAAAATTTGTATGTGCCATAATTCCCAAACGAATTTGAATTCAGACGAGCCGTAAATTCCAGTATATTTTTGATGCTGAAATCTACAGGAAATCATGCATAAAAGTCGAGTTTGTATCGGTTGACTTTTTGGTCAACAGATCGTCTCGATTTGCGTGCCATGAGTCTCGAGTTGATAAAATTCAGTTCTTTGGACAAAATTTAAGAATTAACATAAAAATCAGAATAATAAGATTAAAATAGGATTTTAGAGTAACTATTCCAGAATTAAATAAATTAAAATAAATTATCTTTTGACGTGATAAATTTGTAATACATAGGCTATTTGGACTTGTGACTTGGACTCTGATTCATACCAGCAGCAGGACCCCAGGCAAGATACCTTGCCAAATTGTTTACAGTACTTTACATGCTATTTATATTTCTTTTTATTTATTTCATTTCTGTATAGTTCTTGCATGTGTAGTTTTTCTCCAGTCATTACTATGTATTAGATATGTTGACACACACTTGACACTTAGTATCATGAGAGGACAATCATTAGGCGTATGGGCTTTTAACCACTCTGGTAAACCGTAGTATATAGTTCGCACTACGGGCGTGTGTCGCGCTGGTCGCTACCCCAGAGGTATGTCGATTTCTGATGTTCTAGACGGGTGTGTGAGTTGTGAGGCTTAGATCGAGTAGACTACCCTTGCCCATACGTTAAAAAGTTGTCCTCATTTGCATTCATATAGATGGTCTTGTACAGCGTACTTATTTATTTTTAAATAATATGCATGTTTACTGTATTCAAATTGGCTCGTATTTTCTGTATCTTGTTACGTCCCTCTGAGGACCTGGTCCGCTGCCAGGTATATCTTTTCTTGAGTATTTGCAGGAGCACAGATTTGGATGGTTACCTGTGATCCGAGGATGTCTTCTCTTCGAGCTGTGATGGATAGTTGGTATTCTTATATTGTGTTATGGTGTTGTACTCATATTGTATTTGCTCTTATATTCGAGTTGGTAGTGGATTTGTTTCCATCCAACTATCATCCTTAGATACTTCTTATTGAGATCTAGTTTCATAGATACTGGTTATTTATTTCTATATGATTTTGGTGGATGAGATTTAGATTTTTTCCTGTGACTTGTATTACATTTTATACCACTTGTGGATTTTATATTCATATTACAGCGTACGTTTGGAGTTGCCATATCCATGCGGCTGGCATGCTTACGTGTCCTAGTCCTACGTATTTTTGGGACTGGGACGTGACAATATCCTGACTTGAACTTGTTCCATGTAGCTTGTTCTATATATATATATATATATATATATATATATATATATATATATATATATATATCCTGCCCCAAACTTATTCCTGTACCTGACCTGACCCTGAAGATTAGAGACTTGCATGGTCATAGGACAACTTGGAAACAAGGTTTTAGTTCCGCAGACGGTCGCTGGGGCACTGGCACCGATCTGATCCGGACGGAACTCCTGATAGTCGCCTGCTATAGGACGAAATGCCCTGGGACATCCTGCTCTATGCGTCGCATGACATTCCGTACTGAGACTAGACCGTCCATTATGGCGCCGTGCCAGTGACCTCATGTTCATATAGATAAGTCATCCTCGCTTAGCGGTTACCCGCGTGCGAGTCACTACATCGCATCAAGAATAACTGAACACCTGAATGATCTTGTTATAACAACACTTGTGCATAAAAATCACTTGATCATCGTATGCAACACACCTGATATTTCCTGTAACCCGTGCACCCAGCACTTGATCACTTGGCACGCTTTTATGTTTCAGAGAGAGTGCTCGAGCGGCTTGTAATCTCGGCTATACGCCGCCTGTAACACTTGTTTCAATATGAATAAAAGATCTTGCTTTACTTCAACTTGTGTTTCAATGCTTCTGCTATATTGTCGACTCAGTGAACCTGTTACCGATCGCCTATGCGTTCATGATTCTGCTGCACTCGGATAATCTGTGCGACTATGTGGCTTAGAACTCTTACCGCCAGCCAACGAACCACGGCCTTGCACGGGCGTGGCTAACGCTCGTGCGGCATCACGCCCGGATGGGTCAAAGTGATCATTCCGCGGGAGCGCTGGCGCGGTAATTCTCGCCTAGCGGGAACGGCCAATTTGCCTGAGGGAGATCGGGGCGTGACAGATTGGTATCAGAGCCTGGCTTATACGCCTTTGAACTTCGTTTCTAATATCTCTATTTTGAAAGATCGTTCGTGGGTTATGTGCACACACTCTCTCAATGCCTCGATGGGATGTTCCAAACAATAAGTCTAAATACTTTCAAAGAGTTGTATTTGAATAGTATGATTGCTTGTAAGAAATTGTGTTGCAAGGGCCTTTGTGCCAACTTGTACTAGTCCTTATGGAATTAGATTCGTGCTAGACTCGTGCATTATGTGCAAACCCGAAATGCCTATACATGTTTACCCAACTGGTTAGTGCGAAAATAAATATTGCCCGAACGGTTAGCTATGCACTCAGCCTTTCGGCTAAGTTGTGTAGAATATCGTGCACCAAGACCCTTTGGTGCAAGCTAGTTATAAACGAGATTTGGATATCGTTCAGGAATAATACAAGTCAGACTTAGAGCTGCAAATCGATAGACTTCATCAGATTTATCGCTTAGGCGAATATTAAGAATCATGCTTGGTTATGGAAAATAGCTCGAACGAGATTCTTGTTGGAAGACAAAATCAAATATAGTTGCTTGGATGACTATCAATCCAGATATATAATAAGATTAGATATTATCAGGCGAACCTGAGTATCATGCTAGAAATTGTGGAATGAGTTAGTGAGTAAGCTAACGATAATGTGAGCACCGATTAAGAACTTGATGGAATGACTCGATTCCGAGTGGTGGATGGATCTTTTAGAAACGTCCCAACGGATCCATAACCCGTGTGATAGTCAGACTGAATAATATTGAGAATGACTTGAATAAATGATAAGGCTTATATCGAATAGAAACTCTCAAAAATGGAAACCAATATCTTGGTTGAGGAAAACTTGTTGGAAATTGGAAAATCGTGCGAGCGGTTTCGGATTTAAACAAACGGATTGAACATGAATAAATTATCGCTCGAACAAGTTAACCCGAGAATGAATTATTTGGCTTCGGAGTATAAATTTGACTTGGTATTGATAAATTGAAGATAGCATGGATCGATACAAGCAAAGAAAATATTAGGTTTCTAGGAATGATATAAGTGATAACATATTTTGCTTGGAGTTTGGAAGAACAAACTTGATATATGGAACATATCAGAAAAGTAAGACTTGGGCTGGAATATTTGAACTTGGTTATCGAGGAATGCCAAAAAGTAGACTGTGGAAATATCGAACGATAACATTGAAGTTGGATGATTTTGCAAGACGAACTATAATCACTGCATAAACGAATTTGACTTGGTGGAATTACAGTTGGATGAAAATTAAAGGTTAAAGGATAAGGTGTCTCGATCGTGTCGAAGATAGCCATAACATTCAAACATTCTTGTCTTGTACGAGCATAACTCTATACCGCACATGCGTCACGCCCGGATTAGGACGATTATCCAGCGGGAGCGTTGACGTGATGATCTCACGTCCAACGTGGATGATCGAACTTGCGGGAGACCGAGGCATGACAACTTATGGATTGTCTTGACTTCTGGTTCGACACGATAAGACAAACTTGGAATGCAGGTGATTGAAAATGTTTTAATGGATTAGTTAGTCTTGAACCTGAAATAAATTATGTTTGATGATTTTTGTGAACGAATACGTGAATCAGGTTGAACGACTTGGAGAAATAATCTAAGGTTTAGAATTGAATCTTGGCTTGGTGGACTAGGCTTGGAATGGATATGATTCTATCAAAATATATTTGAGGAGATAGAATATGCAAACCACTAGGCTTGTCCTGCAACTTGGATATATATTAGATTTTAGTGAACGGATTCGTCCCCCGTGCAATGAACGTGTTAATGAGAGTAGGTAAATTTGTGCTCGATGTTTAGAAATCTGAGTGAAATGAGCTTGGGTAGAATATCTCGTGTAAATGAACAATGGTTTGACCCTAGAAATTGGGGCGCGCATCGTGTGACAAATTTATACGATGAATCACGATATGCTTGAACCTGTACCTATGACCTTGTGAGCTGACCTAGCGATTAGGCAGACGACCCTGTTCCGAGTGAATGAACCTGTGCTACCGACTTTACCATATTGCTTGTATAAAGCATCACGACTGGGGCAGCAAGACTTAGGGTTAGACTTGGAAACGATAACGTATGCTAAGTTGACCCGAATGGATGGACGCTAGTCGGTATCAGATTGATCGTGTTTAACGGTAGTGCAAATACTTGGTTGAAATAGAAATGATATGGAAATCAGATTTGATTGACCCTGTTGAAAGTATCCTGGTGATTTATATGGAATTGGATTGAACCCTTAAAATTTTTCGCATGTAGCTTGACCGATTTCACTATCCCTAAGTTTGGTTGACTGCATGTGTTTGAGGGACACTTCGAATATGTGTACGACCCAAGACTTAAGAAATATGAAACTCGAGTGCTAAGACTTCGCTATCGCTAAGTTGGTTGACATGCATGTGTTTGAGGGACGCTTCGAATATGTGCACGATCCAGACATGCGATATGCTGATATCAAAAGCTAGTGCAAGTGAAAATTCTCCTGAACAAGCATAACAACTTGTATAAGTTTGCCTCAGCCTTAGATCGCTATCCAAGATCGATTGAAACGTGCCTCGTGTTAAGAAACTTGTCCCACGCCAAGGAGCAAATGAGACTGACTCAGTATACACGCAACACGACGTAAGCACCGAGTAAGGGATTGTGTTCCAATGAATCTAGTGGTACCGATAGCTACGCTTGGGCTAGATTCGAAAATTTGCTAGTATGGCTTGCCCTCAGGAAGTCTCGAGGACGAGAATTTTTCTGAGTGGTGGATAATGTAATACCCCGTTCCGCTCAAGTGGACTGCCGATTCAAATGGCAAAGTGCAAACGTCCCGACCTGCCTTGCTCAGCGAGGCAACTCATTTGAGGCAAGGATATCCAGACTTGGTCCCTACAGGAGTTCGGCTTAGGCTTTCAGAGGCTCGCTCGCAGTATCACTCGACCGAGGCGGATCATCGCTAAGGTGGGTGGCTACGGTGAACTTGTCTTTGCTTAGCCAGCACACATAAAATACGGAATGATACATGCTAGTCGCTAGGTGAATCACCCCCTGCATGCTAATAAGAATATAACGCACCTAGCTAAGGGAATAATCCCAACTTGTATTGCTTATGCTAGAACATGGAAATAAAATATTGCTATATATTCAGACCCACGCCTGTTACCTTGGCCTTGTTCAACTGGACCCGCTATGCCTCGAGTAGAACGACACATATGTATATTCAGTAGTACACTGTTCACTCCCTAACATTGCATAACCCTAGATAACTTCGCTCGGAAAGGCCCCGTACGGATTTGCTCGGCTTACCTTCGGGCCCCAGCGAACTTGAATGCTTAAGTTATACAAGTGCATGCTTGCCTGCTTTTATATTGCCTAGTTTCAATGCTTGTTGTATAACTATGCCCAGAACGTGAAATACTATGCTTGTCATGCAATCATTTAGGTTCTCCTCGGAAGACTACCCGATAGTTGTTCCGTGCATGAATAAACCTGAATGTATCCGGGACCGTTAGGTCGCTAAGGCAATTCCTGAACCAGGGAACTTGCACCAATCCTGTGATCCAAGAATCCCTGCTCATTGAGCAATACTGTCCTGTACTGAATCAAATGGCTCATGGAGCCGATACTCAACATTTAGAGTAATCCTGATCCTGCCTCAACAAGTTACAAATATATATATATATCCTGACTTGAACTTGTTCCATGTAGCTTGTTCTATATATATATATATCCTGCTCCGAACTTATTCCTGTACCTAACCTGACCCTGAAGATTAGAGACTTGTATGGTCACAGGATAACTTGGAAACAAGGTTTTAGTTTCGCAGATGGTCGCTGGGGCACTGGCACCGATCTGATCCGGACGGAACTCCTGATAGTCACCTGCTATAGGACGGAATGCCCTGGGACGTCCTGCTCTATGCGTCGCATGACATTCCGTACTGAGACTAGACCGTCCATTATGGTGCCGTGCCAGTGACCTCATGTTCATATAGATAAGTCATCCTCGCTTAGCGGCTATCCGCGTGCGAGTCACTACATCACATCAAGAATAACTGAACACCTGAACGATCTTGTTATAACAACACTTGTGCATAAAGAGCACTTGATCAACGTATGCAACACACCTAATATTTCCTGTAACCCGTGCACCCAGAACGGGATCTCACACTGAAACGCTTGTGTTTGCATATGCTTTGCCCTTAATGCTTATACATGTTTGTGCTTGAATTAACTTGTTTTGTCTTGGACAGGGAAGGATTGGTAAGTTGGTAAGTCTCACCGTGTTCCTTCTATATCGCACGGCGCACTGCCACACGAGTTAGGCTATTCAAATCTTGCATGAAACTGATCCTAAGGCAACTAGAAAGATAACTAAATAGTTGGGCACGAAACTTGTATTACGTGTTTGGATTTGTCGAGCGGGCGAGTAGCCTCCCCACCAGTGCATTTATGTACTGATAACCCACCAGATTGCTTGCAGGGTGCGGGAGAACCTCATTCGGTGCGGATGCCTCCCTCGTGCGTGCTAAGGGATGGAGTTCAACTCAGAATCCTCGGAACGCTACGTCCGGAACTGAAGCACATATACAAGACATAATATTGGAACATCGCCTCGCCTGAACATCGCTTGAACATCGCCTGAACATTTCCTGTATATCATCCATAAATGTAGCCACTTGGCACGCTTTTATGTTTCAGAGAGAGTGCTCGAGCGGCTTGTAATCTCGGCTATACGCCCCTGTAACACTTGTTTCAATATGAATAAAAGATCTTGCTTTACTTCAACTTGTGTTTCAATGCTTCCACTACATTGTCGACTCAGTGAACCTGTTACCGATCGCCTATGCGTTCATGATTCTGCTACACTCGGACAATCTGTACGACTCTGTGGCTTAGAACTCTTACCGCCAGCCAACGAACCACGGCCTTGCACGGGCGTGGCTAACGCTCGTGCGGCATCACGCCCGGATGGGTCAAAGCGATCGTTCCACGGGAGCGCTGGCGCGGTGATTCTCGCCTAGCGGGAACGGCCGATTTGCCTGCGGGAGATCGGGGCGTGACACTGAATATGTGCTTGCTATGCAAATCATTGAAGCCTTGTGCGGGCGCAACCCCAGGCCCGCACGACGATCACGATTCGGGGGACGCCTCAACGATTCTACGAAATCGGGTCGTGACATAATGGTATCAGAGCACAGATTCAAGTTCCTTAGACTTCGTGCTGGAAAAGTTCCTTTAACGACCAAATTCCTGTGCGAACTCTTGAACTATGCTAGGCCAAAATGAGATACGTTCATGCAATAAGTCCATAATACATTATGATTCTAATGTAATTTATATTCTTTTGAAGGAATAGCACCAGCACAATCTGTAGCGCAAGCATCGAACGAAATACAAGGCCAAGAAAGTAGTTCGGGCACTTCGGGAAGCTCTCAGAGCCAGCGTGGCATATCTCAAGTCGACCCGCTAGAGCAGGTGATGCAAATATTAGAAGCACAACGACAAAGAGATGATGCTCGCCAAGCCAAGTTCGAAAGCAATCTAGAGACCCGATTCTCAGTTAAACAGAAGCATGTAGATACCCTGCAACAGATCGTTCAGACTTTGGCTTCCAACCATTCCACGACAAGAGCGCCGACACCGGTGGAATAGCCCGCGCTTGAAGTAGAGACGCCGTAAATTCCAAGGCCGAGGGACGTGACTGCCTTCGACTTTGGCCACTTCAAGAAAGTCTGCAATATCGCATTCAACAGGACTGAGGACCCAGTCGTAGTTCTAGATTGGCTAGCCGAACTTGAAGATCACTTCACTCTGTTAGAGGTCCCCGAAGAGAAGCGTGTCGCCTGCGCGCAACTTCAGCTCCGCCTCAACGCGCACGAATGGTGGAACGTGCATCGACGATCTCTTCAATTTGATCACGGAGAGGAGGCGATCTCGTGGACGACCTTTTGTGCCGCGTTTGAAGAGGAGTTTATACCCCCTCCAGTACAACGTCAGATGGAAAACGAGTTCGTGCAGCTGCAGCAGGGCAGTATGACAGTTAAGCAGTACTCCGTCGAATTCAACCGACTCTCCAAATTTGCTAGGGCCTATTTACCTGATGTAGCGAGTCAAGCTAGAAGGTTTGAAGGTGGTTTGTGCCCTGCTATCCATGCGCACGTGGTCGTTAATCAGTACAGGACAATGCGTGAAGTCATGAATCACGCCCTATCACTTGAACTGTAGTATCCTCACGTTTCCACCGGCGCTGTGCATACCTACAATCACAAACGCCAAGGCAACGACAGAGAAAACAATGCTGCAAAGCGTCACAATAACGGCGGGAAGCAAAAAGCAAATTCAAACCAAACATATAACTTCTGCAGGCGGCCGGGTCACACGGCCGATAAATGTCGCAGAAGGCTTGGTATATGCTTAGTATGCGGTGAATCAGACCATAAGATTAACGAGTGTCCACGCTCGACTCATCGCCGCCCCAAACAAAATAATCCCTAACGGTAGGTTCTATTCCTAAGTTTCGAGGACGAAACTTCTAATTGGTTGGGTAGGATGTAGCATCCCGTTCCCCCGGTGCGGGAAGCGCGGCTAAGAAACACAAGACGATATCGTTCGATCGGGATAGATTAAATTAAGAACTCGTCCTCATTATGGATTTGTTTCTTCGGAATCGATTCCCATATTCAGTGGACCGTGCCCCCGGGATCGACTTAGCGATAGAGTCAGGAGGGACCTCTCCGCTGCTATCTTTTATTGTCTCAGTTTTCGATGTCGCTTGTTGCTTTCGTGCTTTGAGTTGGTTTTGGGATTTGCTTGTTTTTCTTGAACGGTTTCGATGGTTTTTATTGTTTTCATTCATTGAGCTGCACTTCAATTCCGAGATTGGAAAAGTGGAAGAGGTATTGATCGAGCTGTTCGTAATGCAGGTGAACGAGCAGTAGGCGGCTTGCGAGCGGAGTCGTGAAGCGCCTCTTTCCTTCTCCCTTCCAACAATCTAAGTGAGTGGCTACCATTTCGATTAGCTAGCCCGGCTTCCAAGTCTTCACACCAAAAACTCTTACATTCTTGTTGTCCCGATCAGACGATACCAAGTAATAATAAAAGATACCAAGATAAAAAGAGAATAGACTTGGATAATACTGCTTGTCAATCAAACTTGTGAACGGTTACTTACTTGCATGCTTGTTCGTTTGGAATATTTATCATATGCATAAATACAAGTTAGAATGTATGCTCTTCTTTAAATTATGCTATGAAAAGAGCATATCCAAATGAAATACACTGAACCAAGAGGCTATGCAACTGAATCATAAAACACTGCTTGTCTTGCACTCGTGTTGCCTCAACTGCATGAACTGTTAACTAAATAAACATATTGTTCTATCATGGACAACTTATGCACAAGGCCATTGGTTCCTGCGAATGGTCGCTGGGGCACTGGCACCGATCCGATCCGGACGAAACTTCACAATAGTCTCTCGAGCGGGTGGAATGGCATGCTTCGCCTCGAGTTCCTAGCATTGCATACCACTCTCACCCAAGACTATAACCTGTCCATTATGGCATCATGCCAGTGATCCTCGTGTATATTTAAACCTGTTGCAAACTAACTTGTGTCTTCGTGGCAGGGAAGGCATGGTAAGTATCGTGCAGGTAATTCAGACGGTCAGGTAAAATCTACCGAACGGTGGCACGTTCATTTCAGTAAATTCTATATACTGCTTACTTGTAAATGAACTAAGGCAAGATAGAAACCCACAAAATATGCATGCTTCATTAAAACAACGTGTTGATTGGTATAGTTTGGTTAGCTCGCCTTTACCAGTATGTTTCGACATGCTGACCCTCGTTGAAACAGGTTCTCCGCACCAAGGCGAACCAAGCGAGGAGCCGAAGTCGTCTTTCCGATCCAGTCCAGCTATTGGCGCATCTTCACCGCGCCCCTTGAAGCATTTTGAAGTCAGAAGCTTGCAACTCTTCATACACAAATGCAGCTTCGTGGCAAAGCCGTCCTCCAGCCCGGAGGTCTTTATCTTTTAAAGTTTAGTAAAGGGATGTAATGTACATGACTGTTATCTGTAAACTCCCTCGACCAGATTTCAGTAATTTAGGATTAATTTGGACTAATTAGAATTAGAGCAACTTTTTAAAATTTTATTTATTATATATTGATTGTGCACTTGTTCATTACACAATTGATTATGGCATCACACTAGCTGTTAACCCTAAACAAATTTTACATACCTGCCCTAGACTTGTTAGACTACTTTTTCTGTATTTTGTGCAACTTCCAAAAACCTCGTTTGATGCTTCGTTTTAGTCGCACAAATATCGTTACAAACGTATGTATTTATTTTCTATTTAATTTTCTGCTCTTTATCCATCTCTGTACCCTTAGAGATTTGAGGACCAGTAGGCACCTGATTGCCCAACCAAAAGTACGATAATATTCTACTCTAATTGTATTACAATTATCGTATTGACACCGTAGAAAAATTATGACCCTAATAGCCTCTAAATAATTAGTGAACACCGTGCGCAGTATTTATTAAATAATAAATACGGTGACCCGTATCAGCTGCAATATCAGACCCTGCACCTGCCCAGAATCACCCCAAACTGTCCAAAATATTTTCCCCAGCTATTTCTCTCATTTTTGTACAATTTAAAATTTTGGGAAATCAGTATTTAAAATTTGGTAAATTACAAAATTACGCAAAATACAAATTTTATGCATTTACGCAATTATTGAAAAGATAGGGGTTTATATGCAAAATGGCATGCTAGGTGGCCTAATTCTATTGGCTAGACCATAGGTGTGAGGGACCCACCACAAAAATACAGAAAAATCCTGTAGAAATATCCCAAATACCAAATTACCAAAATACCCCTGAAGTTGCCATTAATTACAAAATTGCCACTCAACTAAACCTATATAAACCCTAGCCCTCCCCTTCATTCAAACCCATCCCACCGCCGCCACGGCCACCCTCCGCCCACCGGACCACCGCCAAACCCGTCGCCACTCCCCTCCCCTTCCCTCCGACCACTGCCACCCGCTTGAGCCGCCCTGCTCCGCCGGCCACAGCCCTCACAAACTCCCCCTGTCCTCATTGTCCACAGCACCACCACTCCCATCCAGCTCCAGCGTCGTCTCCGGCCATCGCCGACCACCGCCACCCTCCCCAAAAGCTTTGCCCCGACCTCCCCTACCTACCACCACCACCTCACCTCCCCACGACACCGCCTCCGGCCGCCCTAGCCCCCGCAGCAGCCACCACCACCTAACCATAGCTGCTGCCACCTTCATCCCCGACGCCCCTAGCCGCCACCACCACCGTCGTGGAGCTCCGCCACCACCACCAACCTGACTGCCACCTCCCCCTCTCCCGAACCCGCCGCCTGCCCGGCCACCTCCGCCGCTCCTCCGCCGGCCAGAGCCCCCGCAAGCTGCTGCTGCTGCTGCTGCCAGTAGCCACTGCTGCTGTTGCTGCTCCTCCGGCCAGCTCCGCCGCTGTCCACCCGCCGTCGACGACCCCTAGGGCCCACCTGTCAGTAGGTATATTCCTAATACCTAATATATATGTATGTATATATATAATCCTATATGTATATGTATATGTATATATATGTATATATATATATATATATATGTATATATATATATGTATATATATATGTATATCTATAATATATAATAGATATTATATTTAATATACTGTATAAATACAGTATACAGTATATGTATACTATATATTATTATTATTATTATATATAAGTATATATATACATATGTATATAGTATAACATATTTACTTATATGTTATATATATATATATACATATATATATATATATATACAATTAATAGTTATATATACATATGTATAACATATTTATTTATATGTTATATATATATATATATATATATATATATATATATATATATATATATATATATATATATATATATATAATAGTTATATATATAACATATTATACATATGTTATATATAATAAAATTTATATATATGCAATTGTTAAATTCTATATATATAAATATATATATTCATATATTTATATAAATATTATATATAAACATATTTCATATATGTTATATTATTACTATTATAATTATAGTATATATGTATATATATTATATACTATGTATTTTTCTTTTATTTTATCTTTCTGCATTTATTTCCTGCACTTATATTTATATATATATATATCTACTATATATATATATCCAGCTGGATAATACAGCTTATTCTATATATGTAAATTTACATTTCTGCAATGTCATTATCTATATATTATATATACTATATAAATAATACTGTGCTGGATATTACAGCCTATCTATATATGTATATTTACAGTGGTCACATATAGACCCTGCTACTACTTATATTATATTGCTAAATAAATACAGCATTTATATACGTATTAAATTCATGCACTGTCAATTCCTTTTATTATCTATACTATAGTACATATATATATATGTATTTAATTCATGTACTGTCATTTCAAATTACCTATATTATATCGCAGTGGATATACCCTGCTACTATTTACCTGCATTTGTCTGTTCTTTAAATACTATATATATACTGCTATATATATACTATATCTATATACATACTATATATATATATATATATATCTATATCATATATATGTATATAAGTATAGATGTATACTATTTATTTGCAACCAAGTTATTCACAAACACTATCTGTTGTAACAGAAACCAACTACAGCACAGCCAGTGACCCCCTGTCACCAGCACCTTCAAACCTGACTGTGAGATCAGGTTATCAACAATATCAAGGAGTAGGCAAGTATACCTTGCCAAGTAAATATTTAAATTCAATTGTTGATATCTGCTTTGTTCCTGAATTTCATATACCATGATTACCTGAGACTGCCTTGGGTACAGTCAGCTGTTATGATTGACAATTTACAGACTCACCCACAACTGAGAGAGTATTCTAATATTCTCCTAGACCCTATCACGGGAACACGCAACATGGTTGCCATGCATATTTGGATGCGAGCTGCGTATTTGATTAGCTACCAATACGTGTGACCCGCATCACGGATTAGAATAATTCAGGAAAAAAATACAACTTGACATTTAGTTTCATTGGGATGGGAAAGATAACTGGTAGACGTATGGGACACCCCTCCAATAATGTTTATACCTTCGTATCAGAGATGGTCGATTGCAGAGTTTCCTGAGTCGGGGCATACGACACCTATACTAGCCAGTCGCCATGATTGGTGAATTACGTCAGCGTATGTCTAGCCACACATTCCCATGCGTACTACTGGATCTTTACTTGTATTTTCACTTAGTATGGTTATCATCCTGTATTTATTTTATTTCTTTATTCAGTATTTACATTACATGGCATGTTATTTTTCTGTATCTTGTTACGTCCCACTGAGGACCTGGTTCCTTGCCAGATCTAGATGAAGCTTTCTACCCCACAGTGTACGGGCCTGATCAGGAGGCCAGATGTGCTACCGAGGAGGAGCTCGAGGAGACACCCTCAGAGTAGGCTTGACCCTAGATGCTGCTACCTAGAGATGGAGATGTTTTGATCAGATAGACACTGCTTAGTCTATCTGATTTTTCTGCGCTATTATCAATTTTTGTAGTAGGCTTGTATTCTCACCAGTTGTGTACTGTATCAAACTCAGTTATATATATATTTCAGCACTTGTTTTTCTGATATTTTGTTGTGGATGACATAGTTTTACCTGTTCTATACTTGTAGTATTTTAGGACAGCATAGCACGTCCCTTTGGGTCCATCAAAGTGGATTAAGCCCTTAGTGACGTGTCAGCTGGCCAGTGACACGTGGCCTAGTTCCTGACATTTTGGGACTGGGGCGTGACATGGTTTTAGTGGTGGCCCATGCAGGTCTAGTTTTATTGCTAGTGGTATGATGACATGCCCAGCAATGCCTGCAATAGGATAGGAATATTAAGTCTCATCCACACTGACACCATCTTTACAAATTCTATTATTGCATCTTGCTTGATTATCATTATTTATCTCCTTTGTGTTTTCTAATTATCCTATTTTTCCTCAGAAATATGGACATACCCGGGAAACTTGCGAATAATGGGGCTGACCAAGCAACAGACCCTTCGCCAAGTGCCCAAGGAACTCCGTCTAATCACCAAAATTTTAGCCAGGAGACGATACCAACTCCACATGAAGAGACACCTTTGTCTCCACCTCCAGCCTTGCCTATCCAGATGCCACAACTTGAGGGTCAACCTCAAATGTTGCAGTTTCTCCAGACTATGTTGCAGAACCTGTCACGACCCGCACCCGAAAATCGGGCATGAGTCGTGGGTACGTCCAGCCTACGCCGCAGCATCGGCGGTAGAACGCTGTCTAGGTCAACTATCTAGATAATAATCTCACACAAAAATCGGCCATGACCTCTCCAAAAGGAGGGCAACCACACAAACAATATATAAACCTGCCAAGATCTCAACTCCAAACGGAGGAGCAATATCACAATGATAATCAAGTACTCAATCACGAATCTAAGCACGATAAGATAACACAGAGATCTAACAACTATAAAGTCTAACCAACAACAACTACTACAACAACCACAACATCAAATAATAATACAACAATATCTAAAATAATATACAAACAAGGTCTCAATCCAAAACCGGAGACAAATCCGGTACTAAAGCTAATAAAACAACAACAAGATCCTAGTGATCCCGGCTACCAACCCGGAAATCACCTCTAAACTAGAGGGTCCCTGTCTGCACCATCGACAGGCTCAGGTCCATAAAACGTCGGACACCAATCCTCCGGATACTCTGAAAAATATGTCCAGTCAGGACTGGAGCAAGTACATCTCTAACAGCAGTTCCATTTAAATGATAAAAACTATAAAACAGTTATAGCAAGTAGCAAGAAAAATAAAGCAAGTATGAAACAGAAAATATATAAATCACTGGTGCATAAAAGTAAAGATGCATGGAATATCAGAACAAGATAGAAATAACTGTAAGATACAAGAAATCTAAACTAAGAGTAAGTCTGTGCACATGAACGTGTAGTGAGTCCAGCATGAAAAATATGTAGTGAGTCAGGTCCAGAAACATGTAAGTAAGACAAGTCAAGAAATGCATGAGAGTCCAGACTATAAAGAATGAACTCGGTGTCTTTGAAATACTTGTTTCGACATGTAAACGGCTAGGGGTAAGTACGGCTCACCGCGCACTGGGTGCACGGCTGCTATCATTCCAGATTAGACCAGAGGGAGTGATTCCTGATGATGCCAGATAGGAATGTTTACATGTCTACTCGAGTATTTCCTTGCCCCGACTAATACAAGTGGATCCAAGACCCGACACGCAAATCGAGATGAGTCCAGCCTGAACATGAATGATGCCTGTAGTGATGCCTGTAGGTGATGCCAGTAGTGATTCCAGAATAGAGACCAGAAACATGAAATGTACGTGTCACAAGTAAATAAATCCAGAAATATCAATCAGTGTCCCGTGTTGTGCCAGAATAATCAGATGATACTATACTAGAAGCTGAATCATAATAATCATCAAATAATGAAAACTATCAGAGAATGTACTCGCCTGACGTCCTGAGCAACTAGCGATCCGAACCGGTGTCGCAAGGACCTATGCGAAAAGCAAGGTTAAACAGGATTCTAATGAGTTAAACAGATATAAAATAACTAAAAATAGGCTTCTAGGGTCGTTCTAGGTCAAACGGGTCAAACCGGTGAAATCTGGGTCAAAAAGTCAACTCTGGGTCCAAAAAGTCAACTATGGTCAAAACTAGGTCAAAAGTTGACTTTGACGGTCAACCGAGTCAACTACGGTCAAGTCTGGGTCAAACTAGGGTGCTCCTGAAATTCTAGGTCAAACCGAGGTCATTAAGCTAGAAAACTCACAAACTCGCCTCCTTGAGATACCGGGATACCCTCGGTATCCGATACCTCAACCTAGGCTACGCACCCCGCCTATACCCTCTAAAACCTATGCTAGCACGCGTAAATATATACACATAAGCATATAAAAATCACTCCAATACTATTCCTAGGCTATTGCTCAAAAACCCTGCTTGAAACCCAATACCTTGGTTATCTTAAGGTATTGAGATACCTCGGTATCTCAAGGTATTGAGATACCGCTCTAAACTCAACCCGACTACCCCTCTAGCTAACTAACTATGCATAAACATATATATCTAGCTATAATCTAGGCTAAAATATAGATATCTAATACATATAGGCATATACCTATATATCTATACCCAATACCTTACCTTGCCTTACCTTACCCTCAAATATATACATATATCTATACCTAGATATCTAACTATCTATCTAGCTACTAATTATGCACCTAGTTATTAATCTAGGCTAGGTAATATAGATATCTACCATATATATATATATATATATATATATATATATATATATATATATATATATATATATATATATATATATATATATATATATATATATATATCTAAGTAGGTATCTACCTATATACATATATATCCACACACATATATACTCATACCCATTATCTTACCTATACACATAAATATATATATCCATATATACTATCTAGATATCTCTAGGTATGCATATAACTATATGTATATAGATATATATATACCTTAGATAGATAACTACCTTTCTACCTATGTATCTAATCTATTTACCTATTTATCTAACTAGCTATCTACCTATCTAATTATCTATCCATTTACCTATCCAACTATCAATCCATTAATCTACCTATCTAACAATCTCTAATACCTATCAATCTACTAATCTATCTATCTATTAAACCATCTATATAACTATCTATTCTAACTATTAAAAACTATTAAACCACTCTCCTTGCTACTACCCGCTGTTTGCTGCTGCTACTAGCGCTGCGTATGCTGCTAGCATTTACTGCTGCTGCTGCTGAAGAGACTGCTGCTGCTGAAGAGACTGCTGCTGCTGCTGCTTGCTGTGCAGTGCGCAGCGCACTGCACGCTGCACAGGCCCCGCTGCACGCTGGCTCGTCTCCGCTGCACGCTGCACTGCCTTGCACTGCTGCTGCTGCTGCTGAATATTCTGCTGCTGCCGCGCTGCTTAGCTGCTGTAGCTCCCTGCTGCAGTTCAGTCCCAGGTTCTGCCCCCCCCTCTTCTCTCATACACACACACACACTCTCCTATAAACAAATATATATATATATCTATATATATATATATATATATATACATACATATATATATATACACACAAGCTCCTATATATATATATATATATATATATATATATATATATATATATATATATATATATATATACACACACACTAATATATCTACTAACACACACATATGTATAAGTACACACACACACACAAACACAAGCACACACACACACATATAATTATATACACATATCTATATATACATACACACATATATCTATATATATATATATACACTAATATATATATATATATACACACGCACACTCACACACTTAAACATATATATATATATATATCTATATATCCTCACTCACACACACTCAACCTCACACACCCTCACACACACACTCTCACACACACTAGCACACTCTCTCACAAACACACAACCTCACACACAAACCCTCATACATATATATATAAATATATATACATATATACATAAACTCATATATATATACCTATAAACACTCACTCACACTCACACACACACTCACCTACACACTCACACAAGCACTCACTCACACACACTCACCTACACACATACACTAGCACATAGATATAAATACACCCATATATATAAATATACATAAACACACATACATATAAATATATATATAAAAACACACACACAATATATATATATATATAGAGACATATACACAAACACAACACTACCACAACGATGCACACAACGCTCACAACGCCCCACCTACGCACGCCCAACGACCCCGACACTCACCAACGCCCTAAAATATATAAAATATAGCTCGAAAATTCTAACACACACTCCCCGATACTAACCCAACGCGCGCACAAGCCCGAAACGAGGAAACCAAGTCGAAATGGCCGTTCGGTCATTTCGACGAATACGTGGTGCGCGGCTCGGAAAATCTCCTGAAACGCACACCATACGAACTCGGAATCGGCCCAAAATTTATCCACGCATCCTAAACGATGTCTATATCCTAGAAAATGCGCTCCCACATCGATTCTAGGTCCGTGGCGGAAACGCACACGCACTTAGAATCGACGACGACGAAAAACCCCAATTTCGTCCGAAACGCCCGTTTCTCCGCGACACGGCTTTCCGTGTCCGAACGGAGACACGCACTCACCCTCTAGACACCCGACAACGTCTACCTAGGTCCGTCTAACCTAGAGCATCACCCAAAATTGGGCCAAATTCGGATTCCACCCGAAATTGACACAAAACCTAGTGTTAAAGTTTCTAAACCCAACCAAACTAGTTCCAACTTCCTCCCACGGGTAGCCTAAGGGTCTAGGAAGGTTCTAAACTATTAATTACACTATAAAAGAGTAATTACAAGTAAAAAATTAGGGTTTATCTCTTGGGAGTTGGAATTCCAAGCCAAAGTCTCAAAAATGCTCCAAATCCTCCAATCCAAGCTTCCAAGCCTCAAATCCAAGCTCCAACACCAAATCTAGGCTCTACCCACCTAGGTTGGAGAAGAATGTAGGGTTAGGGTTAGCTAAAGGAAGAAGGAATGAAAGAAAGAAAGAAGAAAAGTGAAGAGAAGCTTACTTGGAAGAAGAAGGAAGAAGAAAGGAGAAGTGGAGAAGAAGAAGAAGAAGGAAGAAGTGAAGAATGAAGAAGAAGAGGAAGTGGGGAGAGGGCTCCTGCTGCATACGGGCTGGAAATAGGGAGAGGGGTTGGGTCTCAACATGTAATAAAGGGTTACAAAGTCCAAAATACCCAAAATGCCCTCCTAACTCTCGGTTTTGGGTTCCGGGTTCCAAAAGCACTCAAACTAGTTCCAAATCTCTCCAACTAACCTCCTAAAAATAAAATAAATATTCTAAGCCCCAAAATAATTCTCACAAGGGTGTGGACTGGGTCGGGCATGGGTCCACTAGGGTCTGACATGGGTCCAGGCTAGCCAAAACCCTAAAACAATCAAAATAAAAATAATAAAAAATAATGCAATCACTAATTAAATATAAATACAATTAATTATAAATAATACGCAATTAACCCAAATTAAAATAAAAAAATATCCGGCTCTGGAAATGGGGTGGTGACAAGCCTATCCTCCTTAGAAAATTTCGTCCTCGAAATTTAAGGTCAATCACACTCCTCTAGGTCAAACCCCCAACAATCAAAGTCAAGAAATTCTACCTAAACAACATACAAGATCAGGGTCCTACTGGTCGTGTTATTACAGTCTCAATCGGGGTCACTACACTATCTACCACAGCACAAAGAAAATCTAACAGGTACTAATGAAGCACACCACAGGAATGGAAAAGGACAGGAAGAAGAAACAAGAGACAGACCTGCTAACCCGACATCCGTAGCATCGGCCTCCTCGACCGTCAACTCATAAGCCCTGCCCTGCTGGGGTGTATCCCTCTGCTGGTATGGGGCATAATGCTGTGCCACAGATGGCCTAGCTCCAACTCTCTGATCCTGTGCTCCACCCAATGGAGGTGCAGTAGGGCAATCTCGCATCTGGTGAGCAGCGGATCCACAGAACAAACACACCTTCAGCCTCCTCCTACAAACATCCCAGGTGTGTCCTGCCTTCCTGCAGTAGGCACAAGTGGGCACCCTCTGATCCTAACCCTGTTGCGCTGCCTTCTGCACATAGGGACGCTTAGCTGGTCCCGCACTGCCACTCGCACTGCCTGAATCATCCCTGCCTCTCTTGGACTTGAGCTCCAAGTCATCCTCTGCTCTCTGAGCATCTCCTACTATCTGCTCAAAAGTCGCCTCGCGATCGCTCCTGGTCAAAGACTTGACCGCCATAACCAAACCCTTGCGAAACTTCCTCGCCTTGGTTGCCTCACTCAAGCCATCTACAAATCTGCCCAGACGGCAGAACTCTGCTGCGTACTCATCCACCGTCATGCTCCCCTGGACGAGTGCCTCAAACTAGCTCTCCAAAGCACTGAGCGCCACATCTGGGAAAAATTTCTCCTTAAAAAGCCTCTTGAAAGCCTCCCAAGTAAGCCCTGGCGCCGCAATCCTCGTATCTGTGCGATACCATGTCAAAGCGAGGTCGAACATTTGACTGCCCGCTGCCTCTATCTGCATACTGTCTGGAATCTGCGCCAGCCTGAAGATGCCCTCAATCTGCTCTATCCAGTCATCCGCGTACAGGATCCCTTCTGTACCACGGAACTCCTTGGGCCGCATCCTCTGAAAGTCGATAATACTGCCCGGCCTCGGATGCTGAATCTGATCTGCCTGTGGCTGAACCTGTGCCACCCTATCTACTGCTGTCATGGCCACCTGGTGGGCGTTCTCAATGCCCAGCCTCATCACAACCACCTGACGGTGCTGCGCGTCCATCATCTCCCTGAAGAACGCAAACAACTGCGCGGTATCTACTGGAGCAGGAAGTGGTGGAGGAACCACCGGAACGACTGGGGTAGTCCTCGGATCGATAGGTGAAGGAGGATCCCCGAGAGAAGCAGATGCTCCCTCGACCGCAGGAGTGGTGAGTGGAGCGGTAGCAGCTGCCTGAATACGAGCTGGACGAGAGGTAGCAGACCTCTCCGAGGCAACTGCTGGAACGGTACGATGGGATCGTGTCTTCGGAGGCATCCTGAACACAGATCAAAAGAAGTCAATACGGCACAAGATACGATATCATCAAAGAAGGACAGTAATATTTTAAAAGAAATAATTTCATAATAATTAGAATGGAATTGTTCCTAGTCGTGATTGAGTACACTCTCATCCTAAATCCTAGATCCTATAGCAGGCTCGCAGCAGTACAACTAAGTTGTTGTACCACCACGACATCGCACTAATTGCGAATCGAGACCTGCATGGGGCCGCCACCAAAAACGTGTCACGACCCGCACCCGAAAATCGGGCATGAGTCGTGGGTAGGTCCAGCCTACGCTGCAGCATCGGCGGTAGAACGCTGTCTAGGTCAACTATCTAGATAATAATCTCACACAAAAATCGGCCATGACCTCTCCAAAAGGAGGGCAACCACACAAACAATATATAAACCTGCCAAGATCTCAACTCCAAACGGAGGAGCAATATCACAATGATAATCAAGTACTCAATCACGAATCTAAGCACGATAAGATAACACAGAGATCTAACAACTATAAAGTCTAACCAACAACAACTACTACAACAACCACAACATCAAATAATAATACAACAATATCCAAAATAATATACAAACAAGGTCTCAATCCAAAACCGGAGACAAATCCGGTACTAAAGCTAATAAAACAACAACAAGATCCTAGTGATCCCGGCTACCAACCCGGAAATCACCTCTAAACTAGAGGGTCCCTGTCTCCACCATCGACAGGCTCAGGTCCATAAAACGTCGGACACCAATCCTCCGGATACTCTGAAAAATATGTCCAGTCAGGACTGAAGCAAGTACATCTCTAACAGCAGTTCCATTTAAATGATAAAAACTATAAAACAGTTATAGCAAGTAGCAAGAAAAATAAAGCAAGTATGAAACAGAAAATATATAAATCACTGGTGCATAAAAGTAAAGATGCATGGAATATTAGAACAAGATAGAAATAACTGTAAGATACAAGAAATCTAAACTAAGAGTAAGTCTGTGCACATGAACGTGTAGTGAGTCCAGCATAAAAAACATGTAGTGAGTCAAGTCCAGAAACATGTAAGTGAGACAAGTCAAGAAATGCATGAGAGTCCAGACTATAAAGAATAAACTCGGTGTCTTTGAAATACTTGTTTCGACATGTAAACGACTAGGGGTAAGTACGGCTCACCGCGCACTGGGTGCACGGCTGCTATCATTCCAGATTAGACCAGAGGGAGTGATTCCTGATGATGCCAGATAGGAATGTTTATATGTCTACTCGAGTATTTCCCCGCCCCGACTAATACAAGTGGATCCAAGACCCAACACGCAAATTGAGATGAGTCCAGCCTGAACATGAATGATGCCTGTAGTGATGCCTGTAGGTGATGCCAGTAGTGATTCCAGAATAGAGGCCAGAAACATGAAATATACGTGTCGCAAGTAAATAAATCCAGAAATATCAATCAGTGTTCCGTGTTGTGCCAGAATAATCAGATGATACTATACTAGAAGCTGAATCATAATAATCATCAAATAATAAAAACTATCAGAGAATGTACTCGCCTGACGTCCTGAGCAACTGGCGATCCGAACCGGTGTCGCAAGGACCTATGCAAAAAGCAAGGTTAAACAGGGTTCTAATGAGTTAAACAGATATAAAATAACTAAAAATAGGCTTCTAGGGTCGTTCTAGGTCAAACGGGTCAAACCGGTGAAATCTGGGTCAAAAAGTCAACTCTGGGTCCAAAAAGTCAACTCTGGTCAAAACTAGGTCAAAAGTTGACTTTGACGGTCAACCGAGTCAACTACGGTCAAGTCTGGGTCAAACTAGGGTGCTCCTGAAATTCTAGGTCAAACCGAGGTCATTAAGCTAGAAAACTCACAAACTCGCCTCCTTGAGATACCGGGATACCCTCGGTATCCGATACCTCAACCTAGGCTACGCACCCCGCCTATACCCTCTAAAACCTATGCTAGCACGCGTAAATATATAAACATAAGCATATAAAAATTACTCCAATACTATTCCTAGGCTATTGCTCAAAAACCCCGCTTGAAACCCAATACCTTGGTTATCTTAAGGTATTGAGATACCTCGGTATCTCAAGGTATTGAGATACCGCTCTAAACTCAATCCGACTACCCCTCTAGCTAACTAACTATGCATAAACATATATATCTAGCTATAATCTAGGCTAAAATATAGATATCTAATACATATAGGCATATACCTATATATCTATACCCAATACCTTACCTTACCTTGCCTTACCTTACCCTCAAATATATACATATATCTATACCTAGATATCTAACTATCTATCTAGCTACTAATTATGCACCTAGTTATTAATCTAGGCTAGGTAATATAGATATCTACCATATATATATATATATATATATATATATATATATATATATATATATATATATATATATATATATATATATATATATATATCTAAGTAGGTATCTACCTATATACATATATATCCACACACATATATACTCATACCCATTATCTTACCTATACACATAAATATATATATCCATATATACTATCTAGATATCTCTAGGTATGCATATAACTATATGTATATAGATATATATATACCTTAGATAGATAACTACCTTTCTACCTATGTATCTAATCTATTTACCTATTTATCTAACTAGCTATCTACCTATCTAATTATCTATCCATTTACCTATCCAACTATCAATCCATTAATCTACCTATCTAACAATCTCTAATACCTATCAATCTACTAATCTATCTATCTATTAAACCATCTATATAACTATCTATTCTAACTATTAAAAACTATTAAACCACTCTCCTTGCTACTACCCGCTGTTTGCTGCTGCTACTAGCGCTGCGTATGCTGCTAGCATTTACTGCTGCTGCTGCTGCTGCTTGCTGTGCAGTGCGCAGCGCACTGCACGCTGCACAGGCCCCGCTGCACGCTGGCTCGTCTCCGCTGCACGCTGCACTGCCTTGCACTGCTGCTGCTGCTGCTGAATATTCTGCTGCTGCCGCGCTGCTTAGCTGCTGTAGCTCCCTGCTGCAGTTCAGTCCCAGGTTCTGCCCCCCCCCCCTCTTCTCTCATACACACACACACACACACACTCTCCTATAAACAAACATATATATATATATATCTATATATATATATATACATACATATATATATATACACACAAGCTCCTATATATATATATATATATATATATATATATATATATATATATATATATATACACACACACTAATATATCTACTAACACACACATATGTATAAGTACACACACACACACAAACACAAGCACACACACACACATATAATTATATACACATATCTATATATACATACACACATATATCTATATATATATATATACACTAATATATATATATATATATATACACACACACACTCACACACTTAAACATATATATATATATATATATATATATATATCTATATATCCTCACTCACACATACTCAACCTCACACACCCTCACACACACACTCTCACACACACTAGCACACTCTCTCACAAACACACAACCTCACACACAAACCCTCAAACATATATATAAATATATATACATATATACATAAACTCATATATATATACCTATAAACACTCACTCACACTCACACACACACTCACCTACACACTCACACAAGCACTCACTCACACACACTCACCTACACACATACACTAGCACATAGATATAAATACACCCATATATATAAATATACATAAACACACATACATATAAATATATATATAAAAATACACACACAATATATATATATATAGAGACATATACACAAACACAACACTACCACAACGATGCACACAACGCTCACAACGCCCCACCTACGCACGCCCAACGACCCCGACACTCACCAACGCCCTAAAATATATAAAATATAGCTCGAAAACTCTAGCACACACTCCCCGATACTAACCCAATGCGCGTACAAGCCCGAAACGAGGAAACCAAGTCGAAATGGCCGTTCGGTCATTTCGACGAACACGTGGTGCGCGGCTCGGAAAACCTCCTGAAACGCACACCAAACGAACTCGGAATCGGCCCAAAATTTACCCACGCGTCCTAAACGATGTCTAGATCCTAGAAAATATGCTCCCGCATCGATTCTAGGTTCGTGGCGGAAACGCACACGCACTTAGAATCGGCGACGACGAAAAGCCCCAATTTCGCCCGAAACGCCCGTTTCTTCGCGACACGGCTTCCCGTGTCCGAACGGAGACACGCACTCACCCTCTAGACACCCGACAACGTCTACCTAGGTCCGTCTAACCTAGGGCATCACCCAAAATTGGGCCAAATTTGGATTCCACCCGAAATTGACACAAAACCTAGTGTTAAAGTCTCTAAACCCAACCAAACTAGTTCCAACTTTCTTCCACGGGTAGCCTAAGGGTCTAGGAAGGTTCTAAACTATTAATTACACTATAAAAGAGTAATTACAAGGGAAAAATTAGGGTTTACCTCTTGGGAGTTGGAATCCCAAGCCAAAGTCTCAAAAATGCTCCAAATCCTCCAATCCAAGCTTCCAAGCCTCAAATCCAAGCTCCAACACCAAATCTAGGCTCTACCCACCTAGGTTGGGGAAGAATGTAGGGTTAGGGTTAGCTAAAGGAAGAAGGAATGAAAGAAAGAAAGAAGAAAAGTGAAGAGAAGCTTACTTGGAAGAAGAAGGAAGAAGAAAGGAGAAGTGGAGAAGAAGAAGAAGAAGAAGAAGAAGAAGAAGGAAGAAGTGAAGAATGAAGAAGAAGAGGAAGTGGGGAGAGGGCTCCTGCTGCATGCGGGCTGGAAATGGGGAGAGGGGTCGGGTCTCAACATGTAATAAAGGGTTACAAAGTCCAAAATACCCAAAATGCCCTCCTAACTCTCGGTTTTGGGTTCCGGGTTCCAAAAGTACTCAAACTAGTTCCAAATCTCTCCAACTAACCTCCTAAAAATAAAATAAATATTCTAAGCCCCAAAATAATTCTCACAAGGGTGTGGGCTGGGTCGGACATGGATCCACTAGGGTCTGACATGGGTCCAGGCTAGCCAAAACCCTAAAACAATCAAAATAAAAATAATAAAAAAATAATGCAATCACTAATTAAATATAAATATAATTAATTATAAATAATACACAATTAAACCAAATTAAAATAAAAAAAATATTCGACTCTGGAAATGGGGTGGTGACAGAAACAGTGGCAACAAACTGAGGCCCTGAGACAGTCTCAGTGGCAGCAAACTGAAGCTCTGCGACAGACGTTGATGACGGCTTTGGAGAGAACTACTACTCCGACACCAGTACCTGTCCAACCAGCAGGCACAGTTCGAGGCTTCCGTCAAATGAGCCCGAGGGATTTCAAAGGCAACGAGACTCCTGAAGAAATCTCCGATTGGATCTCCAACACCGAAATGCTGCTAGAAGGATCGCAACTCACTCCCGACCTATGGATGACCGCTGTGAGGGGCCAATTTCTTGGCAACGCCCATCACTGGTGGGAATCCATAGAGCACAGCGTCGAAAAAGACCAAACTTGGCAACAATTCTTGGAGCATTTCAACGCCAAGTACTTTCCAGCGACAGTCCAGAATGCCCTATACTCCCAGTTCCTGCACCTGGAGCAAGGAAACATGACGGTAGATGCCTACGACGCGGAGTTTAGCAGTCTAAGTCGTTTCGGTGCTGATCTGATCCCGAACGAGCTGAAGAAGGCTAAAAGATTCTACCAAGGTCTTAACCACGAGCTCCAGAGGTACACAACAACGCAGTCGAGAATCTCCTACAACGAGGTTCTTACAGAAGCCAGGGAGCAAGAAGCCATTGGCCGAGGAGCCAGACGCTCAAATTTAACCTTCCCGGCCAAGAATCAGCAAGGAGCAGGAGGACCTATACGTCGTCCCCAATATCAGACTCAGCAGACGACGGGGCCTTACCAGAAGAGGGAGCTCCCGACTTGTCACTTTTGTGGCAAGAAGGGGCATTTTGCCAATGACTGTAGAAAGAAGCTGGGATTATGCCTGCTATGTGGAGCTAAAAATTATATGGCCAAAGACTGCCCACAACGTAGAGATGCAGCACCTCAACAAGGGCAGAAGCTAGGAGCACAAGCTCAGAAGATGCTTCCCTCCACATCAGAAGGATATCAGAGAGGAGCACCTCTGCCTACTCAGGAGACCCAGTTCAAGACCAGACAACAAGCCAGAGGACAAAGGCAGGGACAAGCCTTTGCGTTAGCTGCTATTGCAGAAGAACCTGAAGGGGAAACTATAACAGGTACCATTTTAGTTGCATCATTACCTGCAACTGTATTATTCAATTCTGGGGCTACTTTGTCTTTCATATCCAGTAGTTTCGTAGCCATGCACAAGCTATCCACTTCCCCGCTACCCAAGTGTTGGAAAATACTTACTGAAGGAGGTATTGTTCCAGTTACCAATATTATCGAAACCTGTCCGGTAGTTGTTTGTAGTAGAGGACTAAAAGCGCAATTTTTGGTACTTCCAATGCCAAATTTCGATGTTGTCTTAGGCATGGACTGGCTAAGCCAGAATAATGCTGTCCTAGACTGCCGAAAGGGTAGTGTTATCTTTAGACCCCCAGATCACCCAGAGTTCGAATATGTCCGTGGAACCATCGAGCAAGGAGTAGGCCAGACTCCTAGAGCTTACATGGCGATGGAGACAGCACTTCCCTCAATTATAGCAGAGTTCGAGGACGTATTTCCAGAAGAATTGCCAGGCCTACCGCCTGACAGAGAAGTGGAGTTCATTATTGAGCTGATACCCGGAGCTGCACCAGTATCCTCCAATGTATACTGACTGGCAAAGAAGGAGCTTGACGAGCTGAAGCTTCAACTGGAGGAACTACAGATCAAGGGATTTGTTCGTCCTAGTTCATCACCCTGGGGAGCACCAGTATTGTTTGTACCAAAGAAGGACAGAACATATCGCATGTGCATTGATTACAGAGCCCTCAACGCTCTGACAATCAAAAATAAGTACCCCTTGCCGAGAATTGATGACCTGTTCGATCAACTAACAGGAGCCGTGGTATTCTCGAAGATAGACTTGAGATCAGGTTATCATCAGGTTAAGGTACGCAGGGAAGATATTCTAAAAATAGCATTCAGGACTCGTTATGGTCATTACGAGTTCCTGGTGATGCCTTTTGGACTAACTAATGCACCTGCCGTATTCATGAACCTGATGAACAGAGTCTTCCACCAATATCTGGACCAGTTCGTGGTAGTCTTCATCGACGACATTCTGGTGTATTCAAAAAGCCACGAGGAGCATGAAGAGCACTTAAGGTTGGTATTAGAGACGCTGAGACGGGAGAGCCTTTATGCTAAGATGAGCAAGTGTGAATTCTTCCTGGACCGTGTCGCATTTCTTGGACACGTTATCACAGGAGAAGGCATCTCGGTAGACCCAGCAAAGATCTCATCTATTGAGACGTGGCCAACCCCGACCAACGTCTCAGAGGTGAGGAGCTTTCTAGGACTTGCCGGATATTACCGGCGATTCGTAAAAAACTTTGCAAGAATCGCGGAGCCGATTACTCGTCTTACCCGCAAGGAGCAGGAGTTCATATGGACTGAAGATTACCAGACAGCTTTTGATGACTTGAAGAAGCGTCTGACTACAGCTCCCATTTTGACTATACCATCTGGATCCGGAGGTTTCGTCATATATAGCGATGCATCCGGAAAAGGATTTGGTTGTGTCTTAATGCAACATGGGAAGGTTGTAGCTTATGCCTCAAGACAGTTGAGGACTCATGAGAAGAATTACCCCACTCACGACCTGGAGCTTGTCGCAGTCATCTTCGCCCTGAAGCTATGGAGACACTATCTATATGGCGAACGAGTGGAGATATTCACCGATCATAAAAGTTTGAAGTACGTCTACACCCAGAAGGACCTAAATCTGAGACAAAGACGATGGCTCAAAGTGATGGCGGATTTCGAAATTGATCTACAGTACCATCCAGGGAAAGCTAATATGGTGGCAGATGCTCTAAGCAGAAGACCATCGACATTCTTTATGATCACCCAATCAGGTCTTCTGAGAGATCTAGAAAATTTGGGAATAGAGGTCATTTTGCCGGGACTTGACGGCCAATTATCAAACTATCAGCTGCAATCAACCTTGGTAGAAAGAATCAAAACTACTCTACCAACAGATGCAAGATTTCAGAGGCTTCGACAAAGAACAGAGGCTGGAATTCAGACAGGATGTCGCATACACGAAGATGGAACTTTAAGAAGTGGTGATCGTCTTTATGTTCTAAATGGAGAACTTCGTAATGAGCTGATGTCAGAAGCTCATAGCTCAACATACTCTATACATCCAGGAGGCACAAAGATGTACAGAGATCTGCGACAATATTACTGGTGGCATGGAATGAAGCGGGAGATAGCACGCTTTGTGGCCAAATGCCTGGTGTGTCAGCAAGTCAAGGCTGAGCATCAGAGATCTGCCGGTCTACTTCAACCCCTCCCAATACCCGAGTGGAAATGGGAACACATTACGATGGACTTTGTTACGGGCTTCCCAAGAAGTCCTAGTGGTCGTAATGCTGTATGGGTAATCGTAGATAGACTCACAAAGGCTGCTCATTTCCTACCTTTTAGAGTTGGACAATCTACAGAAGTCTTGGCGGACATGTACATGAAGGAGATAGTGCGTCTGCATGGAGTGCCAGTCAGCATAGTATCTGACAGAGATACGAGATTTACATCTTACTTTTGGCGAAGTATGCAAGAAAGTCTTGGTACCCGCCTCAAGTTCAGCACCTCGTATCACCCACAAACAGATGGCCAATCAGAACACACCATCCAGACACTTGAAGATATGCTGAGAGCCTGCATGCTTGATTTCAGTGGATCATGGGAAGATCATCTACACCTGGTGGAATTTTCCTACAACAACAGCTATCAAGCGAGCATTAAAATGGCTCCCTTTGAAGCTTTGTATGGAAGAAAATGTCGTTCCCCAGTATGCTAGAGCGATGTTGGCGAGAGACAGATCTTGGGACCAGAACTGATTATTCGTACGGTGGAGAAAGTAAAGAAGATCCAGGAACACCTACGAGCTGCACAAGACAGGCAGAAGCACTGGGCCAACATTCATCGCCGACCTCTAGAGTTCCAAGTAGGGGAGCATGTGTTCTTAAAGATCTCACCTACTAGAGGAACTATCAGATTTGGAGGAAGAGGGAAGCTAAGTCCAAGGTACATTGGACCCTTCGATGTGCTAGATCGCGTCGGAGAAGTTGCTTACAGACTAGCTCTACCTCAGACTTTGGAGGAAGTACATGACGTCTTCCACGTATCTCAGCTGAGGAGGTACATTCCAGACCTGAGTCATGTGCTAGACTACTCAGAGATCACCATCGGGCCAAGCTTATCTTATCAGGAGGAGCCTGTAGAGATTCTGGACCGTAGCGAGAAAGTGTTGCGAGGCCAGACTATTCCTCTCGTTCGTGTTGCATGGAGACATCATGCACCAGGTGAATCCACCTGGGAATGAGAAGAGGATATTCGTCAGCGTTATCCCCACCTATTTCCAAACTAGGGTATGTCCAATATTTCAAACCAAATCTTTCTTAATCATCTTATGTCCTTAATAATTCTTCATTCTCATTATATGGTTGTTTTTATTTCGAGGACGAAATATTCTAAGGAGGGTAGATTGTAAACTCCCTCGACCAGATTTCAGTAATTTAGGATTAATTTTGACTAATTAGAATTAGAGCAACTTTTTAAAATTTTATTTATTATATATTGATTGTGCACCTGTTCATTACACAATTGATTAGGGCATCACACTAGCTGTTAACCCTAAACAAATTTTACATACCTGCCCTAGACTTGTTAGACTACTTTTTCTGTATTTTGTGCAACTTCCAGAAACCTCGTTTGATGCTTCGTTTTAGTCGCACAAATATCGTTACAAACGTATGTATTTATTTCCTATTTAATTTTCTGCTCTTTATCCATCTCTGTACCCTTAGAGATTTGAGGACCAGTGGGCACCTGATTGCCCAACCAAAAATACGATAATATTCTACTCTAATTGTATTACAATTATCGTATTGACACCGTAGAAAAATTATGACCCTAATAGCCTCTAAATAATTAGTGAACACCGTGCGCAGTATTTATTAAATAATAAATACGGTGACCCGTATCACCTGCAATATCAGACCCTGCACCTGCCCAGAATCACCCCACACTGTCCAAAACATTTTTCTCAGCTATTTCTCTCATTTTTGTACAATTTAGAATTTTGGGAAATCAGTATTTAAAATTTGGTAAATTACGAAATTACGCAAAATATAAATTTTATGCATTTACGCAATTATTGAAAAGATAGGGGTTTATATGCAAAATGGCATGCTAGGTGGCCTAATTCTATTGGCTAGACCATAGGTGTGAGGGACCCACCACAAAAATCCAGAAAAATCCTGTAGAAATATCCCAAATACCAAATTACCAAAATACCCCTGAAGTTGCCATTAATTACAAAATTGCCACTCAACTAAACCTATATAAACCCTAGCCCTCCCCTTCATTCAAACCCATCCCACCGCCACCACGGCCACCCTCCGCCCACCGGACCACCGCCAAACCCGTCGCCACTCCCCTCCCCTTCCCTCCGACCACTGCCACCCGCCTGAGCCGCCCTGCTCCGCCGGCCACAGCCCTCACAAACTCCCCCTGCCCTCACTGTCCACAGCACCACCACCACTCCCATCCAGCTCCAGCGCTGTCTCCGGCCATCGCCGACCACCGCCACCCTCCCCAAAAGCTTCGCCCCGACCTCCCCTACCTACCACCACCACCTCACCTCCCCACGACACCGCCTCCGGCCGCCCTAGCCCCCGCAGCAGCCACCACCACCTAACCATAGCTGCTGCCACATTCATCCCCGACGCCCCTAGCCGCCACCACCACCGTCGTGGAGCTCCGCCACCACCACCAACCTGACCGCCACCTCCCCCTCTCCCGAACCCGCCGCCTGCCCGGCCACCTCCGCCGCTCCTCCGCCGGCCAGAGCCCCCGCAAGCTGCTGCTGCTGCTACCAGTAGCCACTGCTGCTGTTGCTGCTCCTCCGGCCGCCTCCGGCCAGCTCCGCCGCCGTCCACCCGCCGTCGACGACCCCTAGGGCCCACCTGTCAGTAGGTATATTCCTAATACCTAATATATATGTATGTATATATATAATCCTATATGTATATGTATATGTATATATATGTATATATATATATGTATATATATATGTATATATATATGTATATCTATAATATATAATAGATATTATATTTAATATACTGTATAAATACAGTATACAGTATATGTATACTATATATTATTATTATTATATATAAGTATATATATACATATGTATATAGTATAACATATTTACTTATATGTTATATATATATATATACATATATATATATATATAATTAATAGTTATATATACATATGTATAACATATTTATTTATATGTTATATATATATATATATATATATATATATATATATATATATATATATATATATATATATATATATATATATATATATATATATATATATATATATATATATAATAGTTATATATATAACATATTATACATATGTTATATATAATAAAATTTATATATATGCAATTGTTAAATTCTATATATATAAATATATATATTCATATATTTATATAAATATTATATATAAATATATTTCATATATGTTATATTATTACTATTATAATTATAGTATATATGTATATATATTATATACTATGTATTTTTCTTTTATTTTATCTTTCTGCATTTATTTCCTGCACTTATATTTATATATATATATATCTACTATATATATATATCCAGCTGGATAATACAGCTTATTCTATATATGTAAATTTACATTTCTGCAATGTTATTATCTATATATTATATATACTATATAAATAATACTGTGCTGGATATTACAGCCTATCTATATATGTATATTTACAGTGGTCACATATAGACCCTGCTACTACTTATATTATATTGCTAAATAAATACAGCATTTATATACGTATTAAATTCATGCACTGTCAATTCCTTTTATTATCTATACTATAGTACATATATATATATGTATTTAATTCCTGTACTGTCATTTCAAATTACCTATATTATATCGCAGTGGATATACCCTGCTACTATTTACCTGCATTTGTCTGTTCTTTAAATACTATATATATACTGCTATATATATACTATATCTATATACATACTATATATATATATATATATCTATATCATATATATGTATATAAGTATAGATGTATACTATTTATTTGCAACCAAGTTATTCACAAACACTATCTGTTGTAACAGAAACCAACTACAGCACAGCCAGTGACCCCCTGTCACCAGCACCTTCAAACCTGACTGTGAGATCAGGTTATCAACAATATCAAGGAGTAGGCAAGTATACCTTGCCAAGTAAATGTTTAAATTCAATTGTTGATATCTGCTTTGTTCCTGAATTTCATATACCATGATTACCTGAGACTGCCTTGGGTACAGTCAGCTGTTATGATTGACAATTTACAGACTCACCCACAACTGAGAGAGTATTCTAATATTCTCCTAGACCCTATCACGGAAACACGCAATATGGTTGCCATGCATATTTGGATGCGAGCTGCATATTTGATTAGCTACCAATACGTGTGACCCGCATCACGGATTAGAATAATTCAGGAAAAAAATACAACTTGACATTTAGTTTCATTGGAATGGGAAAGATAACTGGTAGACGTATGGGACACCCCTCCAATAATGTTTATACCTTCGTATCAGAGATGGTCGATTGCAGAGTTCCCTGAGTCGGGGGCATACGACACCTATACTAGCCAGTCGCCATGATTGGTGAATTACGTCAGCGTATGTCTAGCCACACATTCCCATGCGTACTACTGGATCTTTACTTGCATTTTCACTTAGTATGGTTATCACCCTGTATTTATTTTATTTCTTTATTCAGTATTTATATTACATGGCATGTCATTTTTCTGTATCTTGTTACGTCCCACTGAGGACCTGGTTCCTTGCCAGATCTAGATGAAGCTTTCTACCCCACAGTGTACGGGCCTGATCAGGAGGCCAGATGTGCTACCGAGGAGGAGCTCGAGGAGACACCCTCAGAGTAGGCTTGACCCTAGATGCTGCTACCTAGAGATGGAGATATTTTGATCAGATAGACACTGCTTAGTCTATCTGATTTTTTTGCGCTATTATCAGTTTTTGTAGTAGGCTTGTATTCTCACCAGTTGTGTACTGTATCAGACTCAGTTATATATATATTTCAGCACTTGCTTTTCTGACATTTTGTTGTGGATGAGATAGTTTTACCTGTTCTATACTTGTAGTATTTTAGGACAGCGTAGCACGTCCCTTTGGGTCCATCAAAGTGGATTAAGCCCTTAGTGACGTGTCAGCTGGCCAGTGACACGTGGCCTAGTTCCTGACATTTTGGGACTGGGGCGTGACATTATCTTATTTTGAGTCAACACTTTTGTAAGCCCGTACGGCATATTAGCTGACTCATTCAAGAGTTTGTAATAGATGTTCATTATCAATAAAGAGAACTTTTCTATGTTTCAATCTGTGTTTCAATTTATCTGCGTACTCTGAATATGTGCTTGCTATAAAAATTATTAAAGCCTTGTGCGGGCGCAACCCCAGGCCCGTACGGCGGTCACGATTCAGGGGACGCCTCAACGATTCTACGGAATCGGGTCTTGACAAATGCGAGCACAAAGGGTTCTACAAACCATCTCGTCCGATGTACATGAGGGCTAAACATGAGGTTCTGTCCGGATCAGATCGGTGCATTGCCCCAGCGACCGTCCGCAGGAACTATAACCTTGTGCATAGTTGTCCGTGATCAAACGGCGTCTATATTAAGTTAACCATTTATGCAGTTGAGGCAACTCGAGTATAAAACAAGCAATATTGCATGCTTCATTTTGCATAGTCTTCCTGATCAATTTGTTGCATTCAGGATAAGTTCTATAAATAGCACAATTTTAAGAAGAGTATACATTCTAACTTGTATGTATGCATATGTTGAACATTCCAAACGAACAAGCATGCAAATAAGTAACCGTTCACAAGTTTGACTGACAAGCATAATAATCTAAGTCTATTCCCTTTTATCTTGAAATCTTTTAGTTATTACTTGTATCGTTTGATCGGAGCAAACAAGAATGCAAGATTTTTAGGTGTGAAGACTTGGAAGAAGGGCCAACTGAATCGAATATAAGCCACTCACTAGTTGGTTGGAAGGAAGAAGGAAAGAGGTGCTTCAGGACTCCGCTAGAGCATCACCTATTGTCCGTTCACCTGCATTTGCCACGAACAGCTGATCAATACCTCTTCCACTCTTTCCAATATCGGAATTGAAGTGCAGTTCAACGAACGAAAATAATGAAATCTATGAAAACCGTTCAAGAAAATGCAAGCAAATCCGAAAACCAACTCAAGGCATGAAAGCAAAAAGCGACAGCAAAAACTAGGCAACAAAAGATGCAGCGGAGAGGTCCCTCCTGACTCTGCCGCTAAGTCGATCATGGGGGCACGATCCACTGAATATGGGAATCGATTCCGAAGAAGCAAATCCATAACGAGGATGAATTCTTGATTTAATCTATCCTGATCGAACGATACCATCTTGTATTTCTTAGCCGCGCTCCCCGAATAGGGGGAATGGGATACCACAGTATCAGAGGCCTAGAACTAATAAAACCTTACCCTTGCTTAAGGGTAGCAAGTAATTTGGAAGTATTGGAAGAAAGGAAAGAGGGTTTGATTCTAATGCACTGGAATACTTTAGGGAATACATAACTAGATGCTAGGGATCAGATGTGGCTCATGATGGTGATACAAGGAATTGTATTATGACCTTAAGAAAATGGAACCTTGCATAGCAGGCCATAGTGGTTAAATCCTTAGTTGTCTTGTGACTTTTAATATCAAAATTAGATCTTACGACCCAGCTGTTACACCCATACTAATTGTGCCGAAGAATGATGGGGCGGTACGCTTGTGTATTGACTATAGGGCACTGAACGTTGTAACCATCAAGAACCGACATCCCTTGCCATGCACTGACGATCTATTCGATCAGTTGAGTGGTGCGAGTGTATTCTCAAAGATAGATCTTAGATTCGGTTATCACCATATTAGAGTGCGTAGAGAGGATATACCGAAGACAGCCTTCGGGACCAAGTATGGACTCTATGAGTTCTTAGTTATGCCGTTTGGTTTATCCAATACGCCAGCTGTGTTCATGAGTTTGATGAACGAAGTTTTTATCAGTACCTGGACAAGTTCGTGGTTGCGTATTGATGATATCTTGATATATTCCAAGAGCCACGCAGAACACGAGCATCACTCTTTCAGCAGGCCCAACAACAGAAGAGGGCACCACCGCAAGGGCGTGGACAGGCTTTTGCGATGACAGTGGAGGACGCACAGACTCGTGGAGTAGCGAATACGAGTAAGATTTAAGTTTTATCATAGCTATTTATTCCTAGTAATGCTTTAGCACGTGCCTGTTAGATCATTGCCCTAGCCTAAGCCTAGTATTATGTTAGCCTGAACTTGTTAGTCTAGATTAGTAACTGGTACCTAAGTTTTCATAAGCTGTAGTTGATCTTTGTTATAACTAGGATCCTTTACTCTTGAGTTACTTATCTCTCATTGCCTAGGAAAAATTTTGTATTCTTTCCCTACGTGTTCTGCTTGAACAAATCCCTCACCCTTCCTCTCGATATTTTCTTGTTCATGATTCCTTATTCCTTGTGTCGTGCTTCAATAAACATGTCTTGCAACCGCGTCATCTCTTCTGACCGGTTATGTTTTGTTTCCTTAATTGCGAGGACGCAATTCTTTTAAGGTGGGTAGATTGTAACAACCTATTTTTTAAAAATAAAATAAAATGATTTTTAGGATTTTTCTGTAATTTTTAATTAATTATTATAAATGTATTTCAGGGATTAATATTTTTATGTATTAAATTAAGTATTAAAATATTGCCAAAATTATATTTTTGGGTGTATAATTGATAATTGGATGTTGTGTAATTTTTCTGGAATTTATTGGGCTCAAAAACTATTTTTAAATAGCAAAAAATATTGTTTTTGATTGAACCAGAATAAACTGGATTAACCCAACCCGAACCGAACCAAACCGAACCTAGCCAAACCCTACTGAACCGAACCTAAACCTATTGGGTCGGATCCTACCCGACCAGACCCGACTCGACTCGACCCGTACCCGACCCGGCCCATTTTTATATTTCACAGTAACCCACGATTCCCCCGCCCCCGAATCGGCCGCATGACCCTGCTCCGCCGGCTCACGACCCCGCCCACGACCCCCGTGACTCCCAGCGACGTCCCCGCTCCGCGGCCCATGACCCCCGCTCCGGCCTCCTCGCAACCGCCTCCCCTTCCCTCTCCTATTTAAACCCCCCCCACCGCCATTACCAAACTACCACCACTGCCATCGCTCCGGTCACCGCCCCCGCACACCACGACGACCCCGACCTCCGAAGACTCCTACGGCGACCTCCCCGACCACCACCCGAGCAGCCCCAGCAGCCACCGCAGCCACAGCAACCGCCGCCGCCATCGTGCCCCGCCGCGTCGCCCTGTCAGAAAATCAGTGAGGTACCCTTCTTCTAGCTCGCGTATCTCCCTGTGTGTTGATCCAAATTTCGTTCTGTCGAATCCTATGTGAAGACCACGTGACCCTCTCAAACCCCGTACAATTAGTTTGGGGTATCGCATCCTGTGTCGGTCTGTCACGCCCCAGTCCCAAAATATCGAGGGACTAGACACGTGTCAATGGCCAGCAGCACACACTGATGGACAAACCCAATTTAATGGATCCATCAGGACGTACTTAAGCTGTAAAATAAGGTCTACTAAATCATGCCACAATTAATCTCATCCACAGAAGATAAATATGATCAACAGCATTAAGAAATGAACAGCAACAACCAGTCTCAATAAAGTAAATCGGGGAACAACCCGATATAAATCTGATACAATGGTTCAACAGACCAAAATATAAATGTCTGAATAAAGTAGATACTGAGTATGAAACACAGATACTCAGGAAAAGTCTTCAGCTAACACCTCGTCCTCGGAAGTCGGTACAGCTCCAGTATCAACTCCTACTCCTGCTGTTGTCCCGTATACCTCGGGATAGATCTTGTCACGCCCCGATCCCGAAAGGGTCTTTCGTCCTCGCCAGATCCTTTACGGAACCGATTCGTCCTCGCTAGGGGCGTGATGTCGTGCGAGCCTGGGGTTGCGCTCGAACAAGGCAAGAACTTGCAGTTTTAGGAACCCATTTTGAAACACAAATTATAAAACACATTCACAGAGATTTGAACACAAATGCGGAAGAAACATGCTTTTTTATTGAATATTCAGAGTAATTTATATAGAGTTTACATTGATGCGCCTTCTTGGCTATTGAATTACATTACAAAATATAACTCAAAATGCAGGGCGCGCTCCGTCAGATAGTCCACGTCGTTTGCACATTACGCCCTTGTATAGATTGAAGTCTCTGCCTCCAAAATGAACTGACTCCAGCTATACTTTAAAATAGAGGTGCTCCTAACGCCTCCTCGCTAACGCACTAGCGTTGCACCGTCTAATTTCTTGAAATAGTTGCCCACAATGTGGGTTAGTACTCAACTTGTACTGGTGAGCGGGATGAACCCACTCGACTAAATCGACACTAGCTTGTTAGGGGCGAGCATGCATTAAGATAGCTTCTATAAGGAAGCAAGTGAAATTAATTCATATCAGTTGCATGTTTTGATAGGAATGAAAATAGCATTGAATCCAACCAGTACACCGACTGCTTACTCAATCGATGCACGCCTTCCCTGAAACGAAACACAAGTATACTTACCATCTGCACAAGACAATAAGTTAGCATGCGTTCTATTCTATGCGGTTATTGGTGTGATCGACACCTTAGGGACATATTTCAAGCTTAGCGGCGTGCCCTATCAGCCCGGGTAGCAAGCCCTGCTGGAGGTCCCGCTATGCATCGTGACGAGCACGAATCAAATATTTCCCTCCGGATCGATACGGTTCCAGTGTCCCGAAAAGCCATTTCGAGGAAATACCAAACCCTGTGCACAAGTTGTCCCAGACCATGCAAATGCATGAATAATTCATATTACATATAATGCATTGAAAGAAACAGAAGAAGTAAGCAGCAACATATATATATCTCATGCAACAGTTTATATTTCCCAAGCGGTGTTCCGATTCAGTTATCCCATAAGTCCAAAACTCTATCCGAGGCACCAGGCCGCCACCAACAACCAACTTTCCTTATAAACAAGCTCAAATTATAAGGTGTGCAAGCATATGATAAATTAGTCTACAAATCCTATGTTCCTTTCTTAGTGGCTGGTATGCCTGTGGCTAAGGATTTCCTAGACGTCCAACCGGGCATCATCGAGTGAACGATTGAAACTTAGAGATGTTGGCATGAAGAAGTAGGAAAGAAGGGACCAAACCACTCACTGGTTAAGGGAAAAGAGGCTGAAACTAGGAATCCCGCTAGCGACGATCAAACGTCAGTTACGCGGACCTGAAACAGCACAAGCACCGAGTTAGAATTCTTGCCTATCCTTCCTTGCCGAACTCTCCAAAACCTCAAGCTCCAAACGATAAAACCGACAGCGAAAACTAAGCAAATCGAAAGCAACACAAATCCAAAACCTTAAAGCGACAAGCAAGCAAAATCCAAGCAAAACCAAGCTTCCAAAACACGAAAACTATTGGACTCATTTCAATAGAGGCCTTTTCATGAGTTGGAAAGGATCATCGTATTTTGTCCATGGCAAGAAGATGCCGAGGTCTAAGTTATGACTCAGACGGACTAGCCACAAGCCCAATTACATAGTGCTCGTCCCGGTCGGATCGGGATTTGAGGCACTACATAATATACCACTAAGAAAAAGTTTCGACCCGAAACTTAAGAACAAGCCCTACCTCCGACTCAATGAACAACGAAGGATACTTCTCCTTCATCTCCTATTCGACTTCCCCGGTTGATTCCCCAACTGTATGGTTCCGCCACAGCACGCGAACCAAGGACATCGTACGGTTGTGAAGTACTTTGTCCTTACGATCCAGAATCTGCACCGGCTCCTCTGAGTATGACAAATTCGTGCACAATTCTAACTGTTCGAAGCTAACTACATGACTCGAGTCATGCACATACTTCCGAAGTTGGGAAACGTGGAATACGTCGTGCACTCCAGCCAAGGCGGGAGGTAGTGCAATTCGGTATGCCACAGCTGCCACCCGTTCTAGTATTTCAAAGAGGCCGACAAATCTGGGACTCAGCTTGCCCTTCACGCCGAAATGCATCACTCCACGCATCGGCATCACTTTCAAGAAGACATGATCCCCGACCATGAACTCCAAGGGCCTACGATGAGTATTGGCATAGCTTTTCTGTCAGCTCTGCGCAGTGCAGAGTCTTTTCCGAATCAAGCGAACTTTTTCGACTGCCTGCTCCACCAGCTCTGGCCCGAGTACCTACCGCTCGCTGACTTCGTCCCAACAGATTGGAGATCGACACTTGCGCCCATAAAGTGCTTCGTACGGTGCCATCTGGATGCTCGATTGGTAGCTGTTGTTGTACGCAAACTCCGCCAACGGAAGGTGCATGTCCCAACTAGTCTTTAAATCGATCGCACACAGCCGTAACATATCTTCAAGTATCTGATTCGTCCTCTCTGTTTGGCCATCAGTCTGGGGGTGGTATGCTGTATTGAACTGTAGCTTGGTTCCCAAAGCAGACTGTAGGCTAGTCCAGAAATGAGATAAGAAACGTCCGTCACGGTCAGAGACGATAGAAGCAGGCACCCCGTGTAATCGAACAATCTCGTCTATGTAGATCTGTGCTAACCGATCGACGCTCTATGCAACTTTTATGGGAAGAAAGTGGGCTGATTTGGTCAAACGATCAACTATGACCCAAATCGCATCATGCCCCCGTGGCATCTTCGGAAATCTCACAATAAAATCCATAGTGATATTGTCCCATTTTCACTCGGGAATAGCGAGGTTCTGCATCTCCCCGTCGGGCCTCTGATGTTCAGCTTTCACCTGTTGGCAGGCCATGTACTGTGACACAAAGGTTGCCACATCCCGCTTCATACCTTGCCACCAAAAGGTACCACGTAAGTCCTTGTACATCTTAGTGCTCCCCGGATGCAAAGAATACTTCGCGTAGTGCGCTTCCGCCATAATTTCCCTTCGGAGTTCAGGGTCGCTAGGGACGCATAGCCTTCCTTTCATCTGTAAGGCCCCATCTTCGCCTGCCATAAAGTCAGACGTCTTTCCCGCCGAGATCAATCCGCGTACTTTCGCTAGGAACTGATCGCCCTCCTGAGCTGACTTGATTCTATCCCGTAAACTCGGTTCAAGACGGAGTGGTGCCAGCTGCACTCCTTGATGCCGAACTCGATACTCGATGCCCATCGCCTCAAGATCTCAAAGTAAACGGTTGTTTATAGATAACGAGCCCACGTGCTTTCGACTCAGAGCATCAGCAACGACGTTTCCCTTGCCCGGAGTATACGCAATCGTTAGATCATAGTCCTTAATAAGTTCTAGCCAACGCCGCTGCCGGAGGTTCAATTCCCGTTGGGTGAATAGATAATTGAGGCTCTTGTGATCTGTGAAGATTTTGCAAGCAACACCATAAAGATAATTCCTCCACAACTTCAATGCAAATACAATCGCCGCCAATTCCAAATCGTGCGTCGGGTAGTTTTTCTCGTGCGGCTTTAGTTGCCTGGAGGCGTACGATATTACCTTGTCCCGTTGCATGAGTACACATCCTAATCCGAGTCCTGAAGCGTCACTGTATATCTGAAACTCTTCTACCCCATCCGGAAGTGCAAGAATTGGAGCTGAAACAAGACGCCGCTTCAATTCACTAAAGCTGGCTTTGCATTCATCACTCTAGTTGTATACAATCCCTTCTGAGTAAGGCGAGTCAAAGGCGAGGCCAGTTTAGAGAAATCTTTTACGAATCTACGGTAGTATCCTGCTAGGCCAAGAAAGCTTCGAATTTCGCTGGCTGACGTAGGTAGTTTCCAGTCCACCACCGCCTCTATTTTCTTCGGGTCTATGGCGACGCCTTCTGCCGAGACGACATGACCAAGGAACGCCACGCTGTTCAACCAGAACTCACACTTGCTGAGCTTAGCGAACAACTTATGTTCTCGTAATGTCTGCAACACGATCTTCAGGTGTTCCTTGTGTTCTGCCTCGTTCTTGGAATATATCAGAATGTCATCGATGAACACGACGACAAACTTGTCTACGTACGATCGAAACACGCGGTTCATCAGATCCATGAAAGCTGCAGGGGCGTTCGTTAAGCCGAACGACATCACGAGGAACTCATAGTGTTCGTAACGGGTCCTGAATGCAGATTTTTGAATATCTTCGGGTTTAATTTTCAATTGGTGATACCCTGACCTGAGATCAACTTTAGAGAAAACTGTAGCACCTTGTAGTTGATCAAATAAGTCATCTATCCTTGGCAAAGGGTACTGATTTCGAACGGTCGCCTTATTTAATTCTCGGTAGTCAATACACAGCCGCATGGATCAATCTTTCTTTTTCACGAACAGTACCGGAGCACCCCACGAAGAAACGCTTGGACGTATGTATCCTCGGTCCAACAGGTCTTGCAACTGAACCTTAAGTTCTTTTAACTCTGCTGGGGCCATTCGATAAGGTGCCTTTGATATTGGTTGCGCATCCGGAAATGTGTCAATGCTGAATTCGATCTCACGATCAGGAGGCATTCCAGGCAGCTCGTCCGGGAACACGTCGAGGAAATCTGCTATAACATCAGCCTGAGCTGCATTTGCACTTTCCTGCCGGGTGTCTCGAACTGAAGCTAAGTACCCTTCACAACCCGAATGTAGCATACGCCTAGCCGAAATTGCTGATATCACCATTGCCGTCTTCGGTGCAGCGCTGCACGAATAGTAGAAGTCTGTCTCGCCGGGTAGACGAAATACGACTCGCTTCTCCGCGCACTCGATTGTTGCATGGCAAGCACCCAACCAGTCCATCCCGAGAATAATATCGTAATCCTTAATGTCTAGTACAATGACATCTAAGGAAAGCTTCCTCTCTCCGATGCAAATATAACCATCCCTACAGATCGCACGGGCGGGCATGTCGACTCCCGAAGGTGTGCTTACGCAAAGATTCATAGTTAAGGGAGTAGAAGCTAATTTATGCTCAACAGTAAAATCAGCAGATATAAAACTATGCGTAGCACCTGAACCAAATAAGACTCTAGCGGGCAATTCTCTGAAAAGTAATGTACTTGTCACGACCGTTTCAGAGACAGATGCCTCATCCTGAGTCAAGGCATAGACTCGGCCTTGAGCACCCTGACGTTGCGGGTTTACTGGCACAGCATTGGCATCACTTGCTGGAGGCCCCTTGTTCTGATTCCCGTTGTTCTGATTTGGCTTACCCTCCCGGCAGTTAAATTATTTATGGCCCAGACGACCACATTTGAAACATCCAGTAACCCGACATTCGTTTACTCGATGCCCTGATTTGCCGCACCTGGTACAGTTCGGTGCCTGAGTCTGACCCCTGTTATCAGACGTGTGCTGACCTTATGTGCTCCAGACCCTCCCGTTTCCTGAGGTCGTTTGTTGTTGTTGGTACGGGGGGTTTGCACTTCTGCCTTTGGGGGATAACGCCCAAAGATCCGCTCGCTGCCCAGGGCTGCTTCGTAGCATTCCCTGTAGGTTTGACATTTCTGATTGATGACGTCCCTACGCAACTCATCATTCAAACCTTTTTGAAAGCGATAGCACCACGCCTGTTGGTTAGGCAGGAAGTGCCCCGCAAACTTGGCCAGCTTAGCGAACACAGAATCATAATCATCTACAGACAAACTTCCTTGGACTAGATTGCTGAAGTCGTCTTCCTTTTATTGACGTACGGCCATGGGAATGTATTGTTCAATGAAGACTGATTTGAATATTTCCTAAGTTATTTTGCATTTGGGATTGGCATCGTAAATCCCTTGCTTCGTTGCCTCCCACCAATCATGCGCACGCAGTTCCAGCTGAACCGATGCACAGGCAACTCGCTTAGATCCCCGGATGCCAACCAGGTTGAAGAGTCCCTCCAGCTTAGCAATCCATCCCAACACCACGTCTGGTTCCGCTCGTCCGTTGAACGTAGGTGGATGCATTTTTGTAAACTCTGCTGCTCGGCAGGAGTTCCTCGCTGAAGGCTGAGTCTCTTCTGACTCATCTTCTACCGCCACGGTCGGCGGTGGGGAAGGAGTCACAGTGGCAGTCCCGTTGCTTGGTACCAAGGATGCAATCAGTTGCATCATGGTATCCATTTGCTTCTGCTGAGAAGCAAATTGCGCCTGTTGCGTAACGGCTTGTTGTTGCTGCACCTCCATGAGATGCATAAGCCGTTCCGCCATACCGGTTGAACCCGCTCCTCCGGATTCTCCAGAACTTGTCGGATTGCTCTGGATAGGCTGAGCACTGCTTGCAGCGGCAGTATTTTTCTTAGCCATCGCTACAAAAGAGAGTAGCTTGTTAACACTCCAAAATCGATAGATTTTATATCTACGGGCTCATTGTATAGGCGACTCATCTGATGCAGCGGACGCCGAATGCAACTCAATAGAGAGGCACATCAAACTCCTTTATATTCTTTTGAAATCCCAAGAAAGTGCTGTCGTGCTCTGATACCAATATGTTACGCCCCGATCCCGAAAGGGTCTTTCGTCCTCGCCGGATCCTTTACGGAACCGATTCGTCTTCGCTAGGGGCGTGATGCCGTGCGAGCCTGGGGTTGCGCTCGGACAAGGCAAGAACTTGCAGTTTTGGGAACCCATTTTGAAACACAAATTATAAAACACATTCACAGATATTTGAACACAAATGCGGAAGAAACATATTTTTTCATTGAATATTCAGAGTAATTTACATAGAGTTTACATTGATGCGCCTTCTCGGCTATTGAATTACATTACAAAAGATAACTCAAAATGCAGGGCGCGCTCCGTCAGATAGTCCACGTCGTTTGCACATTATGCCCTTGTATAGATTGAAGTCTCTGCCTCCAAAATGAACTGACTCCAGCTGTACTTCAAAATAGAGGTGCTCCTAACGCCTCCTCGCTAACGCACTAGCATTGCACCGTCTGATTTCCTGAAATAGTTGCCCACAATGTGGGTCAGTACTCAACTTGTACTGGTGAGCGGGATGAACCCACTCGACTAAATCGAAACTAGCTTGTTAGGGGTGAGCATGCATTAAGATAGCTTCTATAAGGAAGCAAGTGAAATCAATTCATATCAGTTGCATGTTTTGATAGGAATGAAAATAGCATTGAATCCAACCAGTACACCGACTGCTTACTCAATCGATGCACGCCTTCCCTGAAACAAAACACAAGTATACTTACCATCTGCACAAGACAATAAGTTAGCATGCGTTCTATTCTATGCGGTCATTGGTGTGATCGACACCTTAGGGACATATTTCAAGCTTAGCGGCGCGCCCTATCAGCCCGGGTAGCAAGCCCTGCTGGAGGTCCCGCTATGCATCGTGACGAGCACGAATCAAATATTTCCCTCCGGATCGATACGGTTCCAGTACCCCGAAAAGCCGTTTCGAAGAAATACCAAACCCTGTGCACAAGTTGTCCCAGACCATGCAAATGCATGAATAATTCATATTACATACAATGCATTGAAAGAAACAGAAGAAGTAAGCAGCAACATATATATATCTCATGCAACAGTTTATATTTCCCAAGCGGTGTTTCGATTCAGTTATCCTATAAGTCCAAAACTCTATCCGAGGTACCAGGCCGCCACCAACAACCAACTTTCCTTATAAACAAGCTCAAATTATAAGGTGTGCAAGCATATGATAAATTAGTCTACAAATCCTATGTTCCTTTCTTAGTGGCTGGCATGCCTGTGGCTAAGGATTTCCTAGGCGTCCAACCGGGCATCATCGAGTGAACGATTGAAACTTAGAGATGTTGGCATGAAGAAGTAGAAAAGAAGGGACCAAACCACTCACTGGTTAAGGGAAAAGAGGCTGAAACTAGGAATCCCGCTAGCGACGATCAAACGTCAGTTACGCGGACCTGAAACAGCACAAGCACCGAGTTAGAATTCTTGCCTATCCTTCCTTGCCGAACTCCCCAAAACCTTAAGCTCCAAACGATAAAACCGACAGCGAAAACCAAGCAAATCGAAAGCAACACAAATCCAAAATCTCAAAGCGACAAGCAAGCAAAATCCAAGCAAAACCAATCTACCAAAACACGAAAACTATTGGACTCATTTCAATAGAGGCCTTTCCATGAGTTGGAAAGGATCATCGTATTTTGTCCGTGGCAAGAAGATGCCGAGGTCTAAGTTATGACTCAGACGGACTAGCCACAAGCCCAATTACATAGTGCTCGTCCCGGTCGGATCGGGATTTGAGGCACTACATAATATACCACTAAGAAAAAGTTTCGACCCAAAACTTAAGAACAAGCCCTACCTTCGACTCAATGAACAACGAAGGATACTTCTCCTTCATCTCCGATTCGACTTCCCCGGTTGATTCCCCAACTGTATGGTTCCGCCACAGCACGCGAACCAAAGATATCGTACGGTTGTGAAGTACTTTGTCCTTACGATCCAGAATCTGCACCGGCTCCTCTGAGTATGACAAATCCGTGCACAATTCTAGCTGTTCGAAGCTAACTACATGACTCGAGTCATGCACATACTTCCGAAGTTGGGAAACATGGAATACGTCGTGCACTCCAGCCAAGGCGGGAGGTAGTACAATTCGGTATGCCACAGCTGCCACCCGTTCTAGTATTTCAAAGGGGCCGACAAATCTGGGACTCAGTTTGCCCTTCACGCCGAAACGCATCACTCCACGCATCGGCGTCACTTTCAAGAAGACATGATCCCCGACCATGAACTCCAAGGGCCTACGATGAGTATCGGCATAGCTTTTCTGTCAGCTCTGCGCAGTGCATAGTCTTTCCCGAATCAAGCGAAATTTCTCGACTGCCTGCTCCACCAGCTCTGGTCCGAGTACCTGCCGCTCGCTGACTTCGTCCCAACAGATTGGAGATCGACACTTGCGCCCATAAAGTGCTTCGTACGGTGCCATCTGGATGCTCGATTGGTAGCTGTTGTTGTACGCAAACTCCGCCAACGGAAGGTGCATGTCCCAACTAGTCTTTAAATCGATCGCACACAGCCGTAACATATCTTCAAGTATCTGATTCATCCTCTCTGTTTGGCCATCAGTCTGGGGGTGGTATGCTGTACTGAACTGTAGCTTGGTTCCCAAAGCAGACTGTAGGCTAGTCCAGAAACGAGATAAGAAACGTCCGTCACGGTCAGAGACCAAAATATAAATGTCTGAATAAAGTAGATACTGAGTATGAAACACAGATACTCAGGAAAAGTCTTCAGCTAACACCTCGTCCTCGGAAGTCGGTACAGCTCCAGTATCAACTCCTACTCCTGCTGTTGTCCCGTATACCTCGGGATAGATCTTGTCACGCCCCGATCCCGAAAGGGTCTTTCGTCCTCGCCGGATCCTTTACGGAACCGATTCGTCCTCGCTAGGGGCGTGATGTCGTGCGAGCCTGGGGTTGCGCTCGAACAAGGCAAGAACTTGCAGTTTTAGGAACCCATTTTGAAACACAAATTATAAAACACATTCACAGAGATTTGAACACAAATGCGGAAGAAACATGCTTTTTTATTGAATATTCAGATTAATTTATATAGAGTTTACATTGATGCGCCTTCTCGGCTATTGAATTACATTACAAAAGATAACTCAAAATACAGGGCGCGCTCCGTCAGATAGTCCACGTCGTTTGCACATTACGTCCTTGTATAGATTGAAGTCTCTGCCTCCAAAATGAACTGACTCCAGCTATACTTTAAAATAGAGGTGCTCCTAACGCCTCCTCGCTAACGCACTAGTGTTGCACCGTCTGATTTCCTGAAATAGTTGCCCACAATGTGGGTTAGTACTCAACTTGTACTGGTGAGCGGGATGAACCCACTCGACTAAATCGACACTAGCTTGTTAGGGGCGAGCATGCATTAAGATAGCTTCTATAAGGAAGCAAGTGAAATCAATTCATATCAGTTGCATGTTTTGATAGGAATGAAAATAGCATTGAATCCAACCAGTACACCGACTGCTTACTCAATCGATGCACGCCTTCCCTGAAACGAAATACAAGTATACTTACCATCTGCACAAGACAATAAGTTAGCATGCGTTCTATTCTATGCGGTCATTGGTGTGATCGACACCTTAGGGACATATTTCAAGCTTAGCGGTGCGCCCTATCAGCCCGGGTAGCAAGCCCTGCTGGAGGTCCCGCTATGCATCGTGACGAGCACGAATCAAATATTTCCCTCCGGATCGATACGGTTCCAGTGTCGCGGAAAGCCGTTTCGAGGAAATACCAAACCTTGTGCACAAGTTGTCCCAGACCATGCAAATGCATGAATAATTCATATTACATACAATGTATTGAAAGAAACAGAAGAAGTAAGCAGCAACATATATATATCTCATGCAACAGTTTATATTTCCCAAGCGGTGTTCCGATTCAGTTATCCCATAAGTCCAAAACTCTATCCGAGGCACCAGGCCGCCACCAACAACCAACTTTTCTCATAAACAAGCTCAAATTATAAGGTGTGCAAGCATATGATAAATTAGTCTATAAATCCCATATTCCTTTCTTAGTGGCTGGCATGCCTGTGGCTAAGGATTTCCTAGGCGTCCAACCGGGCATCATCGAGTGAACGATTGAAACTTAGAGATGTTAGCATGAAGAAGTAGGAAAGAAGGGACCAAACCACTCACTGGTTAAGGGAAAAGAGGCTGAAACTAGGAATCCCGCTAGCGACGATCAAACGTCAGTTACGCGGACCTGAAACAGCACAAGCACCGAGTTAGAATTCTTGCCTATCCTTCCTTGCCGAACTTCCCAAAACCTCAAGCTCCAAACGATAAAACCGACAGCGAAAACCAAGCAAATCGAAAGCAACACAAATCCAAAACCTCAAAGCGACAAGCAAGCAAAATCCAAGCAAAACCAAGCTACCAAAACACGAAAACTATTGGACTCATTTCAATAGAGGCCTTTCCATGAGTTGGAAAGGATCATCGTATTTTGTCCGTGGCAAGAAGATCACGAGGTCTAAGTTATGACTCAGACGGACTAGCCACAAGCCCAATTACATAGTGCTCGTCCCGGTCGGATCGGGATTTGAGGTACTACAGATCTCGTCTGCAAATCCTGGGGACATAATCCGGATCCAGGTCCTTAGGGGACATAGCAAGGTACAAAATAATACAAGCCAAAATAAATGCAGTACAATAGTAAATGAAATAAATAGGGTAAGTATGTAACCATCTATGTGAAATACAAGTGAGAGCATCACTAATACTCAGGCTGAGACCGCTACAAGCTCTGTGTCGGGGTGCCGGTAGCAGTAATAATACGTAATGTGCCTAGCTCTGCTGTAGAGTCTACGGCCTCATAATAATAATAGATATATAAATAAAATAGCCTGTAGCCTGTGTGTCTCTCCCCACCCAATATAACCATACGTCTCATGTCCATAACGTCTCATGTCCATGTCACGCGAGATCATAGCTAATGCAACAAGTCATATAATATCTATGAATATAATGTCTATGTCAAAATCCTGCAACCTACACAGAATCACCATGAATATCTCAGGAAGATTCTGTCTCATAAATAGTGTCAAGTGTCCTGGGTTATGATGTACTTGATAAGACAAGTACGAGAATGTAAAGGGTCACGATATCCATCTCTATGTGACGTTACACAACTCCGCGTACGGTGTTGGCACCCAACTATTAATCAGACGCTAAGTAAGTCACACGGTCCTAGGTTAAGCATATACAACAGATAAATAAGTCTAAGAAATATATAACAAGAACTGCAAGATTTGGCAAGGTACACTTACCTGGGGTTTGAATACCAATAGCTGTCCCTGTATCAGTGGATCTTGCAGGTACTCCTCCAAAAGCTAAAATAAATATCAGCAACAGGCTCAAAAAATATCAAATAGCTAAAAACGCCTGTCCTTAAGTCCAATTTGGACACAAGGGCAAAAATCATATTTTTTTTGTCAAAGCGGGGTCCACATGTGGCCCGCTTTGCACCGAAAAATGTGTCAGAACCAATGGTCTCCAAATTTGTCAAACTTAGTGTCAACAAGTCCAGAACGATGATACGAACCCAACAGAACTTCCAGAACTGGATTCCGATGAGCCGATCACAAAATCGCCCGTCAAGTGGAGCCGCGGGGCCCACGATACGCGATTTTGTCAACGTTCTCAGAATCGAACCAAACTTGGGTCACAGGACCAGCGTATTGCTACGAGTCCGATGGCATAAGTTTTGTTTCGATCCGACGTGTGTACACGAAGTTACAACGTGTTCCAGAACAGACGGATACGGGGCGTTATCGGCGGATACGCGTTGATTTTGGTGTGCACGCACATCCAAATCAACTTCTGCGAAATCCTGCACGTCCGTATCAACGGCGCGCACCTTTTGGTGAAGACCACGTGCGACCAAGTCGTCCCGTTTGGCGGGGCGTACTCAGTTCCGGAGGAAAACGGAGTATTGATTTTCCTATTTTTGGATCGCGGTTCACGATCACCACAGGACGCGACGCACCGAGCGGGTTGCACGGACATCGAGAGGGTTATACAGCCTACGCGTCACAACTGACGGAACGGAAAACGGAGCAACGAGGAGAGAGAACGGGTTACCTGAATGGGGCTACGCAGAACGGGGATTCTTCGTGTCCAGGTTCTGCTGTGTCCGGGTTCTGTCGTGTCCGGGTTCTGTCGTGTCCGGGTCAGAGCGTAGCCGGAGGAGGACAGCGAGGTGGAGGCACCGCGGGGAGAGCAGCGACTGCTGCTGCTCGTCGAGGCGGGGGAGGATGGAACTGGGCGGCTGGGGTTCGGGTCGAACGGGGCACTGCGGGTCAGGGACGGCGAGTGGTGGTCGAGGGCTGTGGGGGTTCGAGTTTATGCGGTGGAGGAGATTTCGTCGACGGCTAGGGCGGCGAGGGTTGATCGGGAGAGATGGTGGCGAGGGAAATTCTGGTCGGGGCGGAGGAGTTAGGGTTCAGGGCGGAGGTCGGTGGAGGAATTCCTGGAGGAGGAAGGGGGACGTTAGGGTTCAGGGCAGCCGAGGGTGACCGGAGCGGGCTCTAGGTGGAGGAGAGAGGAGATGGCTAGGGTTTCCGACGGCGGAGCATGGAAATCGAGGGATCTTTATAGCCGCCGAAACAGTAATATGGGTTAGGGTTTCGAATGGGCTAACGGGTCCGGGTCGGGTTCAATTCGGATCCGACCCGACCCGTTAAGAGCTGGGTTTGGTTCGGTTCTCCTTGGTCCGATTCGGGTCGGTTTGGTTTATTTCCAAATAAACCGGGTTCAATTTCAGGGTTTAATTCGGTTTAAATATAAATTAGTTTTTAGGGCTTTAAAAATATTTTTGGGGTCCAATAAATTTTCGAAAAATTATCCTATGTCTAGTTTTTCATTTTACACCAGAAAATATTATTTTCATAATATTTTAATATTAATTAACATCATTTAAAAATTATTAAATTTTAAAATACCTTAGTTTTAATCCCAGAAAATTACAGAAAATTGTGTAAAAATTATTTTAAATTTTTGACCAAAAACTGTCATTTCTGTCCTGCGTCCAAATTGGACTTATGGGTAGTCAATCTTAGCTATTTTTTATCTTCTGAGAGTGATGATAATATTTATTTCAATATCCGGAGGCGTACCTGAATATCTTGCTGTTACTGGAGCAATTGGAGGAGTTCAAACCCCAGACAAGTGTACCTTGCCAACTTGCAGTAGTTCCTATTATATTATTTGCTTGAGTTAATTATTTATATATATATATATATATATATATATATATATATATATATATATACTCTTGATATGTACATATTCAACCTAGGACTGTGAGACGTTGTTTAACGTCCGAACAAGATTCGGGTGTCGACGCCGTACGCGGAGTCGTGTAACGTCACTTAGAGAGTTGATAACCCGATCATATATCTTTCTCGTGCTTGCTTTATCAAGTACGTCATACCATAGGACACTTGACACTATTTATGAGACAAAATCTTTCTTGAGTATTTATGGTGATTCTGTATAGGCTTACAGGATTTGTGACATAGGTCTTGCATATACATAGATATTATTATGACTCGCTGTGCTAGCTAGAGGTCATGATCTTGCGTGTTATGGACATGAGACATCGTGGACATGAGACATATGATTACATTGGGTGGGGAGATTCTTACCATACCAAAGGCTGATTATATTATATATATATATAGTTATTCTGGAGGTGCCTTAGACTCTAACCAGAGCTTTGGCACAAGTACTGGCCCTTCGAGATATAAATGCTGCTATGAATTTTTCCGACACAGAGCCTATAGTAGTTTCAGCCTGAGTATGATTAATGCTCTCATTTGTATATCACATAGCTGGTTACATAGTTTGTCCTATTAATACATTTTATATACTGCATTTATTTTGGCATGCTGTTTCTTGTACCTTGTTACGTCCTTCTGAGGACCTGGTCCCTTGCCAGTTTTACAGCATAGACCGTTGTGGAGCCTGCTTGGAGTTGCTGATGTGTGTTGCTTAGTCTTGAAGGAATTGGTTCCAAGTACTTATATTATTTCTTCCGGAGTCACGGTTATTATTCATATTGTTTATTCATCTGCTGATATAGCCTAGTTTTATAGACTCATATTCCTTTCTCGAGTCTATTCGAGCTTATGTGTTACTGGCGGCCGACTTTAGCACATGTAGCTCATTCTTGTATATTCTGATCATTGTGGATTGAGGCATAGATATTTATATTTACTTGATTATATAGATAGTGACCATTTTAATACAACTTATACGTATTCGAGTCGAACCGGAGTCTGGTCGAATGCGTAGCTGGCATGTTACGTATTCCTAGTCCTACGTATTTTAGGACTAGGGCGTGATAATTAACGTTTCCCGGTACACATCTACCCTTCAGTGATTTTTTTTTATGTTTTTTCTATTTCTTTCGTCAAGGCATGCACTGATATCATACGCGACTTGGCATATTTATTTTAGTCATTAATACTATTTATTATTATTGTAAACACCCTGATTTTTGAGAATATTTTTATATAATTTTCCCCCAATTTTTCGGTGTTCTTATGGATGAAGAACCAAGGTAATTATGGACGAGCCCTCGACCTGGACGCGAGCAGCAGGATCCAACAGAGGACGCAGGACACGAAGTTGACGCACGGACACGTGAAAAACAGATTCACGGGGCCCTGTTCAGGTAGCATTTTCTCTCACCTCGTATCTCCATTTTCAATTCCGTCAGTTGCAACGCGTAGACTGTATAACCCTCTCGGTGACCGTGCAACCCGCTTGGTGCATCGCGTCCTGTGGTGATCGCAAACCGCGATCCAAAAACAGGAAAAACAATGCCATGTTTCACCCCGGAACTGAGTGCGCCCCGCCAAACGGGACGACTTGGTCGCACGCGGTCTTTACTGAAATGTGCGCGTCGTTGATACGGACGTGTAAGATTTCGCAGAAGCTGATTTGGATGTGCGTGCACACCGAAATCAACGCGTATCCGCCGACAACGTCCCGTATCCGTCCATTCTGGAATACGCTGTAACTTTGTGTACACACGTCGGATCGAGACAAAACTTACGCCATCGGACTCGTAGCAATACGCTGGTCCTGTGACCCAAGTTTGGTCCAATTCTGAGAACGTTGACAAAATCGCGTATCGTGGGCCCCACCAGCTCTACTTGACGGGCGATTTTGTGATCGGCTCATCGAAATCCAATTCTGGAAGTTCCGTTGGATTCGTATCATCGTTCCTGACTTGTAGATACTGAGTTGGAGGAATTTGGAGACCTTTGACCCTGACACGCTTTTTGGTGCAAAGTGGCCCACATGTGGATCCCGCTTTGGGCCAGAAATGTTATTTTTGCCCCTGTGTCCAAATTGGACTTAAGGACAGGCATTTCTAGCTATTTGATATCTTCTGAGATGGTTGGTGATATTTATTACAGCTTTTGGAGGAGTACCCACAGGATCCACTGATACAGGGACGACTGTTGGTATTCGGACACCAGGCAAGTGTACCTTGCCAAACTCTGCAGTATTGTTACATATTTTTCTTGCTTCATTATATTGTTGTGCATGCTTAACCTAGGACCGTGTGACGTACTTAGCGTCCGATTATTAGTCGGGTGCCAACACCGTACGCGGTGTTGGGTATTGTCATATAGAGATGGACATTCGTGATACTTTATATTCTCGTACTTGTCTTATCAAGTACACTATGACCCAGGACACTTGACACTATTCATGAGACAGGATCTTCCTGAGATATTCATGGTGATTCTGTATAGGATACAGGACTTGACATGGACATTATATTCTTAAATATTGTATGACTTGTTGCATTAGCTATGATCCCGCTTGACATGGACATGAGACGTTATGGTCATGATATGCGTGGTTACATTGGGTGGGGAGAGACACACAAGCTATAGGCTATTTTATATATATATATCTTCTATTATTGCGAGGTTGTAGACTCTCGGAGCAGAGCTAGACCCACTACCGGTTATTACCGCTACCGGCTCCCCGACACAGAGCTTGTAGTGGCTCAGCCTGAGTACTCGTGTTGCTCTCATATTGCATTTCACATAGATGGTTACATACTTACCCTATTTATCTCATTATTGCTGCACTGCTTATATTTTGGCTTGTATATTTTCTGTACCTTGCTATGTCTCCTGAGGACCTGGATATGGATTATGTCCCCAGGATTTGAGGACGAGATCTATCCCGAGGTATACGGGACCGCAGCAGGAGCTGATCCAGGAGCTGTACCGCCATCCGAGGATGAGGTGTTAGCCGAAGATTTTTTCTGAGCATCCATGTTTCATGCTCAATATTTATTTATTTCAGTCATTTATATTCTGGACCGTTGAACCATTGTATCAGATATTTATCGGGTTGTTCCCCGAAGCACTTTGTTGAGACTAGCTGATGATTTACATTCCTTATTTATTCTGTGGATCATATTTTATATCTTGTGTGGATGAGATTAGTTGTGCCATGTTGTCGTAGACTTGATTTTACAGCTTAAGTATGCCCTGATGGATCCATTAAATTGAGTTTGTCCATCGGTGCGTACTGCTGGCCATTGCCACGTATCTGGTCCCTCGGTATTTTGGGACTGTGGCGTGACAATTATCGCTATGATAAGGTTGATTTGTTTTGTTTGTTGAGTTTTGTCTACTCCTCAAGCTTCTTTGTGGTGCATGTTGTTTGGAATTTTGACCCAATTGGTTTTGTTTGGCCAGATTTATTCATGGAGTCTAAGGATATGTCGTACCTTTCGCTGGATAGCCCGCACACGTAGAGCGACAACTCAGAGGCACGAGTTGGTTCTCCTTCATCACTCACTGTTATATATTCATTTTGTGGTGTATAGCCAAGACAAAGTGTTATCCCTTATATTTTGGGAGTTTGTTCCCTTCGCTTACGAGCTGCATGATTATATATTCTAGACCATGGCTACCTATATGATCATATATATGTTTTGTACTCTATTTGTGCATCATTTTGTCTTTACTAGCTTCACGATTATATATGATATAGTATTTGGGACGTCTTGCTAGTTTTTCGTATGATATATTCTTGTATTTGCTATTTAATGGACTGAGAGTTAGGATTTGTCGGCTGTAGGACTGACGTATCTCTTAAACGTAGATGGCCTTGTCCATCTCCGTCTCTCTATATTTTGGAATTGGGTCATGATAGGCCCAAATCGGTCGCCCAAAACAAATCCCAGCTCCTTAGTCCTTCCTATCTAACCACAAGTCATGCTTGAATGGGTCTGATAGCTGTCGACGCTACTCGGGTCTAGGCCCGGGCTAGGTTTGACATTTTATTTTGAAGCATGTCCCTGCCCCATCCGATTCAGACCCGGTCAACCTAGGACCGGGTTGGCCTGGTTTGACCCATAGCATGATGATGCCACTAATCGACTGGAGACATTGTCACCGCTGTTTTGTTTGCCTTTTTTGAATATCAGACAAAAGTTTATGTCTTCTTTTGCTTCGAAGCTTATCTCCAGCACCAACCGCTGTTGATGATATATGAGTGCCGACAAATAAAAATGGTTATAAATAGAGCCCTCCTCCTTAGATATTTTTCTTACAAATAACACACTCCCTTCAATCGATCATCCACCCCTCTTTAATCTTTTTATGAGTAACCGATTTTCTTTTCATTATCCTGGATTAGGGTACCAAAATTTTCTTAAAAAGTAGGTTACTTTATCTATTCTTCAAATATCATGAATGATACAAATTTCCATCTTTTACTTCTGTTCGCTCAATTTTCTTTTTCTTTTTTCATAAGCTTATTTAAGTATGCATTCATGAGGAATTTAAGTTCAAGAGGATATGGACCTCCTTGGTACGTGATTTCCTTATGCCAATTTACTTTGTGCCATATTCAGTTTCTTAATATTTATATGTTAAGAGTCAATTGACCAATCTTTGTTGATGTATAAAACAATATTGAGTGTTGTTGATCTTAGCTGCAGTCTTGTTGTTGTTGATTGTGGAGAACACGCACATCTTTCTGCCTGATATGCCGGTATTTTATTACTTTATTACTTTCTCATTCGAACTCTTATACTTTTTCATTCAAATTAATGGAGATTATAAAAACTGTCCTTGTTTGTTTTTACTATTTTTTTGTAGATAATCTGACCCAATTTCATAGTAATCTAGTGATAATAGTAAGCCACGATCAAGCCTAATGACCCAGGCTAAAATTGGTCCATTACGGGCTCAACTTTTGTTCCGATATATTTTGTGGCCGACCTTCCAAAATCAGGGGTTGGATTTGGATGTGTCGATGTGAAAGAGAAAATTACAATGCGCACTCACCCAACCCCACCTTTCCATTTTTATAAATAAGTTATTGATTCATTGTAACCATAGAAGACAGCATATTAATTGAATTGAACCAGCCCAAGGCCCAAAGGCCAAGTTAGAGCCTTGGATTTGGTAAGAATGTGAGCAGGCTGGCCCATTAGTTTTTGATGCGACGACAAAACTCGCCGAGGAAGAGAAGAGGGAAGAGAACAAAACCCGCCGACGAATGGAATAAAACTCACCGACTGTCAGTTTCTTCTCCGACTCGTCTCCGTTCTCGGTGGATTAATGGCGATTCCGCCAATCGACAAAATTCTCCTCTCCCAGCACTAATCCCTAACAAAAAGTAGCTCTCTTCTTCGCTATATATAACATACCATCCATTTCAATCCATCGAACATCATCCAGAAATTAGGGTTTCCTTACAATTTCTCTCACTCGTATAGAAACTTCCCATTTCATTTCCATCCCATCATCATGAGTTCCTTCCGTCCTGCCGGCGACATCGAGAGTGGTTTCAGTTTCATTAACACCGCCCCTGCCCGCCGCGGCTTAGCCTGGCTTGCCACTTCTGTTTGTATGTTTATATACAAAAAATTTGGATTAGTTCTTGTATGCTAATTGATTTATTGATTGATTGATTGATTATTGCTGCAGTCCTACTACTGTTAGTCGTGCTCAACGCATACATCTTTGTGCCCGACTTCCCGGTAATGCTGCTGCTGTCCATTATTTCTTTTGTTGTTGTTGTTGTTTTTGTTTTTCCGATGTTGACTACTAATGCGCTTATTTATTTACTTATTTTTTGCGTTTGTAGTTCTGTATAGTGTTAGTCCTACTTTGCCTTGCAATGTACATAGGAAGATATGCAAGTTTCCAATTAGACGACAACTTACAGAACAGGGGGGGAGGAGTAACAGCGTACATGCAACGCCTACAGATAGTCGGGCTTGCAATTATCCACCGTAACCTTGATCACATTGGTATGCCGTTGTTACATTACTGCTCGCCACTTCAAAATTAGCCGTAGCTTAACTTCTTCTTTTGCTTGTTCAGATCTGGAAAACACTTATCCACCTGTATTAAGAGAGGAGGATATTAATGCTCTTCCACTTCAAAGATACAGAGTTCGTTACAACGAACAAGTACGATCCCGCCTCTACAATTTACTTATGAATGAAAATAATACTTTTCCTTTTAATTACATTTTGTGTGGAGAAACTTAAGGACTATTTTTGTTTACATATATACTCTTCTATGTAGCATGTGGGCAGTGGAAGTATGCAAAGTGATGACACGGAATTGACGTGCTGCATATGCTTGGAAGATGTGAAGGGTGAAGAACTACTTAGAACTTTACCATGCAGGCATCAGGTATTTCTTATTTTATTACAACTTCAATGACATTATTCTTGTTACTTTTATTTTGTATGAACTTTTATTGCTCCCTTCTGAAGATTTTCATTATAGGTTACAGAGCGTAGCTTTCTTTGAGTATTTGCTTGTAGTTTGGTATCACGTTATGTGGCAGTTTCCCGGAACATCTTGTGAATGATTCAGAATGCTCTCTAGAAGTATTATGGGTTATTGTGGTGATACCAATTGGTTTTCTATTATTGTCTCATCCTTAATATTGAATTTCTTCATAGGATAGGGCATGCATATATTAGAAAATCTTTATAAGAGCAAAATGTTAGTATACTGCCTACTATGGCTCTCAGCATCCACTCTCTACTTTGTCCATATTGGCAACTGCGTACTCAGGGAATAGTTTTTTTTAACACCGAGTGTTCCTGAGATTATGATATTCAAATCGATTTGTAGTGGATAATGGGTTTGCACATTCTTTTTCTTTTATGAGATCTAAATGGTTGTGTTTACTCTCTTGTGCCTTGAAAAAAGGGGCATTGAAAAAAGGGGCATAAGTACTATATTTGTTTAATAACTTACATTGAATTATTGACTTAAATTTGTATCACACCTGATCATTTTCCTTTTGGGCAGTTCCATCCAAGCTGTATTACTCCATGGTTACAAAGGAAGGGGACGTGCCCATTATGTAAATACACGATTGTTCCTGGGCAGGAGGGAAATGGTAGCGGTACAAGTGGTGCATAAACTTACTATTCAGGCAATGGTACATAATTTGCTCCAACCTTTGAGTTCTAACTTATGGGCAATATATATTTCTGAAACAGAACAGTTTGCCTGGTTGTCTTGTGAATTTGCTAAATTGAAAGTTGAGCTTTACTTTAGGTACTTATTAATACTATAATTGCCTTGTTCAGTTGTATAGGTTGAAACCACCCTGAGAGTATATATTGCTTTAACAATTACTCCAGTTGGGCTGATTAGCCTTGAGGAGATCTTACCTTCAAGTAGACAGCCTCATTCATTGTAGTAATGATCAGATTAATTCTGGTTCTTTCAATTCGGGTTGTCATGTTTGCAGTTTCTTTTTTTTTGTTCGATTGTATACTGTGATATTCTTGTATCGTTTAGTGCATTTGTTGTCGAACTTTGAACTCCCCCAAGCTACAGTGAAATCCTTCCACCTAGCACTGGAAACAATGAGGCCTTTCCAGACTTCTCCATTACGAGACCTAGAAGCTGTGTTTTTAGTAGCAATAGCTGCAAATTTGATATCTACCCTAGCCTAGTTAGTTGTTTGTCTTTCATTTGCGCCATAGAAACTAAATGGCCATCAATATATGTAGCCTAATGTTTTGTTGGTGTGAGCTATATGATCCATCTTGCCCTCAATCTTATTTAGCAATTATCGGAACCTTTTCAAGTTCGTTCTGCTACATGTGAGTTTCTTGCTGGAAAATCAGTAGTATCTCCTTTGCTGGTTTTGCTCAGAACACAATTTTAACTATACTTGTGGTAATTTCCTCATTAGCATAAGCACCTTATGCTTTAATTCTCCTATAGGAAGGTCCTTTAGAGAAAAAAAGGGTTCTTACACCTTGTCTTTGAATTCCACAGCAAACTCTTTATTGCCGTGTGCATCTTGTCTCAGCACTCACCATTAATCCGTATAGATCTATTAATTCTCTTGACTATGTACATAATTCAGACTATCATTTCTTAATTTTTATTACCCTATGTACATTTAACATCATAATCGTTTACGAAGTTCTTTTTGAGGGAATTTTACAATCCCAAATATGTTATAAAGATGAATAAGAAATGTAACAAAATCTCTTCAAAGAACTAGAAAATTCTACGCCATGCAATATACATTAGTATTAGTTACTATGAAACTAATGAAAGACCAATGTCGTCAGTTTATCATCTAATATAGCAATGTGAATACCAATAAGTGTACATTTGCTAGAAGAATCATGCAACGTGTCTGTTGTAGGTATATATGTGTCAACAAAGTAGAGCTATATTTCGTTGTTTCAATAGTTTTTCACCTTGGAGATTCCCAAAAATGCCTTTTTCCAACACTTGATTTATCATCTAAATATTACATGTAAAGTTATTTCAGCCCATTTCTGATATTTCGAAATGAGTTCCTTCAAGGTATGTCCTAAGGTCCAGAGAATCTTTGGTTGGCTTAACATGCATAATCATTTATCCATCCAGATTGCTACCTGGTTACTTCTCTAGCATGTTATTAGTTATGAAACAACCTTTCAGAGAACTAGGGGTATATAGTCTATACAGAAACGATTATTTAGTCTCTACTGATATGGGTCAGAACAAAGATACAAAGATTTGAACCAATTGGGCACTAGTGTTTTTATGACTGATCATGAATATACAACCTAATTATATTGATAGGTGCCAAAAAATTCAACAGATATTGACAAATACTGCTAGCTTTCATATTTGTGTTGTGATAGCTTTGCTCAGGTCTGGGCTAATCAAATTTCTTCTTACTTGAGTTCTTTTCAAATGAGCAACAACTTTGCTACCTATGTGACTAGGGAGCAGAGACTTCTGTATTAAGAATTAAAATCTATGTTTTAGATACATTGCTTATACTGCAGTGATATTCTGAAGTTTATAAATGTCCTACTCCCAGTACTGATTTTTTGTTATATTCAGGCCTAATTTTACTTCAGGTGGTACTATGCACTTAGGCTATCACTGTGGAAGTAGTATGCTCGTCCATTGGCTCGTACTCATCAATAGTTGATTTTTGGAGTATAGTAACTGAAGGCCATTTCTTGCCTACAGAGCGTTCATGTGTATAATATTTTGGAGTGTTAAATGGAGACTATTTTTATTTCTGAAGTAAACCTTCATCTTCTATCAAGATAGTTGGAGTGAAATTCCAGTGTTCATTAAAAAAAACACACTGTGTTCGGTAAACTCTTCCTGTGTATCATTTTTAATCATGTAACTCAAGGTTAATTCCATTACTTCGAGTAAATGCTGATTGCCCTTTTGCTTTGTCAAGTTTGTTACTTCATTGGTGTGTGTTAAGGGATTTGCTACTATCAGTATTGAGTATGTATCTCTGTACAAACACAGTGATTCTAGTAGAATTCTAAGTGGTACCGAAGTTCCAAACAATATTAAACTTGCTATAAAGCAAACCTTGACCTAGGCCTGAACCTTCTTAATTACCCCAAAAACCACCATGTACAATCTCAGACTCTTGCATCCGCTCTCTAGCTCTCTATTTACCATCTCTAAATCCTCCTCTATCGATGTGTACTTCCGATGTGGGATCAGATCCTGAATCCCATCTTATGACACTAAGTCCTTGGAACAAACACACACATACACAGACACTGTCCCTGGATGTTACATTTCAATAGGCCTAGATTGCACTATGGCCTTGCATGTGTGATTAATTGTATAGAACTAACCAAAATAAAGATTTAACTATTTGGTGCCCAAGTTAGAGAGAATGTTGGCTTCCCTAGGACTAACCAATAAAAGTTGGTGGATTGAACTATATTTCGTTAACGTGAACCTAAGAATCAGACATGAATGATTAGCAACTCATGCTAAAGGAAATTTGGGTTAGATTGCTACCTACTTGTGCACATACACACAAGGAGATAAGGAGACATACTTATCTAAGGATTTTTAAGTGAAAATGAGTTAGAGCTCAAGTTATTTATTTGCAAAAATAAGTTCAGGTTATTTACTTTGATTAAAAAAAAAGGTTGAGGATATTAACGTGAAATTTAGCCATAGTGTTGTACTTTTTTATTTTTTTGTACCAAACATAACTATGGATTAACAAGTAACGCTTCCTATATATTCTGGTATATATGACCTAGAGGCTAGAAGGGTGATTGAGTAGGTCAGTTTGCCCTTGTTGCCACTAGTCATATAGGAATACTACCACTATTGCTTTGAGAGAGTCTTGTGCCATTAATCGAATGGAGATGTTGGCACCGTTTCAAGAGATGACACTAACAAGGTCAATTACTCTTTATTTCCCATTTACGTGGATGTACTATGATGCCACTAATCGACTGGAGACATTGCCAACACTACAATTCCACCTAACAGTGTTACTATTGCTTTTCGTTTTACTATTGCTTTTCGTTTTTATGTGTGTAAGAGAGACGTTATGACTCCACTTGACACTCACTATTGCTTTTTGTTTGTGGTATGAACAAGAGTTGTTCCACCTAACAATGTCAATATTGCTTTTTGTTTGTGGGTTGTAAGAGAGTGCCGTTACAATTCCACCTAACACCGTCATTATTATTTTTTGTTTGTGGGTGTATGAGAAAGAGATGCTGACAATGTCAGTTACTTCTTCCCTCATCTTTAATATACGTGGAGGCACGATGATGCCGCTAAACGACTGGAGATATTGCCACAGCTGCTTTTGTTGCCTTTATTCAACACTAGTTCAAATTTTATCTATCTTCTCTTGTTTCGATGCTTATCACCAACACCAAACCCTATTAATGCTTTATGAGTATAGACAAACAAATGGGGTTATAAATTTGAGCACCTCCTTCTTAGATTTCTTCTTGGAGATAACCCCTCTCCCTTCTATCCACCATCCATCTCTTCTTTAAATTTATTATAAGTAATCGATTTTCTTTCTATTGTCCTGCATTTGGGTTTCAATTTTTTCTTCAAAAGTAGGTTATTTTAAAATCTTCTATATCTTCAATTAAGAACTTATTCATATGCAAGAACTTTAAAAATTTAACTATGTATGTGTTGTGTTCTATTTTAACTGCTGCTGCCAAGCCTGGATAAAGGAGGGTCATGTTAGGTGGCTGACCACCATCTTAAAATATTGTCGAATTTGTATGAAATAAATGACAGAGCTGAATGCAAAAACAAAACAAAAAATGAGATGGAAAAATGAAAAAGAATTTTTTTTGAATAGCCTACCTAAAATTCGGAATGAAGACTTTGTTGTTGAAGTTGGCGGGGGTTGTGTGCGTGTGCATCCCCTAAGGCAAATTATGACATTCACCCATGTGGTAGAGTGCAGGTTATGGCTCATGCCTGATCCTTCTTGATCAACCAAACATTAGCACTGCATCCAGGCATCTTTGGTCCAAAGTCAAACAAACCTCTCTTCGTATTGTTGAGCTTTTGTGAACTGAATTTGCATTCTATTCTTGATCAATCAGACAAACCTTTCTTCTTATTATGTTCGGAGGTTAACATTGCATGGTTTATTTGATTACAAATTAGAAATAATATTGCTGCTCTTGGTTGAATCAGTAAATATCTTAAATTAAGTAGGTTAGAAGCAAATTTTATTTCTTCATCTTGATGAAGGTTTTGAAATTTTCTTAGAATACCTTATAGCTAGTTGTTTTTCGAAAAGGAATACCTTCCTGAATGAATTTGCATCCTGCCATATTTAACTTTCGATTAGGCAACCATGTTATATTGTAGAAATTTCATGAGTTTTCCACTTCATAGAAATCATGAGTTATGGAGGTGATTTTGGGAGTGGTTCCCTTGATGACATCTAGAGGGGAATAGACTTCCATGGTTCTTGATTTGCATAGGCATGTATCGTTGCGGATGTACTTTATGGACACCACCTTTTATGTATACGTTCCTAGTACAAAGTTATTTGGTTGCTAATTTATGTGTGTACACTATAATTCTACAACTATGTCACTGTTCGTCACACTGTGCACATCTTTCTGCCTGATACCTTGGTGTATTAACTTATTAACTGCCCTGTCCTTTGTTTTTCAAATTTGTAGAGGTGGTGAAAATTTATTTCCTTTGTTCAACTGTTTCATGTCTGTAGCTTGGGTCTGCTTTCCTTTGTTTTGTATATTTGGGGGTACGCTTAACTCTAACATAACTGATGGCCGAGTTTGTGAGCTTAAGGTTTGTGGAAATGTGAACATAAGTAAAATGGATAAATATAGCAATGCTCGGGGTTTTCCTTATTGCTATGCCTACACTAGAACTAGATTGAATAATTTTGCAACTTTTTAGGAGCGATTCATTTCTAAACCACTGTGAGTTTAATTGTGACCATCCCTCTATCATAGATGTGTGGGCCAGGGTACGATTCAAAGTCAACGAGTTCCGACATTTGACCATATGTTAGTATTTCTCCTTAAACATCTTATCCAATCCAACTTGATGATAGTTCGGTACGTCCCTACAGACCCCACCCCACCCCACCCCCCCAAAACAAAGAATTTGAGATGCAGGCCCCTCGAAGAGTTCAAGATGCAGATCTAGGTCTCACAATACATGACTTGTCTGACCAGATTAGAAATATAGAAGATTGAATATGATCTGTTAGTTACCTTGTTAAATGGTCCAATTATCACATCAATGAAATATGACTTGACTAAATAACATACTTTGTACCGATACGGTTTGGCATCTTATCTAACCCAACTTGATGATAGTTCGGTACGTCCCTACAGAGCAAAATAAAAATATGCAGGCCCCTCGAAGAGTTCAAGATGCAGATCTAGGCCTCACAATACATGACTTGTCTGACCAGATTAGAAATATAGAAGATTGAATATGATCTGTTAGTTACTTTGTTAAATGGTCCAATTATCACATCAATGAAATATGACTTGCCTAAATAACATACTTTGCAGTACGGCCGATATCGATCCGATACAGCCGATACCGACACGGTTTGGCATATCCCGTTCTGATATCGACTGATATCTGATACTAACTGATACCGACATTGAGGGTATCTTTTTCGGTCAATTCGGCAAAGAAAATTGAATGAAAAAGATCAATCAACAAGGATATAAAAGCATAGTAAGGTCGTAAAAGCATGTAAAAGAATAATACTTGTCTATCGCATGTAAACCAAGCGACAAATGTGAGTACTGTTTCATTCAATTTCAAAACTACTAAGAAACAACATATGAAATACTTAAATTTATGCCTAAATGTATAAATATTAATTCTAAAATGTTAATAATTTATTAATAATTATTTGCTTTCCGATACCAAAAAATCGGTCTGATACCGATACTTCGAACGTTATTAATAATTATTTCTTCCAAAAATCTAATTCTCCGATCCGAAACTATCGATACCGCCGATCCTGATACTCATATAAATGGTCTGATACCGATATTGCGAACCTTGCTGAATGAGAGAAAATAAAGAATAAATTGATTTGGAACCGTGCAAGTTCTTGTTGATGTTATAGTGGATATGACCCTTTGCAGTGCTGAATGGAAGAAAAGGGTCGACTCCTAGAATTTTAGATGAAGGCTTTGTTATTGACTTGTTGCTGCTGTTGACGTGGAATAATAGTCATTCTTTTACTAATTACACTGTGGAATAGCAACTAATGGAAACAAACAATTTAAAACACCAGCTTGGGCTAATCTTCTCATTCATATAAGTATGATGTTAGTAAGTTTTGTTCTTTTCTGAATGGTCAGTGATTGATCACTTTGAGAAAGTGAAAAGAACGGTGAGTGATACCATAAATGGACAATTAAGTTTGGAGATAGAGAGGAGAAGGGAAAGTAGGAGAAGAGAGAATATGAGAAAGGAGATTGCAAGGGCCTTAAACCCTAGATTGCATCTCATGTCTATTTATATTGATATGCAATACACCCACAATTACTATTATACCCTCATATGATAAATAACAAAATAAAATAACTCTAACACCCTCCCTCAAGCAGGAGCATATAGATCAGACATGCCCAGCTTGCTACATAAATCAGAAAATGGACCACGAGCAAGTGGTTTGGTGAGGATATCACCTAATTGATCCTCTGAACGAACATAAGGAGTGACAATCTGTTTCTTCAGCAACAAATCACGAACAAAATGACAATTCACCTCGATATGCTTCATGCGCTCATGAAACACCGGATTACTTGCGATAAACATTGCCGACTGATTATCACATACATCTCCATCGGAATAGGAATCATAATTCCCATTTCATGAAGAAGAGACTGCACCCACATCATCTCAGAAGCTGTATGAGCCATCGCACGGTACTCGGCCTCTGCACTAGAACGAGCCACAACATTCTGCTTCTTACTACGCCACGTGACAAGATTGCCACCCACAAACGTACAATAGCCAGAAGTAGACCTCCTATCACTGCGACTGCCTGCCCAATCAGTATCACTGAATCCTGTCACCGTAAGCAACTGGGAAAGTTTGTACAACAAACCCTTTTCAGGTGCACCCTTCAAGTATCGAAGAATGCGAGAGATAGCCTCCCAATGTGGTTGCCGAGGGGCATGCATAAACTGACTAACTACTCCAACTGCATATGTGATGTCTGGTCGAGTAACAGTAAGATATATAAGTTTGCCAACCAAACGTCTATAATATCCAACATCCTCAAATAACTCTTCCCTGTCAGCATCAAGCTTGTCATGATAATCCATAGGAGTCTCAACTGGCCGACACTCCAACATCCCAGTCTCGGAGAGCAAGTCTAGAACATACTTGCGTTGTGACAGATACACACCATTCTTAGATCGAGAAACCTTGATTCCAAGAAAATATCGAAGAAGACCCAAATCCTTAGTATGAAACTGACGATTAAGGTAGGCCTTCAAGTCCACAATTCCAGTATGATCACTCCCAGATATAATGATATCATCAACATAAACAATCAACACGATAATACCTGCTGAGGAAGAATGGCAAAATACTGAATGATCTGATATGGTACGCCGAAAGCCATACTGAATGAGAACTGAACTGAACTTGTCAAACCAAGCACGAGGTGACTGTTTCAGTCCATATAATGCTTTCTTCAATCGACATACGAGTTTTTTTATTTTCTGCTACAACATATTCTGGTGGTTGATCCATATAAACCTCCTCCTGTAAGTCACCATGCAAGAAAGCATTCTTTATGTCCAGCTGATATATAGGCCATTAGTGATTAACCGCCACAGAAATAAGAATCCGAACTGAATTCAGCCGAGCCACTGGAGAGAGAGTCTCCATATAATCCACGCCATATGTCTGAGTATATCCTTTGGCAACCAACCGTGTCTTGAGGCGCTCAACAGAACCATCAGGGTGATACTTAACAGTGTACACCCATCTACAACCCACTGTTTGCTTTCCAACAGGAAGTGATGTAAGCTCCCAAGTCTGATTTTGATGTAAAGCATACATCTCCTCATCCATTGCACTTTTTCAACCAGAAGATGACATAGCCTGCTTGTAAATTTTGGGAATAAAATAGAATACAATGAAACATCAAATGCATGAAAAGATGATGAAGCACGGTGTAATGAAACATAGTTAGAAATGAGATGCTTATTCTTTGTGGTACAAAGGCGTCTTTTTCTGAGAGCAATAGGAAGATCATCTGGATCTGTGGTGATGAGTGCAGAAACCTCAGGCACGGAAGATGATTGGTTGAAGGCTGAATTCTGCAGAACCACTGGCCTGTCCTTGGATCTCTGATAAACCTGTAATGGGGAATGGAGACAGAAATTGATTCAGGAATGACCGGAAGTGGTATGGAAGATATCAAATCTGTTGTAAAAGGAATACAACGGTCTCCTGAAGGAAAGAAAGGGGTAGACTCAAAGAATGTAACATCCGCACTGACATAATATTTGCGTGACTGTGGACTGTAATAACGATAACCTTTTTGAGTACGGGGATAACCAAGAAAGACACACTTCAGAGATCTAGGAGCCAACTTATCTCGATTAGGTTCCAAGTTATGAATAAAAGCGACACACCCAAACACTCGAGGAGATAAGGAAAAGGTACGACATCTGTATGTAATATGGTAAATGGAACTTTGTTATTTAATACAGATGATCGCATACAATTAATAAGATAACATGCAGTAAGAACGACATCTGCCCAATAATGTTTAGGGACATGCATATTGAACATGAGAGTTCGAGTCACATCTAAAATGTGTCGATGTTTGCATTCGGCTATACCATTTTGTTGAGAGGTGTGGACACAACTGGTTTGATGAATCATACCACGATCAACACAGAAACTGTTCACAGAAGATTGAGTATACTCCAAAGCATTATCAGAACGCAGAATTTTGATACGTTTATCAAACTGAACATAGACTTCATTATAAAAGGCAGATAACACATTTGGAAACTCAGATCTTTCTTTCATTAAATAACACCAAGTCATTCTGGAATAATCATCAATAAAAATAACAAAATACTGAAATTCTTTTGGACTTTTGACTATAGACGGACCCCAAATATCAGAATGAACAAGATCAAAAGACTCTAATTGACGACTCTCACTACGACGAGGAAAGGAACTACGGTGATGCTTGCCTAACTGACAAGCCTCACATTCAAGACTAGAAACATGACTCAAACTAGGAACAACTTGACGCAACTTAGCCAAAGACGGATGTCCCAAACGATAATGCCACTGCAACGGAGAAGTAGAAACAGAAGTGAAGGCATTTCCAGGTAGATCCAAGTAGTACAGTCCATCTTTTTCATGCCCCGAACCAATCATCTTCTTCGTTCCGAGATCCTGAAAAACACACGAATTGGGAGAAAATATCACAGAACATTGAAAAGATTTGGTTAACTGGCTCACAGATAATAAATTAAATGGAAAATTAGGCACATATAATGAATCAAATAATGATAGTGATTGAGTAGGGTGAATGACACATTTTCCAAGCACAGGACTAGTAGACCCATCAGCCAAGATAATATTATGTTTCATGGAACTACGATTATGAAAGATAGATGTTATACCAGACGTGAGAGCTTGCTCCTGAGTCGATGACCCAAGAGGTGGATGGTGACTGGGTTGCCACAAAAGCAGGATTATCTATATGTGCCATGGTTGCAGTAGGTTGGGAGGTGGTACTAGCAAGCGCGTTCAACTTCTGGAGGATCTGTTGAAATGGAGATGAGGTATCAGACGTTGAAGTCTGATTGAAACCCGAACTATCATCTCTGGGAGCAGAAGTGGTGACCTGGGATTGCATATTTTCATCATGCACTTGATGTGCATATTCTGGTTTGCCCCACTTGTCCCAACAATAGTCTTCTACATGACCGAGCATTCCACAATAGTTACACTTCCGTGGTTGACCACGGCTACCACCACCGCGACCACCACCACCACCATTGTCTTTACCACCACGGCTTCCTCCTCAACCAAAACTACGACCACCATCTCTACCGTCACGTCCAATACCACGTCCACCACCACGACCAACAACACTAGAAACTAGGGCAAAAGAGTCAGTACTCGGCACCACAGAACTGTCCCAGAAAGGAACGATTGAGACGGGAGAAAGTATCTACCACGGTAGGTAACTGCTCTCCAGCAAGGATTTGAGCTTTATAAGGTTCGAGCGCAGTATCCAAACCGGCTAGGATAAGTGAAACATGAAACTCTTTCTTCTGTCTTTGAGCTTCCTTCAAATAAGTAGTAACATGATGATATTGAAGCAGATCCTCCCACAAAGCCTTCTTTGAAGCCAGATATTCATTCACAAGCTTCCCATTTTGCTTTGTATTGAACAATAACTCGTACAACTCATAGATACGTGCAACGTTTCGCTTCTGCCAATATGATTCTTCCAGAGATGCCCAAATCTGTTTGCTTGATTCACACCACTGAACATTAGCAGCGATATGTGGTTCCATACTATGCCACAACCACGACATAACGTATGCATCTGCACTCATCCAATCTTTATACTCAGCGGACGTTTCAGGCAGGGGTTCTTCCGTCAAAAACTTCAACTTCTTTTTCGCCCTTAACACCACTTTGATATACTTGGACCAGGCAAGGTAGTTCGCACCATTGAGTTTCACCGCTGTAATCGACTTTCCCAATTCATCATTATGAATAACAGTAAAAGGAGAACCACCTCCGCTACCACCATCACTATTAACCTCGCTAGAAGATTCGGTTCCCACCATACTTGCAGATGCAACAGAAAGACGAGATCTTTGAAATCCTAGATCTCACAACGAACCTCAATCGACGGCGAATAACCAATGGAGATATGTAGAAACCCTAGATCTCATAAACGAACCACGAACAACGAATGACGAACGGCGAATCATGAAAAGTAGACGAAAAACAGTTCGATCGGCCCTGTCGTGGATGGGATGTACAGTACTTACAAATATATGCTCTGATACCAAGTTAAGTTTGGAGATAGAGAGGAGAAGGGAAAGTAGGAGAAGAGAGAATATGAGAAAGGAGATTGCAAGGGCCTTAAACCCTAGATTGCATCTCATGTTTATTTATATTGATATGCAATAAACCCAAAATTACTATTATACCCTCATATGATAAATAGCAAAATAAAATAACTCTAACATGGATCAGTTTGTTTTCCTGTGTGTACAATTAGCATAAGGAAACTCATGAAAAATGACATTTAGGATAAGTTAATACATCATAGGAAAAGTTCATATACAATGCACAGTCCGATAGTATGTTGATGTGGAAACTTATCTTGTAATGTTTCATTGGGCTCTCTTACCGTATGTTTGTGCATGTCACCCATGAACTAATTTTCGGATTGAGTGGCATTGTTGTCTGTAATTTTTTCACGCACCGGGCAAAACTATTTTCTGTCCTCTCGTCTATCCTCTTGACAAACAAAAAGATGAGGGTTACATGTCAGGCCATGCTAAAGACTAGGTCAGGAATTTTCTCTAACACAGTTAACTTTGGTTTGCAATATCTGAACCCTATTGTGTGGAGTCCTCGAATATTCTCAACCTTCTTGTTGTGATGGGAAATGGATAAGAGTTTTGTGTTCATGAAATATTTTATAGAGTGGTTTATGATAAACATGTTCTTGATAAGTAGGCTTTAGTTAATTTCATTTTCTATTATACTTATCTATCTTGATAAGTAGGCTTTAGTTCCGGGTTCACTCTTTATCTATCTTGTCTTAGTTTATCGAGATATTTGACAGCAGCTATTTAGTTAATTTCATTTTCAATTATTCTTTGTAGAAACATCAGATGAGGATACCAGTGACCGAGCTACCACTCACCCCAAACTTTTACGAGAATAAGTGCTTATCTTCTCAAACCCCCCCAACCCCCCCTCCCCCCCCCCCCCCCCCCCCCCCTCCACCCACCCACCCACACACACACCCCACTCAAATCCTTGTCCCGTATACCATTCCCAATGAACTTTTGTTGAATGAGGAGGATATTAATTATCTTCCGTCGCACAGATCAAAGTCAGGCAAATCAACAGGTATGATCTTTTCTTTACAGTTCAATTATTAGATACAAAGAACTCTCCGCATTTTACTTGCGTTCTTTACTAGACTTGCCATATTTGATATTTCCTTCTGCTTCCCTTTGCAAAAAAAACTATTTTTTTTCTAGTTGGAAGATCATTATTGGCTTTTGCAATTTAGGTTATACACTACCGTAAATTGATAACAAGACAGGTATATTATGTATATGGAGAAAGTGTGTAGTTAAATTGAAGGGACAGCATATGCGAGTTGAATAGTTTCACACTTACAGTTGATCTTGTGTCTCCTCTTTTTTCTTCAGGATCTAGGTAAGATCCAACCTTTGGAGAAAGTGAACTGTATAACCTTTGGACAAAGCATGTTGTCCTAGCTTTAGTAAGAAGACAAGTTTTGATAAGTAGTCTCTTTACTCTAATAAACTCTCTGTTTGTGAAAGAATTGGCAGATCTATGAGATGATTTTCCAATGGTCTCTCCAAGAACTCTGCATTTTTTTTATTCTAAAGTGGGGTAGAAGTATCAAGAATGATGATACAGAATTGATAAACTTTGGAGCACGTGAATGATGAAGAGCTAATTAGAACATTGTTAGGTTTTACCAATATTAATGCTATTACTTGTTTTGTTATCCTTTTTTCACTTTCTTTGTTGTAATCAGGAGATTTTGGTTATATGGTACTGTATCACAGTATATTTGTTTTGTTATGAGCATTTGTTACTAAATACAAACACCTAATCCTTCACTTTTGCAATTCCATGGAAGCTGCATTGTACCATGTCTACTAAAGAAGGGACTTCATTCTTGGGCAGCAGGAAAGCGATGGCGATGAAAGAGGTGGATAAACTCCCATCTTGCAAATCCTCGGGGCTGGAGAATTTGCTACTGCCCAGGCCTAATATTTACAGTTTGTCTGACACATGTATCTAAATGAGTAATGTCAGCTCAGAACTATATGTAATATGAGACAATAAGGATGATTATGAGATTCTCTCTTCTCAAACATCGTAATGTTGAGTCCTTGTGGTATGGGATAATTGCTGGCTTTTTCCAGAAATATTGATGTATTTGAATGCAAGTTAAAGTATAGAGCATGTGATGAAAATGTGCATTTCGGGTGCATTAATTTGAGTTGATCCATAGTTTTATGGTGCATAATATTAAGGTCGAGTCTTGCATTTCTTTGTGCATAAACAAAAACTTTCCTTCTGTCTTACTCTTGCCTCAATGCTCATGTTAGGTCCCAGACCTAACTGACCTAGAATTGTAGAGGATCTACTATCTCCTGCCATGAACTTCAGTAACTTGCAGTAAAGAACAAGGAAGAGGCTCAGATTTGGGGAAGAACAGCAAAGGGTCCTTTATTGATATTCTTCAAATGGTGGTAGGAAAGATTACAAAATCTAAAGGAAGAAGAAAGCTAAACTAAGAAGCTAATGGACTAAAGCTAAGACAAACTAAAGGTAAGTAACTGATACATTTTTTACGCTTCTCCATACTGTTTATTCCTATTTATAATCATCTATGTCTGTTGCAATGCAGATGCTGAGCTGGAGCAGTGAGCTGGGTTGTCCTAGCTGGCATGCTGACCGGGCAATGATGAGATGGGAGAGCTTGCTATGGCAGTGATGATCTGGTTTGCTCACTGAGTATCCTTGAGCTTGTTCACTGGAAGATTCAGACATCCCTGGATACTCTAGTTGCTTGGGATAGTCCCTGGGTACTCTGGTTGCTTCCTGGTATCTTGAGTATACTCTTGGATATACTTTTGCTATGGCTTTAGCATGTTATGGCTTACAGAGCTTCTTATCCGGGTCATAACTGAGCCTGAGCCCCTCCTCTGAGCCATGCCACTCTACTACTGTCACGCCCCGATCTCCCGCAGGCAATCGGCCGTTCCCGCTAGGCGGGAATCACCCTCGCCAGCGCTCCCGCGGAACGATCGCTTAACCCATCCGGGCGTGATGCCGCACGAGCGTGATCCACGCCCGTGCAAGGCCATGGTTCGTTGGCTGGCGGTAAGAGTTCTAAGCCACAGAGTCGCACAGATAGTCGAGTGCAGCGGAGTCATGAACGCATAGCGATTCGATAACAGGTTCACTGAGTTGATGAATGTAGCGGAAGCATTGAAACAAGTAAAGTAATCTCTTATTGATATGAAACATGTATTACAGGCGGCGTATAGCCGAGATTATAAGTCGCTCAAGCCTCTCTCTCTGAAACAGTAAAAGCGTGCCAAGTGGCTACAACTGTGGAATGAATGTACAGGCGATGGTCAGGCGATGTTCACAACTTATGTCTTGTATATGTGCTTCAGTCCCGGACGCACCGTTGTAAGGCTTCAGAGGGAACTCCTGGCCTTAGCACGCACGAAGGAGGCGTCCGCACCGCACGAGGTTCTCCCGCACCCTGCATACAAACTGGTGGATTATCAGTACATTGAATGCACTGGTGGGGAAGCTACTCGCCCGCTCGACAAATCCAAACACGTAATACAGGTTCCGTGCACAACTATTAAGTTGTCTTTCTAGTTGCCTTAGGATCAGTTTCATGCAGATATTGAACAGCTTAACGTGTCGGGCAGTGCGCCGTGCGATGTTTGAGGAAACACGGCGAGACTTACCAACTTACCATTTCTCCTTCCCTGTCCAAGGCAAACATGATTAATTCAAGCACGGTAAGTATAAACATTCAGGAGGCATAGCATATGCAGACAGGAGGGTTCTTATAACATGATCGTTCAGGTGTTAAGTTATTCATTGATGCTATGCAATGACTCGCACGCGGATAGCCGCTAAGCGAGGATGACTTGTTATCTTTTGTTTCACAGGCAAGCACGCAACAGGTTAAATACACACGATAAACACACGATGCATTGCAAGCCATATTCACACGATAATCACACGAGGCATTGCAAGCATATGCACACGATGATCACTGGCTGATGCCATAATGGACTAGTCAAGGACGTGAATAACATGCAACGAGAAAATACGAGGAACTCATAAAACACGATGCGTTGCAAGTTACCCAGTCCACACACGATTGACTATAAACACGAAGTCTGCCCGGATCGGATCGGATCGGTGCCAGTGCCCCAGCACCGTCCGCAGAACTTATATCCTTGTGCACAAGTTGTCCATGATCGAACACGATTGTTAATTTACACACGAGCACACGAGATTCATTTAGCTATTGGATATGCACAGTCTCCTGGGCTGCTGTAAGCCCGCACACGAGGGAGACTTGCAGGGAGATCCAAATACCTGAATGAGTCTAGCCACAGGAACATGATTCTTTTACTTGGTATGATACAGTCCCCTGGATCGGGAACTGCCTTGGTGACCTAACGGTCCCGAATACTTGCGGGTTCATTCAGGCACGGAACGACTACGTAGTAGTCTCCCGGGGTTTGGATGAAAACACGGTAACATTCAAGCAGACAAGCATGCGTTTCTAAGGTACATGAACAGGCACGTTGCTCGGGCCCGAAGGTAGTCCGAGAGATGAAACCGTTAAGGGACTTAGCATGCGAGGGTCTGAATATAAGCAGTATTTCATTTCCATGTTCTAGCAAGCAATACAAGTTGGGATTATTTCCTTAGCTAGGTGCGTTGGATTTATTAGCATGCAGGGGGTGATTCACCTAGCGACTAGCATAAACATTCCAGATTTTATGTGTGCTGGCTAAGCAAAGACAAGTTCACCGTAGCCACCCACCTTAGCGATGATTCGCCTCGGTAGAGTGATACGTCTGAGCGAGCCTCTGAAAGTCCAAGCCGGATTCCTGTAGGGGACAAGTCTGGATATCCTTTGCTTCTCCTTTGAGGCAAAGCGGGTCGGGACAGCTGCACGATTGCCGATTGAGACGGCAGTCCGCTTGAGCGGAACGGGGTGTTACAACTACTGCCTGAGCCTGAGCCTGAGCTGCCCATGGAATGGGCACATAACAATACCCACCCCTTCAAATTGACCTTGTCCCAAGGTCAATGTAGGAATAGCTTGATCCCTGGATCCCATACCATCCGCAGTTCAGTCATCATCTTGTGTGCATCTGGTTCATCAAGGAATGGGGTAGCAGTTACATGTTCACTTAAAATTGGCTCTGATAATGCCATTGCTTCACTCTCCCAGCTTCCCACATGATTGATGCTGAAATCTGAAATTCTGCACACTCTGCAATACAAATATGTTGCTTCTTGTATCCCATATCCTGTAAGTAGTATGAGATTTGGAAGTAGTCTCGAACAGTAGCATTACCAAGTTCACTTCATTGAGCCTAAAATCATTTTCCTCTTTGACCTTGAACTCATTATACACATAGCTCATTTGCATTGGAACTTGAGTTAAACTCAGAACCTATCTCCACTGGGAATTATTCTTCTCCCTCTTTAACATCACATCTGTGGCCAAACATCATTGCATTGGTTTCTTCTGTTGAATAGTGTAAGTTGGCATTTTCAGCCACACTTGTATCTGGGGTTGCCTCTTCCATGTAACTTTTGCCACTTGTAGCTTGGTTGATGGAGCTTGTGGTCTCCTCATCAAAGAGAACCACTTCATTATTGTTATTCTTCAACTGCCGTTCATCAGGACCATATCTAGGATAAAGCAAACTGCAATTCAATAGCTCATGGTCTCCAAGGTTTCCTTCGGTTTTTGTTGTCTCAGTTGCACTGACCCCATATTGAGAGGGTTGGGCATTATAGCTATCAGAGTAAGGGTACTGCCAAGTAGCAATCTGGGAATAAGAAGGGTCACCATATGATCCTTGTGAGCTATAAACAGGTTGATGGTTGTAGAAATTATATCCATTTGCATGAGTGCTCTGTTGGATTGATGTATTTGAGGATTGATCCCAACCAGAAGCATAAACTGTCATACCAAACTGTGCTGACACTTGTGACTGTCCTGGTAAAGAAAGATTGGTGTCGTAACCCGGAGTTGGCCCAGGGTTTTGCCAACCTGATGGAGTTGGTCCTCCAAATTGAGTACCAACATGTGCATGAGTGGAATTTAAGGGAGCTGCAGTGGCCTGGGGACTGAAACTTGGTGCAGTAGAGTATTCCTAGAATACTCCTGGATTGTGATTCAAGCAGTGCATTTGCTCAAATTGCGGACTAATGATACAGTGACCCCTCTTGTATGGGGACTTGATCTTGGTAGGGACTCATAGAGGTTTGGACTTGTTCTTGATAGGGTCTTCTATGGCCAGAACTCAGTTCTTGATTTGTTCTCGGATTGGAATCCAAGGAAGACACATAAGAAAATTGGTAAGGATTTTGATGTTGCGGATGAGGGTCTGTATCAAGAATATTAAAAATGCTCATTGGATTAGGGTTTTGATCAATCCCATAATTGGGAGTGGGAATCATGGAGTTAGGGTTTTGATTAACCCCGGACTTTGAGAGAGACGTTCCTATTTTGTCGACTCTCTCTTTCCTCCCTTTCCCTAACCTCCAACAATCTACTAGTCTTGGAGGTTTTTTCTAACACTTGGTCGAATTTAGTGTTCAGATTGAGGATTGTACCTTCAAGAACCATCATACGCTCCTCCTTTGTGGCCGACGATCCTTCGGTAATCCCCATCGGAAACTCTGGCTCCTATCCTCTACTGTGATCGGCGGTGACGGCGGTGGCTCCGGTGGATCTTCTTGCCGAGATCTATGGTAGATCGTGCTCGGATCTCCGTAGGCTCCAAGAACGGCATTGGACGGCTGTGGCAGTCCCGGTCCGCCATGGCATGTCACTACCATAATTTCAGACTAGGAGTATTTTGGTCTTTTCATAATTATTTATTTAATGTGCTTGTTATATATTTAATTATTATATTATTTAATTATTGTTAGAAGGCTATATTAATTATTGGACTTGTGTTAGTAGATCTAACTAGACTTGTCATGAACCATGGACCAACATTAAGTTAGATCCAAGTTAGGCCCAATAATTAGTCACCCTTTGAGTAGTTAGTGATTTAATTAAACATCCATTAGGAGTAGAAGCTTTCCTCCTAACTAATTTCCTTCATGATAACCCAATAGGGGTAATTGTGTTATTGTACGTTGCTTAGGGAGGGGGTTAGTGGCCGGCCCCTTATAGAGAGAAAAATTCTCTCTCCTCCCTCATTTTATTTTAATTTAGATCCCCAATTGCGTTCTTCCCCAAATTGATTCATCCCTCCACCAATTCCTCTCAAATCACTCTCCTTTCCTTCTATTTTCATCATCTAAGAAATATTGGAGCTTGGATTGCAAGGAGCATTTGGAGAAGGAGGATTTGGCTATGAGCTTGTCATAATTGTGTCCATTGAGCATTTCATTGAAAATCCATCTCCCAATAGGTATAATTCTGAATTTTTCTTTCAATTAAACTCTAATTTTGTAATTAAACCATTATGAACCCACCTATGGACTAGGGCTACCTATAGGAAGAAGAATTGACCTCTAGGGACCCCTATTATGAATGTTATGGTGTATTTTGTGCCCAATTCGGGGAAAATTTGATATTGGTGCACCATGTGTTTGTCAATAGGTCAATTGGACCAAATTGACATTAGTTTGGTTATGTGAGACTAGTGTCGTGTCCACAATTAGATATGAGTAGGCCGTGTTATGATATTTTGTGACACATATTGAATTTGGGGATTTTTTCTTCAACACGGGGGTCTACACATGTCATATTTTGCCATGAACACTTGGATGGGTAGCTAGCACTTTATATTGCCTCTAATTAGGATATTAGACTTGTCCATAACCTTTGTAGAGAGTTGGATGATTTTTGATTGAGTATCAATGGTGTATCACAAAGGTATCATAGAGAAGTGTGATACTTAGGTGATGCACTCCTTGTGTTTGTTAAATTGCCATGATAATATATATTGTGTCCTATTGTGCTCAAATTGTTAGATTAATAGATGGATACATGTATTTTTAGAGTGGTGTTATGTATATATTTATATGTAGTGTGTCTTGTGGGTGTGTGTGCGTGACTGTGTTGTAAAGCTTGGACTGATACATTAGTGTGGTTAGCATTAGGAGTTAAGTTGAGTGCTTGGGTTTAAGTTAGTGTCATTAGTGTAGTGTTAGTGTGTATTATATCTTAGTGTGTGTGAGTTGATGTGTGGAGCAAGGGGGAAATGTTACTTGGAGTTGCTTTAGTAGTGGCAGTAGTGAATATGGACTGTCAGGTTGTTGCTATTGTTAATGTTGTTGTTGATATTATGGTTGTGTCTGAATGTGTTGTGTAGGGTCTTGAGGTGAGAAATGAACTGATACTTTGTTATATATCAGTGTGGGCATTGTCATAGCAGCAGTCCACATGTTCTTGACCTGCAGCAGCAACATCAGGCAGCTCTGATGGCACAACAACTGCCAAGTGTTGCTATTGATGAGCACCAGCACTAGAAGCAATGAACAGTGACTTTGGCACTGCTATGATGGAGGGGTGTCGGGTATTAACATAGGTAGAGAGCAACAGCAATTGTAAGAAGAATGCAGTGTGCAATAAGGTTCCAAGACTAGGCAATTGAACAGTTGCATTGGGTTCTGCCAAACAATTATAAGGTTTGTGCCATTGCCTAGTAGAACAGGGAGGAGTAGGTTGAGGGGATACAAATTCCAGTTAGTATGAGTAAAGGTTGTTGGCATCAGTTTGAGTTAAGTTAGGTATTAGCTGAGATTTAAGATACTATAAATATTCAACTAAGGTAATGTATATGTTACATAGTATTACTAATTAGTATATGTATATTTGTTATACATGTTGAGGTAAGTATATATTGTAAACCCCCTCATCCAAAATAGATATTTTGTGTGTATTTTATATTATTATAGATTATTTTAAATATTGAAATTCTTTAGAGTATTCTCTTAGTTAATTAGAAAATGAATTTCTTGATATATTTATTTATAATTATTTCACAAAGCTAATTTTTCTCATTTAAAAAATATTTTATTAAAGTATTATAAATTTCTGGAATTTAATTCATGAACAAAATTTTTTTTTCCATAGTTTTTGATTCTCATATATATATATATATATATATATATATATATATATATATATATATATATATATATATATATATATATATATATATATATATATATATAAATTAAATTAAGATGACATTAAAAAAAAAATTCCTAAAACTCCTAATCCATTCCTTAACTAACCATAATCCTAACCTTTATCCAATTCCTAATCTATTCCTAATCCTATAACTACCCGCAGTAGACCCCCGCACGGAACACCCAACCGCGGACTCCCCCTCGCACTCTCTCTATAAATATATACAATTAGTAAACCCTAACCTTACTTCTCATCTCTCCCTCTCCTCTCCCACACCCCGGACTACCGCGGCCACGACCGGCCGTAGCGACGTAGTCAGCTCCCGCGCGCACAGCAACCACCCTCCCGAGGCTTCCTTCTCAGGTACACATCTCCTTCATCTTTCGATGGTTTTGCGTGCGATTTGTCTGTAAATATTCACAACCTAACCCTCTAGGATTCCCTTCAAGCGGGACAAATTTTCGTGCCCCGGATTGATCGAAAAATCGGCCGAAAGTTGGCCGAATAACTGTTCAAAAATAGTTCAAAAATTCAATCCAACCACACTTGTTCATGTCCAGTTTTCTACCAACCCGTTTAATATTTTTAAAATCTAATTGAAAGGACTTCTTCACAATATGGCCAAAAAATTTACTGTTCTTTTAGTTTCTATTAAGTTTGCAATGTGGATTAAATTATTCGGATTCCAAAACGACGAAAAAAATATATTTTTTTAAAACTAAAATTTTGTGATACGGAGTACGCCCCGCCAAATGGGACCACAACGTTACGTACCAGTTGTTCCAAAATGAGCATATGGTATATCCTGACGTGCGGGCTTTCGTGGAAGTTGATTCGGACGTGTGTGCGCGTCGGAATCAACTCATATCCGTAAAACGTTCTTGTATCGCGACTTTTGCAAATAACTACCCAAAACTGGATATACCGTTGAGTTCGTATTATCGTTTAGGATTTGAAATCTATAATTTGTCCCATTTAGAGACCTTTACCTCTGACACATTTTTCGGTGCTAGGTGGGCCACCTGTAGACTCCGCTTTGACATAAAATTATCATTTTTGCCCCTGTGTCCAAATTGGACGAAATGATAGAGTTTTCTGACTATCTCGCTTATTCTAGGAACATTGGTGATGTTTATTTCAACATCCGGAGATATTCATACATCTTTCTCTCTTTGTGCTATTGTTGACTTGATATGTTTGCAGCCAGAACATTGTCTAAACTCTGCTCGGACACCAGGCAAGATAACTTGCTATATCTAATGCAGTTTTTTTTTATTTTGGCATTTTATTTTATTATTGGATAAATTATTTTCATATATAAATTGTGCGTCTAAGCTAGACTTGGGTGCAAATGACGGTGTTCGTCGTTTTTTGTTGTTTTTACTTATTATATGCATGTTGACTTAGTTTTAGCGGACTGCCCCCTAATTGTGGAATATTTTTATATCTCCTTGGACCATGACACTCACATGACACGGTTTGTGATATTTTGTTAGGGGCGCGGACTGCGTATTCGACTTGCTGCAGATACGTAAGGAACGTGTGACAGTTAGAACGCAACTCTTATGATTTTAGAGACTCATACAGTTACAACGCTGGACATATTGTGTATAGGACTTGGTCAGTGTGGGAAGAGGGGAAAGACAGTCATTATGCGTATGAAATAGCCAAATCGGTGGCCTTAGTACCCAGATGAAACTTTGGTGATTATTATATCAGATACCCTCTGACATCGCTGGACATTACGGATGTTTAGAGCATACGACTGTTTTGTAGTATATGTACATGATGTGATCAGAAGCCAACAATCCCACTCATACGCATGAAGGTTGTAACGACCTATTCCGTTCAAGCGGATAGCCGATTCAAACGACGCAAGTGCAACGACCCGACCCACTTTGCTCAGCGAGAAGACTCATTTGAGGCAAAGGATCCAGGACTGGACCCTTCAGGAGTTCAGACTTAGACTTTTAAAGTCTCGCTCGGAGTATCGCTCGACCGAGATGAATCATCGCTAAGGTGGGTGGCTACGATGAACTTGTCTTTGCTTAGCCAGCACACTTAAAATATGGACGATGCATGCTAGTCGTTAGGTGAATTACCCCTTGCATGATAATAAAGAATACAACGCACCTAGCTAAGGGAATAATCATATCTTGTATTGCTTGTGTTAGAACATAGAAATAAAACTTGGCTTATAATCGGACCCTCGCATGCTACCTTAGCTTCGTGCAAGTAAACCCTGCTATGCCTCGAGTAGATCATTATATACTCTTCGTAGAGCACTGCTTCACTTGTTTACACAGCTCGTCTTATGGATTATGTCGTCCGATATTTTCTTGTACGTTTTACTCCTCGCACTAGTCCTTAGACTCGTGCTAGCGTATTCGCTTATGTTTTCAAGTAAGACTATGCTGAATGTTTCCTTAAGTTATATTCATAGTGTTGCAATGCTTATCTGTTTTATATATCCGCTATGCTCATCCCTGTAAATTCGTGCCACGATCGTGTAACACTATCCTTGCCTTGCATTCATCTAAGTTTCCCGGAAGACTATCAAATAGTCGTTCCGTGCAAGAATGAACCTGAAATTATTCAGGACCACTAGGTCGTCGAGCCAGTTCCGAACTAGGGACTGCATCATGACAAGTTAAACAACACTCATCCTGCACTGAATCGAACTGCTCGGGGAGTCGATATATTTATGAACAATCTTGAACTTGAAATTGAATCTGACCCGAATATGTACCTGACAAGAGACCTCAGACTATAGACTTGCATGGTCACGGACAACTCGTGCACGAGGTATATGATTCCTCGGATGACCACCGGGGCACCGGAATCGTACCGGCCTAGGAGAAATGACTGGTGTATTACGTGCCAAATTCTGTTATGGTATGCGACGCCATATTTGGGGCAGGACAATACACGGTATTCGGGCCTTGGTAGAGCATACTACCTTGGACTAGTCGTCTACCCATGATAGTCGTATGTATCAGCGGGATAGCGTGCAATGGATCTTCTGTATCATATTGTCGCCTTAAATTGCTCGTCTTATATCAAGCGTTGCACCCCATTCCATCACGAGACTATAAATCGGTCATCTATGGCTAAGCCGGTGACCTCATGTTCATATAGATAAGTCATCATCGCTTAGTGACAATCTGCGTGCGAGTTATTGTATCGCATCCAGTAATCTGAAATACCTCAACGATTATGAGTATAAGACATCTAGGCATAATTTGAACAACCTGAGCAATCCATTGCAACACACCCGAGTATCCGTGTAACGCGTGCACCTGAAACAGAACCTCGCTCGAAACACTTGTGTTTGCTTATGCAATTACCCCTGGATTTTATTATATATATACCCGTGCTTGGTTTAACTTGGTTTACCTTGGACAGGGAAGGATGGATGGTAAGTTGGTAAGTATCTCCGTGTTACTCATATATCGCACGGTGCACTGTCACACGAGTTAGACTTTACATTATGTCATAAAACTGATCCTAAGGCAAGACTAGAAAGATAACTTATAGATGGTGCACGAAACCTTTATAACATGTTTGGATTTGTCGAGCAGGCGAGAAGCCTCCCCACTAGTGCATTCATGTACTGATAATCCACCAGATTGCTTGCAGGGTACAGAAGAACCTCGTTCGGTGCAGAAAACTCCTTCGTGCGTGCTAAGGTATGAAGTTCGCTCTGGAACCTTGGAGCGTTGCGTCCGGAGCTGAAGCGCATATACAAGACATAATATTGGAACATCACCTATTTATCATTCCACAAATTGTAGCCACTTGGCACACTTTTATTGTTTCGAGAGAGAGGGCTTGAGCGACTTATAATCTCGGCCTAGTACCGCTTGTAATACTTGTAATACTTGTTCAATATCAATAAAGAGCTTATTTTACTTTTATAATTGTGTTATTCAATGCTTCCGCTATTGACGACTCTGTGAACTTGTTACCAATCCCCTGTTCGTTTCTTATTCTGCTGTATTCGGACTATCTGTGCGACTCTGTGGCCTAGTCATCTTACCGCCTGTTCGGATCATGGCCTTGCACGGGTGCAGCTTGTGCTTGTGCGGTACCACGTCCAGATGGAAAAGATCGTCCCGCAGGAGAGCTGGCACGGTGATTCGAGCCTAGCGGGGACGGCCGATTCCTGAGGGAGATCGGGTCATGACATATTGGTATCAAAGCATGGCTTTACGCCTTTGGACTTCATATCGATTCTCTCAGTTTCGAAAGCTCATTCGTGGGTTATGTGTATAACGACCCGTTCCGCTAAAGCGGACTGCCGATTCAAACGACAAAAGTGCAAACGACTCGACCCGCTTTGCTCAGAGAGAATACTCATTTGAGGCAAAGAATTTTCTGACTTGGCCCTTCAGGAGTTTCGGCTTAGGCTTTCAGAGGATCTCTCGGAGTATCGCTCGACCGAGGCGAATCATCGCTAAGGTGAGTGGCTACGATAAACTTGTCTTTGCTTAGCCAACACACTTAAAATATGAACGATACATGCTAGTCACTAGGTGAATCACCCCATGCATGCTAATAAAGAATCCAACGTACCTAGCTAAGGGAATAATCCCAACTTGTATTGCTTGTGTTAGAACGTGAAAATAAAACTTTGCGTATATATAGACCCTCGCATGCTACCTTTGCCTTATGCAAGTAGACCTCGCTATGCCTCGAGTAGATCTTCGTGTACTCTTCATAGTGCATTGTTCACTTGCTTACACTGCACATCCCTAGATTATGTCGCTCGGTATATCCATATACGATTTCACCCCTCGCTTTACCCTAGACCGTGCAAACGTAAATGCTTATATTTTCATAAAAATGCATGATTGCCTGCTTATATGTTAACTTGTACGCATTGCCTCATCTCAATGTTTGCCATACGAAATCATGCCACAATCAAGTAACGTCATCCGTATCGTACATGCATTTAGTTAGCCAGAAGACTATCGAATAGTCCTTATGTGGATTATGAACCTGCAAGTATCCAGGACCGTTAGGTCGCCAAGGCAGTCCCCGCACCAGGAGAATGCATCAAGTCAAGTTGAACTCTGAATGAGAATCATGTCAAGTTTACATCTGGAACAAAAATCATGTCAAGCAAATAAAAAGAATCACAGCTCGTGGAGCAATGCTCGTTCAGAACAAAAATCATGGATTGTCTTGTCAAGATGTGAATTTGGAAGACCCAAGACTTACATATCGCGGACAACTTGTTTTAACAAGTGGATCTTCGGATCCAATTCTACGGACGGTCTCCGGGGCATCGGGGCAATCCGATCCGGAATGGAATATCATGTTTAGTCTCACGTAATTAGCGGGATAGCTTGTAGCACACCATGTACTTTCGTTGCATATCATTCCCGTCAATGACTATGTCCTTCATTGCTATGCCAGCGATACCAGTTCATATAGATAAATCATCCTCGCTTAGCGGCAATCCGCGTGCGAGTCATTGCATTGCGCCTAGTAAATCGGAAATACCTGAACGGATATGGATTTAACACACTTGTACATATTTGGACAATATAAATTATTCTGAAATACTTTTGGATAACATGTATACTCGTGCACCCAAAACATAATCTCGCTCACAACACTTGTGTTTGCATGTGCTATTGCCCCTGGATTCATTATAAATATGCTCGTACTTGTATTAACTTGATTTGCCTTGGACAGGGAAGAAAAAATGGTAAGTTGGTAAGTCTCGCCGTATTTCCTCTTATATCGTACGGCGCACTGCCACACGAGTTAGGCTATTCATCATTGCCATAAAACTGATCCTAAGGCAAGAATAGAAAGATAATTTAATAGATGGTGCACAGAACCTATATAACGTGTTTGAATTTGTCAAACGGGCGAGTAGCCTCCCCACTAGTGCATTCATGTACTTATAACCCACCAGATTGCTTGCAGGGTGCGGGAGAACCTCGTTCGGTGCGGATGCCTCCTTCGTGCGTGCTAAGGCGTGGAGTCCACTATGAAGCCTTAGAGAGTTGCGTCCAAAACTGAAGCACATATACAAGACATAATGTTAGAATATTGCCTATGTATTATTCCATAAATGTAGCCACTTGGTACATTTTTATTCTTTCAGAGAGAGAGGCTTGAGCGACTTGTAATCTCGGCCAAGCGCCACCTGTAACACTTGTTCAATATCAATAAAGAGTTTATTTTAATTATATACTTGTGTTATTCAATGCTTCCGCTATTGACGACTCTGTGAACTTGTTACCAATCGCCTATGCGTTTATAATTCTGCTGCACTCGGACAATCTGTACGACTATGTGGCTTAGACCTTTTACCGCATGTTCATATCACGGCCTTGCACGGGCGCGGCTTACGCTCGTGCGATATCATGTCCAGATGGGTCAACCGATCGTCCCACGAGAGCGCTGGCGCGATGATTCGCGCCTAGCAGGGACGGTCGATTAGCCTGCGGGAGATCGGGGCGTGACATATTGGTATCAGAGCATAGTTTTGCGTGTTTGGATTTCGTTTCAATTTTCTCAGTTTTGAAAGCTCGTTCGTGGGTTATGTGCATACGCTCTCTCTCAATGCCCCATCGGAATATTCCAAACAATAAGTCTAAATACTTTCAAAAATTTGCACGTGAATGATATGATTGCTTGTATAAAAATTGTGATACGATGGCCATTGTGCCGACCTGTGTTAGGCTTGGTTGGAATAGACTCGTGCTAAAATTATAAGTTATGTGCAAATATGAATACCTATACATGATTACCCAACTGGTTAGTATGCGGAATAGAAAGTCGCTCGAACGGTCAGCTATGCATACAGCCTTTCGGCTAAGTTGTGTAGAGTATCGCACGCCAAAATTCTTTTGGTGCAAGCTAGTTACAAACGAGATTGGGATATCGTTCAGGAATAAGACAAGTCAAACTTAGAATGGCAACCGATAGAAATATTATCAGATTTATCGCTTAGGCGAATATAGAGAATCGTGCTTGAATTTTGGAAAAATAGCTCGAACGGTATTTCATGTCGAAAGATACAAATCGAATATGGTTTACTTGGATGACTATCAACAAGAATATATACGAGACTAAAGATTTTATTAGGCGATACTTAAGTATCGTGCAAAAAATCTAAGAAAACTTGGTGAATATGCTAGTGATTGAAGCGAACACCGATTGAGGATTTGATTGAGTGACTCAATTCTGAGTGGTGTATGGATCATTCAGAAATGTCCAAACGAATTCATAGGTCTCGTGCGATAGTCAGATTGAACGAATTTGAGAATGTCTTGAACAAATAATAAGGCTTATATCGAATAGGGATTCGTGGAAGTAGAAATCAATATCTTGGTTAAGAAAACTTGGTGGATCGTGCGAGTGATTTCGAATTTGAATCAAACGGAATGAACTTGAATACAATATCGCTCGAATAGAAATTAGTCCGAGAATAAATATTGTGGTTCGATGAAAGAGAGAAACGATAACGGATTTGACTTGAAGTTTAGAAAAATGATCTTAAAATCTAGTTTAAAAAGATAACATTCAAAATCAGTCCCAAACGAGAACGATTATCCTGCGGGAGCGCCGGCGTGGTGAGTTTACGTACGGCGGGGATGATCGAACTCACGGGAACATGTTCGGGGACTATTCCAAACGAACTTGATGAATGGAACGTATCAAATAGATAAAATTTGGGCTTGAATATTTGAAACTTAGTTACTTGAGGAATGCCAGAAGTAGACTATAGATTTACCGAACGGTAACATTGAAGTTGGATGATTTTGCTAGACGAATTATAATTATTACATGAACGGACTTGATTTGATAGATTTTATATATAAAACTTGGATGGAGCAAAAGTGAAATAATAAGGTGTCTTGATTGTTTCAAGGATAACCATAACGTTCAAACGTTCTTGTCTTGTACGAGCGTAACTCTATGCTCGTACATACGTCACGTCCGGATTAGGACGATTATCCAGAGGGAGCGTTGGCGTGGTGATCTCACGTCCAACGAGGGTGATCGAACTTATGGGAGACCGAAGCGTGACAACTGATAGATCGTCTTGACTTTCGGTTCGATACGATAAGACAAATTTTTGAAATGCAAGTGAATCGGAAGTGTTTCATGGATAAGTTAGCCTAGAACCTGGAATAAAATCACGCTTGATGGTTTCGTGAACGGATATATAAATCTTGTTGGATGACTTGGAGTTATAAACAAAAGGTTTAGAATTGAATCTTGGCTTGGTGGTCTAGACTTGGTATGGATAGGGATCCTATCAAAACATATTTGGAGAGATAGACTATGCAAATTACTAGGCTTGTCCTGCAACTTGGATATCGTGGATTTTACTGAACAAACTCAAACCCATGTACAAATGAACGTGTTAAGTGAGTAGGATGATCGGTGCTCGATGTTTAGAAATCTGAGTGAAATAAGCTTGGGTAGAATACCCCATACAAATGAATAATGGTTTGGCCCTAGCAATTGGGGCGAGCATCATGCGACGAATTTGCACGATGAATCGTGTGCTTGAACTTGTACCTATGACCTTGTGAGCTGACCTACTAATTAGGCAGACGACCCTATACCGAGTGAATGTGTAACCGACTTTAGATCATTGGTTGAACAAGCCATAGAACTGGGACAACAAGACTTAGAGTTAGACTGGAAACGATAACGTGTGCTACGTTTGACCCGAACGGATGAACGCTAGTCGGTAAATCGAATAGATCGTGCTTAACGGTAGTGCAAATACTTGGTTTGGTTGGAATGAAATAACTTAGATTTGATTGACCCTGTCGGAGTATCATCATGATTCATAAAATGAGAACCCTTGAGATTTTTACAAAGTAGCTTGTCCGATTTCACTATCTCTAAGTTTGGTTGAATAAATATGTTTGAGGGATTCCTTGAACGTGTGTACGATCCAAGACTCAATGATATGTGAAACTCGAGTGCTAAGACTTCGCTATCGCTAAGTTGGTTGACATACATATGTTTGAAGGACGCTTTGAATATGTGCACGATCCAGACTCAGGATATGCTGATCTCGAATGCTAGTACAAGTGAATATCCGTATGAACAAGTATAACAACTTGTATAAGTTTGCCTCAGCCTTAGATCATCATTCTAGATGGATTGTAACGGATCCTGCGTTAAGCAATATGTTCCGCGCTAAGGCGCTTTAGAACCGAGTCGGAACTTGGATTAAATGATAGAGTCATTCAATGAGACCTGTCACACCCCGATCTCCCGTAGGCTAATCGGCCATCCCTGCTAGGCGAGAATCACTGTGCCAGCGCTCCTACGGGATGATCGCTTGACCCATTTGGGTGTGATGCCGCACGAGCGTAAGCCGCGCCCATACAAGGTCGTGGTTCATGCTGGTGGTAATAGGTCTAAGCCACAGAGTCATACAGATTGTCATAGTACAGCAGAATAATAAACGCATAGTCGATTGGTAACAAGTTCACAGAGTCGTCAATAGCGAAAGCATTGAATAACACAAGTAGAAGTAAAATAAACTCTTTATTGATTTAAACAAGTGTTATAAGCGGCGCTAGACCGAGATTACAAGTTGCTCAAGCCTCTCTCTCTCTGAAACAGTAAAAGCGTACCAAGTAGCTACATTCGTGGAATGATGTATAGGCGATGTTCCAACATTATGTCTTGTATATGTGCTTCAGTTCCGGACGCAACGCTCCAAGGCTTCAGAGTGAACTCCACACCTTAGCACGCACGAAGGAGGCATCCGCACCGAACGAGGTTCTCTCACACCCTGCAAACAATATGGTTGGTTATCATTACTTGAATGCAATGGTGGGAGGCTGCTCGCCCGTTCAAAAAATCCAAACACGTAATATAGATTCCGTGCACCATCTATTAAGTTATCTTTCTAATATTGCCTTAGGATCAGTTTCATGGAAAAGATGAATAGCCTAACTCGTGTGGCAGTACGTTGTGCGATATAAGAGGAAACACGACGAGACTTACCAACTTACCATTTGTCCTTCCCTGTCCAAGGCAAACCAAGTTAATTCAAGCACAAGCAGCATATATATATAAATTCAAGGGCAATAGCATATACAAACACAAGTGTTTCAGTACGAAATTATATATCGGGTGCACGAGCATACAGGTTATCCATAAGTGTTGCAGAGGACACAGGCGCTACACGCCATTCTGCCCGAAATAGGAAGACTAAACAGGTGTTCCGTCTAGATCGGATCGACCCCAGTGACCGGAGACCGTCCGCAGGAACAGAGATCAGAGAATCTCACTTGTTAACAAGTTGTCCGCGACATGAAAGTCTTGGGTCATTCCATTTTCACAACCTGACATGATAATCCATGATTCTTGTTCTGAACGAGCATTGGTCCACGAGCTGTGATTCATGATTTACTTGGCAGGATTCTCGTTCAGATGTAAACTTGCCTTGATGCATTCCCCTGGTGCGGGGACTGCCTTGGCGACCTAACGGTCCCGGATATTTGCAGGTTCATATTGCACCGAAGAGCTATGTGATAGTCTTCTGGCTAACAAGATGCATGCACGATACAGATAACATTCTTGATTGTGATAGTCTTCTGGCTAACAAGATGCATGCACGATACAGATAACATTCTTGATTGTGGCATGATTTCTTGTAGCAAACATTAAAATAAGGGAATGTGTACAAACTACACTAAGCAGGCAAGCATGCATTTATATTGAAACTTAAGCATTCACGTTGGCTCGGGTCTGGGGTAAAGCAAGGAGTGAAACCGTAAGGGACATACCGAGTGACATCATCTAGGGTCGTGCAGTATAGCAAGTGAAGCAGGACACTCCGAAGAGCATACGACAATTTTACTCGAGGCATAACGGGGTCTAATTGCACAAGACAAAGGTAGCATGTGAGGGTCCAATATAAGCAAAGTTTTATTTCCAAGTTCTAACACAAATAATACAAGTTAGGATTATTATCTTAGCTAGGTGCGTTGTATTCTTATTAGCATGCAGGGGGTGATTCACCTAGCGACTAGCATGAAATATCCATATTTTAAGTGTGATGGCTAAGCAAAAACAAGTTCATCGTAGCCACCCACCTTAGCGATGATTCGCATTGGTCGAGCGATACTCCGAGCGAGCCTCTGAAAGCCTAAGCCGGAACTCCTGAAGGGACAAGTCGGGAAATCCTTTTGCCTCAAACGAGTATTCTCGCTGAGCAAAGCGGGTCAGGACGTTGCACTTTTGTCGTTTGAATCGACAGTCGCTTGAGCAGAACATGTCGTTACAAGACCAACCCAGCATACACGCGACACGGTATAAGGAATGAGAAGGAAATTGTGTTCGAACGGATCTAGTGGTACCGATTGTTGCGCTTGGGATAGATTCAATAGTGCGATAGAACGGCTTGCGCTCAGGAAGTCTCGAGGATAAGACTTTTTCTGAGTGGTGTATAATGTAACGACCCGTTCCGCTAAAGCGGACTGTCGATTCAAATGGCAAAAGTGCAAACGATCCGACCCGCTTTGCTCAGCGAGAATACTCATTTGACGCAAAGAATTTTCTGACTTAGCCCTTCAGGAGTTCCGGCTTAGGCTTTCAGAGGCTCGCTCGGAGTATCGCTCGACCGAGGCGAATCATCGCTAAGGTGGGTGGCTACGATGAACTTGTCTTTGCTTAGACAACACACTTAAAATATGAACGATACATGCTAGTCGCTAGGTGAATCACCCCCCGCATGCTAATAAAGAATCCAACGCACCTAGCTAAGGGAATAATCCCAACTTGTATTGCTTGTGTTAGAACATGAAAATAAAACTTTGCGTATATATAGACCCTCGCATGCTACCTTTGCCTTGTGCAAGTAGACCTCGCTATTCCTCGAGTAGATCTTCGTATACTCTTCGTAGTGCACTGTTCCCTTGCTTACACTGCACGTCCCTAGATTATATCGCTCGGTATGTCCCTATACGATTTTTTCCCTCGTTTTACCCTAGATCGTGCAAACGTAAATGCTTATGTTTTCATAAAAATGTATGCTTGCCTGCTCATATGTTAACTTGTATTTGTTGCCTTGTCTCAATGTTTGCCACACGAAATCATGCCATAATTGAGTAACGTCATCCGTATCGTGCATGCATTTAGTTAGCCAGAAGACTATCGAATAGTCCTTATGTGGATTATGAACCTGCAAGTATCCGGGACCGTTACATCTCCAAGGCAGTCCTCGCACCAGGGGAATACATCAAGTTAAGTTGAACTCTGAACGAGAATCATGTCAAGTTTATATCTGAAACAAAAATTATGTCAAGCAAATAAAAAGAATCACAGCTCATGGAGCATTGGTCGTTCAGAACAAAAATTATGGATTGTCTTGTCAAGATGTGAATTTGGAAGACCCAAGACTTGCATGTCGCGGATAACTTGTTTTAATAAGTGGATCTTCGGATCCAATTCTACGGACGGTCTCTGAGGCACCGGGGCCAATCCGATCCGGAATAGAATATCATGTTTAGTCTCACGTGATTGGCGGAATGGCTTATAGCGCACCACATACTTTCTTTGCATACCATTCCCGTCAATGACTATATCCTTCATGGCTATGCCAGCGACACTAGTTCATATAGATAAGTTATCCTCGTTTAGCGGCAATCCGCGTACGAGTCATTGCATCGTGCCTAGTAAATCAGAAATACCTGAACGGATATGGATTTAACACACTTGTACATATTTGGACAATAGAAATTATTCTGCAACACTTCTGGATAACATGTATACTCGTGCACCCGAAATATAATCTCGCTCACAACACTTGTGTTTATATGTGCTATTGCCCCTGGATTCATTATAAATATGCTCGTGCTTGTATTAACTTGATTTGCCTTGGACAGGAAAGGACAAATGGTAAGTTGGTAAGTCTCGTCGTGTTTTCTCTTATATCGTACGGCGTACTGCCACACGAGTTAGGCTATTCACCATTGCCATAAAACTGATCCTAAGGCAAGAATAGAAAGATAACTTAATAGATGGTACACGGAACCTATATAACGTGTTTAGATTTGTCGAGCGGGCGAATAGCCTCCCCACCAGTGCATTCATGTACTAATAATCCACCATATTGCTTGCAGGGTACGGGAGAACCTCGTTCGGTGCGGATGCCTCCTTCGTGCGTGCTAAGGCATAGAGTCTACTCTGAAGCCTTGGAGCATTCTGTCCGGAACTGAAGTACATATACAAGACATAATATTGGAACATCGCCTATGTATCATTCCATAAATATAGTCACTTGCCACACTTTTACTGTTTTAGAGAGAGAGGCTTGAGCGACTTATAATATCGGCCAAGCGCCGCCTGTAACACTTGTTCAATATCAATAAAGAGTTTGTTTTAATTCTATACTTGTGTTTTTCAATGCTTCCGCTATTGACGACTCTGCAAACTTATTACCAATTGCCTATGCGTTTATAATTCTACTGCACTCGGATAATCTGTGCAACTCTATGGCTTAGATCTCTTACCGCCTGTTCATATCACGGCCTTGTAAGGGCGCGGCTTACGTTCGTGCGGCATCACGCCCAAATGGGTCAAGCGATCGTCCTGCGGGAGCGCTGGCGCGGTGATTCGCGCCTAGCTGGGACGGCCGATTAGCCTGCAGGATATCGGGGCATGACAATGTGCATACACTCTCTCTCTCTCTCTCTCTCTCTCTCTCTCTCTCTCTCTCTCTCTCGTTGAACCATTGGGATGTTTCATACAATGAGTCTAAATAATTTTAAAATGTGCATGTGATTGATATAATTTCTTAAACTGGATAGTTATGTGAAGACCCTTATTCCGACCTATGTTAGACTTTGTAGGAATAGACTCGTGCTAGAATTTGCAAGTTATGTACGAACCGGAATACCTATACGTGATTACCCAACTGGTTAGTGTGCGAGATAGAATATCGTTCGGACGGTTAGCTATGTATACAGCCTTTCGGCTAAGTTGTGTTGAGTTTTGCGCATTAAGCCCCTTTTGGTGCGAGCTAGTTTGCAAGCGAGATTGGGATATCGTTCAGAAAAGGATAAGTCATACTTAGAATGGCAACCTATAGAAACCTTATCAGTTTATCGCTAAGGCGAATATAGTGGATCATGCTTGGATTTTGATAAATAGCTCGAACGATATTTCGTGTCGGCAGATACAAATCAAGTAAGGGTTACTTGGATGACTATCATTGAAGATATATACGAGACTAAGATTTATCAGGCGACGCCTAGGTATCGTGCAGGAGTTCTAAGGAATAACTTGGTGAATATGCTTGCTAGTGATACGAACACGATTGAGAATTTAATTAGGTGACTCGATTCTTGAGTGGTGTATGGATCATTTTAGAAATATTCAAGCGAATTCATAGGTCTCGTATAATAGTTGGTTTGAACAATTGAGAATGTATTGAACAAAGTGATAAGGCTTATATCGAATAGGGATTCAAGAAAATAAAATCGATATCTTAGTCAAGGAAACTTGGTAGAAACTTGATGGATCGTGCGAGCGATTTTAAATTGAATCAAACAGATTAAAACTTGAGTAGGATATCGCTCGAATAGGAGTTAGTCCGAGAATGAATATTGTGGTTCGATGAAAGAAGTAAGCGATAACAGATTTGATCTGGAGTTTGGAAGAAAGATCTTGAATCTAGTTCGAAAGATAACTCTCGACAATCAGTCCCGGCCGAGAATAATTATCCTGCGGGAGCGTTGGTGTGGTAATTTACGTCCACTGGGGATAATCAAACTCACGGAAACATGCTCGATGATTATTCAAACGAACTCGATGAATGAAACATAACGAAAGTGGATAGACTTTGGCTTGAGTATTTGAACTTAGTTATTTGAGGAAAGCTAGAAATAAGACCACGGATTGATCAAATTATAACATTAAAGTTGGACGATTGGCTAGACGAATTATGATCATGGCATGAACGGACATGACTTGAAGGATTATATATATCTTGGATGGAGCAAAGTAAAATGATAAGAAAGTCTCGATCGTTTCGAAGATAATCATAACGTTCAAAGTTCTTGTCTTGTGCGAGCGTAACTCTATGCTCGTACATGCGTCAAGCCCCGATTAGGACGATTATCCAGTGGGAGCATTGGCGTGGTGATCTCACATCCAATGAGGATGATCGAACTTGCGGGAGACCGGAGCATGACAATTGAAGGATCGTCTTGACTAATGGTTCGACACGATAAGATAAATTTGGGAATACAAATGAATCGAAAGTATTTCAAGGATGAGTTAGTCTAGAACCTGGAGTAAGTCACGCTTGATGGTTTCGTGAACGGATACATAAATTTGGTTGGACGACTTGGAGTTATGATTGAGATCAAAGATTTAGAATTGAATCATGGCTTGGTGGTCCAGACTTAGAATGGATATATGGATTCTATCAAACATGTTTGAGAAGATAGACTATGCAAATTGCTAGGCTTGTCATACATCATGGATATATCATGAAATTGACTGAACGGACTCGAACCCTGTGCAAACGAACGTGTTAATATGTGTAGGATGATCCATGCTCGATGTTTAGAAATCTGAGTGAGACGAGCTTGGGTAGAATATTTCGTGCAAAATGAACAATGGTTTGACCTTAGGAATTGGGGCGAGCATCGTACGACAATTTTGTACGATAAATCGTGTGCTTGAACTTGTACCTATGACCTTGTGAGCTGACCTAGTAATTAGGCTGACGACCATGTGCCAAGTGAAAGAACTTGTGTAATCGACTTTAGAGTATTGCTTGAGTGTCACTACCACATTTTAGGAAAAAGGGTATTTTAGTAATTTCCTATTTAAATAAATATTGTGCATGGTAAATAATTAATTGTTGTATTATTTAATTGTTGTGAGATATTATTACATTATTTTGGACTTATTTCTAGTGGACCCAACTAGTTTAGTTTGGACCCATGGACCAACATGAATTAATTGGTTAGACTTGGCCCATTTAGAAAGCCCATAGTTAAGGAGATGGATTAAATTAATTAAATGATTAGACTAGAAGCTTCCTTCCTTAATTATTTCTTCATGAGAGGCCCCAAGGGGTACATTGGACATTTCATAATTACTTGGGGGAGGGGCATGGCCGGCCTATATAGGGAGGGGGGAAATTTCTCTCTCCTCTCATTTCATTTCAATTCTAGATCTAGAAAATTCCCACTACCAAATTCCCTCCATTCCCAATCCAATTCCCTACCAAATTCATTCCAAATTCTTCCCAATTCACCATTAGAGAAGAAGAAAGCAAGGATCTAGAAGAAGGAAGCAAGGATCTACAAAGAGGAGCAAGGATCTACAATTTGGAAGCAAGTTCATCTCAATTGGAGGTTTCATTGGGAATCCATCTCCCAATAGGTATAATTCAGATTTTCCCATTTAAATAGCTTCTAAATCTGGGATTTAATCATGTAAAATCAACCTATATGTATGTACTACCCATAGGACTTTGTTTTGTGTTCATAGGAGACCCATGGAGAAAGTTATGGTGCTTTTTGTATCAATTTTGTTGGAATTCCGAATTTACATTTTGTTGTGTGTGTCAATTGATCCTATAGATCAATTGGACAATGAACTTTGTGTTTGAGGCTAGTGTCGTGTCCATATTGGGATACTTGTGGTTCGTGTCCCAACTATTTGGTGATACGTGTCATTTGGGGGTTTTCCTCCGACACGGGGCTTTGAACATGTCGTATTTTGACACGGACACATAGATCTACTTTTGACACTTTGATTTGTTCGTAAATATTATTTGTGATTTGTTTGTGTCCTTCGGGGTGCAATTGGTTGTGTGTTGGACTCGTGTCGCATGCGTATCCTAGATCTAGTGGGATAAGGTGTGATACTCTCCAATTTAATGTGTTTATGTGTAGATCTAATTATGTATGGTTTAAATTCTTATTTTATAATATGTATATATATATGGAGATTATATGTTTATTTTTGTGTATTTATTATAGTAATTATTGTAGCATGGATCTATATTTTGTGTGTGCAAATAGTGTACAAAATAATATGTAGCTTCTTGTATAATATATATGTACTACTTATTAATAATATATTTTGTACATAAAATGTTTTATAAAACATATTGTATGTTTAATTGTGTAATTATATTATTTATAATTATTATGTAATTGTTTGGATATTAATGTTAAGTATGTACATTAATAAGTCCTTTGTGTTAATATTTATTTATTAAATATTTGAATGTATAAGTTTATGTTTATATTAATATACATATATATGTATAGTTTTATTAAAGGTTTTATATATGTATATATATTGTTTTATATATTCTGTTTATTTATATAAATATTATTGTTTTATATATATTCTGTTTTTATATATATAATTATATTTATATAACTAGTTTTTAGCGACAGTGCATTAATGACAGTGAAACTGTCATTAATTGACCGTTTTAATGAGCAGCCGCTGTAGCCGCTGTAACCGCTCTGCATTAATGACGTTTCTGTCATTAATGACTGCGGGCGGGATTCAACAGCATTTGGCGACAGTTTCGGTGACAGTTGTTTAACTGTCACCAATTGTTCAGCAGTGTGTATATCACACACGGTTTTTCTGCGACAGTTTTTAGTGACAGTCAAGACTGTCACTATAAGCTATTTTATTTTAAATCTTTGTTTTAACCCCCTGTTTTCAATGACACTTTGGCAGTTTATTTATATTATATATATTTATTGTTATATATATATATATATATATATATGGGTGTTTTGTGAGGCATATAATTATTATATTTATAGTATTTTAATTATATGGATATTGGTTTACATAGATATTATTTATGATATATAATTTTTGTATTATTAAATACTTTGTGTAGATTCTTTTGGAATCTAATTTGATTCCTAAAATCATTGTATTTTATTTCTATATTATATTTTAGATATTTTGTGAGGTTGACCTAGGTTTGACCATGTTTGACTTTAGTTGACTTTAGAGTTGACCGTAGTTGACTTTTGACTTAGAATTGACTTTTTGGCCTAGAAGTTGTCTAGTTTGACTTGTTCTCTTTCCGGGACCTTGTTTTAATGTTGTATTCCATATCTAGGTCTTCGAGGCACCGAGTCAGACATTTGTGAGACTGTTCATTGGACTTCAGGCGAGTACATTCTCTGATAGTTTCTCATTTATGATATCCTCTATGTTCGTTGTATCTAGTGTAGATTTACATATTTCTCTCGACACTATGGTTACACGGATTGGTATATCCGGATCTCGTCATGAGATGTTATTCCTTGGTATATGGTGTATATGGTGCAAGTATTGTTTCATTGGTTATCTTGTGCATGTACAGACACCGATTCTCGGGGAGACTAGCTATCTTCTTGGGGAATCTCGTGCCATAACGTACCGTGGTTGGATCTATTATACCAGTCGGGGGTGGGGAGTATTAGTATAGATATGTGATCAAATCCCTATTGAATAAAGTCTTGTTTCTTGAATAGTGTTGGTCATACCCAGCACGTATGATTAGCCAGGCCGCATTGCATCTTGCCCAAGCCGATCACATGTTAAGCTGTACTCACACACTTAGTCATTAGTATTATTGTTCCACCAGCATATTGTTCATTATTGTATTTCTGTCCAGTATTTCCTTATTGTCTATACATTTCTTGTATCTATTTATGCATCTTGTTTATCCACAGCTATTTACTGTTACATAGTTTTTATCATTGTTTGAGAACTGCTATTAGGGTTGTACTCTGCTCCTTCCTGACTGGAAATATTTTTCCAGATGACACTGAGGAGTACCCTACCTACTATGGACCCCAGGATGTTGTGGGTTTAGATTCTGAGACCCTGGCTCAAGAGGGACTTATCCCAACTGAGACAGTTGACCCTGGAGTGTAGCTTTATAGTTTTGTAGTATTCTTTGTACTGGATTTGTCTCCAGCTTTTGTTGTTATTCTTCAGACTCATTGATGTATTATTTTAGACTCATGAGTTGTATTGTGACTATTCATTTCTTTATCTGATTCGTGCTCATTTCCATCTTAGTTCTGTGATTGAGTATTTTATCATTATTGGTGGTTCATTATATTAGATAGATTATCTAGACAGCGTTCTACCGCCGATTCTGCGGCGTAGGCTGGGCGTTGTTTTCGACTAGTACCCTTACACCGGGTGCGGGTCGTGACACGTTTTTGGTGGTGGCCCATGCAGGTCTAGCTTCACAAGTATGTGATGTCGTGGTAGTGCGACAACTTAGTTGTACTACTGCGAGCCTGCAATAGGATATAGGATATAGGCTGAGATACTCAATCACATCTAGGAAAATTCTTTTGATTCAACTATTCTCCTTTGACATTGATACTTGATCCCTTAAACTTGTCCTTTCCTTGATATCTTACATCTTGTGCCATATTGATTCTTTCTTTCGCTTTGTCTCAGGATGCCGCCTAAGACTAGATCACAGCAGGGGAGAGCAGTTTCTGAGAGGTCTGCGACATCCCGAGGGCCTGCACCAGTCACTTCTTCGGTGATTGGAGTGTCAGCTGCTTTCGGAGGTCCACCTCCTACTCAGAGGACTGTGCCAGCTGTATCTGAGGGGCTTCCACCTCCACCTCCTGTGCCAGCAGAGGCGTCACAGATGTTTACTCTGTTTCGTGAGATGCTCGAGGCACAGAGGGCTCAGTCAGAGGCACATCAGAGGCAGACCGACGTTCTACGGCAGGGCATCGAGAGTGCTCATCAGCTTGCTCGTGCTGTAGTTGAGAGAGGAGTTCCGATCCAGCAGCAGGTTGTTCCTCAGGTTGCTCAGCTTCGGCCAGGCAACATTCAGGACTTCAAGAAACTGGAGCCTAGGGTTTTCAAGGGGACGGAGGGCATCGTCTATGCTGATGATTGGCTCGAGGACATTGAGCGTCTTATGAGGGTGTCCCGTCTTTCTGAAGATCTGAAGGTTGAGGCGGTAGGACTTCAACTGTTCGACGTCGCTCGTACTTGGTTCAGGAATGAGCCGGTTCTAGTTGACGCAGGACAATCTTGGGAGGTATTCAAGGACCTTTTCAAGAAGAAGTTTTTCGCCCGGATAGACAGGCTTGACTTAGGGAGACAATTTGAGAGTCTCATTCAGGGAAGCATGTCTGTGGAGGAATACGCTGCGGAGTTCGGTAGGCTGAGCCGATTTGCAGAGTACTTGGTGAGAGAGCCGGAAGTTCGAGCTATTCGTTTCCGAGAGGGTCTAAACTGGGAAGTGAAGATTCTCATTCCGTCCTTTTATGAGACATACTCGGAGATACTTGCGGAGGCACGCAAGGTTGAGCGGGATCTGGGTTTGAAGACTAAAAGAGACCGTGATTCTTTTCTGGGGGCCAACAGCAGTGCAGTATCTGCCAAACGTCCTCATTTCCAGTCCAGACCTTTCCAGCAGCCACAACAGAACCAGACTCCAGCTAGAGCGCCTTTTCACCAGGCACCTCAGCAGCAGAGGCAGTTACAGCAAGCTCCATGCAACTACTGCAAGAAGCCCGGCCACATCTGGGAAGTTTGCAGGAAGAGGCTAGGAGTTTGTTTGTATTGTGGTACTGAAGGGCATCAATTGAGGGAGTGTCCTCGTCGTGCAGTTCAGGGAGCAGCTCCAGCTCCGAGGGCACAGATGAGACCACCTGCAGCACAGCCGAGGGGACCGCTTCCGACACAGCAGCAGCGTTTTGTCCAGCATCAACAGCAGGGAGGTGCTCGGCAGGGACGAGCGTTTGCTATGACCGTCGAAGAGGAGGAACCCACCGGAGATGTTATCGCAGGTTCTATTCTTCTTGATTCCATTCCAGCTTTAGCTTTGTTTGATAGTGGTGCTTCCCATAGTTTTGTATCTGTTTCTTTTGCTCTAAAGCATGGTTTGGTAGCTGAGTCTTTGCTTAGGACTTGCAAGATCATGACCGGGGGAGGCATTATCCTGGTTAATGATATTTGCAAGGATCGGAGAGTTACTTTGGGAGGCCGGGAGTTGAGTGCGTGTCTACTTGTAATGCCACTTCCGAGCTACGACATTGTACTCGGGATGGATTGGTTGAGTAGGCACCGTGCTAGCATAGATTGTAGAGGAGGTAGAGTTTTGTTTGGTCCGCCAGGAGAGCCAGAGTTCGAGTTTGCTAGAGGAGCTGCAGAGCAGGGAGAAGGCATTATTTGTGGAGCTATGGTGGAAGACAAGGAGTTGCCACATCCGTTGATAGCAGAATTCTTGGATGTGTTTCCTGAGGAATTGCCAGGATTGCCGCCAGATCGAGATGTTGAATTTTCTATAGACTTGGTGCCAGGTGCAGAACCAATTTCGCAGCATGTCTATAGAGTAAACAACAGCGAGCTGGTTGAGTTGAAGAAGCAGGTGGATGAATTGCAGGATAAGGGGTTTATCAGATCGAGTTCTTCACCATGGGGAGCCCCGGTATTGTTTGTACCGAAGAAGGATGGATCAGTGCGCATGTGCATTGATTACAGGGCTTTGAATAATCTCACTATCAAGAATAAGTATCCTTTGCCACGGATTGATGATCTGTTTGATCAGTTGAGTGGTGCGAAGGTGTTTTCTAAGATAGATTTGAGATCAGGCTACCATCAGGTGAAGGTGAAGCCGGAGGACATACCGAAGACTGCTTTTAGAACTCGGTATGGTCAGTACGAGTTTATGGTGATGCCGTTTGGTTTGACTAATGCGCCGGCGGTATTTATGAACTTGATGAACAAGGTGTTCCACCAGTACCTTGACAAGTTCGTGGTGGTGTTCATCGACGACATACTCATATACTCGAAGACACCGGAGGAGCATGAGGAGCATTTGAGGATTGTGTTGGATGTGCTGAGGAAGGAGAAGCTGTATGGGAAGTTGTCCAAATGTGAGTTTTTCTTGGACAAGGTGGAATTCTTGGGGCATGTTGTGACTGGTGATGGTATTTCAGTGGATCCGAAGAAGATTTCAGCAGTGGAATCTTGGAAGACTCCGAGTTCGGTAGCAGAGATCAGGAGTTTCTTGGGATTGGCAGGCTACTACAGGAAGTTTGTGCAAGATTTTTCGAGGATTGCCGAGCCGATGACCAGACTCACAAGGAAGGATGTGGAGTTTGTTTGGACGGAAGATTGCCAGGCTGCTTTTGAGGAGTTGAAGAAGAGGTTGACGTCTGCTCCTATTTTGACGTTGCCATCAGGGTCCGGAGGTTTCACTATTTATAGTGATGCATCGGGAAAGGGTTTAGGTTGTGTTCTTCAGCAGCATGGGAAAGTGATTGCCTATGCATCCAGGCAATTGCGTCCTCATGAAAAGAACTATCCTACCCATGATTTGGAGTTGGCAGCTGTCATATTCGCCCTGAAGTTGTGGAAACATTATTTGTACGGAGAGCGTGTGGAGATCTTCACAGACCACAAAAGCTTGAAGTACGTTTTCACGCAGAAGGAGTTGAACATGAGACAGCGTCGGTGGTTGGAACTGATGAAGGATTTTGATATCTCTTTGCAATATCATCCTGGGAAAGCCAATGTAGTTGCCGATGCTTTGAGTAGGTATCCGGTAGCTATGTTCTTGACGCAGGATCGATATTTGTTGGAAGACTTAGAGAGCTTGGACATTGAGGTGATTGTTCCTGGATGTGCTATGCAGATGTGGGGATTGCAGATACACTCAGATTTGATGGACAGGATCAAGGCAGCACAGTATGATGATGTATCTCTGAGAAGTATCAGAGCTCAGGTGAGAGCTGGATTGGAGGATGATTTCACTATTGCAGAGGATGGATCTTTGAGGCATGGAGATAGATTGTGTGTGCCTAGTGGGGAGTTGCGTGAGGAGGTGTTGCAGGAAGCGCATCACTCTCAGTATTCCATGCATCCAGGTGCTAACAAGATGTATCGGGATATGCGAGAGAGTGTGTGGTGGTATGGCATGAAGAGGGAAGTGGCACAGTTTGTATCCAGATGCTTAGTGTGCCAGCAGGTGAAAGCCGAGAGGCAGAGGCCAGGAGGTTTACTTCAGCCATTACCTATTCCAGAGTGGAAGTGGGAACACATTACTATGGATTTTGTGTCCGGACTACCACGATCTCCAGGAGGGAAAGACGCGATTTGGGTCATTGTTGATAGATTGACCAAGTCGGCCCACTTTTTGCCTTTCAAGGTGGGTTTGTCTACGGAGAAGCTGGCAGAGATGTATGTGAGGCAGATCGTTAGGATACATGGAGTTCCCGTCAGCATAGTCTCGGATCGGGATAGTCGTTTCACTTCTCATTTCTGGAGGAGTTTGCAGGAGAGTTTGGGCACTCAGCTCAAGTTCAGTACTGCATATCATCCCCAGACAGATGGGCAGTCAGAGAGGACTATTCAGACTCTCGAGGATATGTTGCGCACTTGTGTACTAGATTTCGGGGGTTCTTGGGAGGATCATCTCCATTTGGTAGAGTTTGCTTACAACAACAGTTACCAGGCCAGTATAGAGATGTCACCTTTCGAAGCTCTATATGGTCGGAGGTGTCGTACTCATTTGTCTTGGGACGATGTTGGAGAGAGAGTTTTGCTTGGGCCAGAGATGGTTGTGGATGCAGCGGAGAAGGTTCAGTTGATCAGAGATAGACTTCGGGTGGCGCAGGACAGACATCGGCATTGGGCCGATAGCCATCGGAGACCTTTGGAGTTCGAGGTATAGTTTAGATTTTGTTTTGTGCTTGTTCTTGATTGTTTGTTATAGATTAAGTTCTTAAGGTGGTGTTTTGTTCTAGGTGGGTGGTTTGGTGTTTCTGAGGATTTCTCCGACACGAGGCACGATTCGCTTCGGTGGAGGCGGAAAGCTTAGTCCGCGATTCATCGGACCTTTCACTATTCTAGAGAGGGTCGGTGCAGTTGCTTATAGACTAGACTTGCCACCTACATTGGAGGGAGTGCACAACGTGTTTCATGTGTCGCAGTTGAGACGATACGTGGCAGATCCTAGTCATGTATTGGATCACTCAGAGATAGAGGTGGGCCCTACTCTTAGCTATCCAGAGCAGCCAGTTGGGATTCTGGATCGGAGAGAGAAGGTGCTGAGGAACCAGACTATTCCTTTGGTGCGCGTCGCATGGAGGCATCACTCTCCGGGGGAGTCTACCTGGGAGAGAGAGGATGACATGCGAGAGCGTTATCCATATTTGTTTGTACCTTGAGGTATGTTATTTCTAGTTATGTTCTGTTCATTGTTATGCTCTGTTCATTAGTTAGTTGTGATTCTTTAGTTATGTTCTGTGATTTTCTGGGGGTAGTTTTCGTCTTTGAATTTCGAGGACGAAATTATTTTAAGGAGGGTAGACTTGTCACTACCACATTTTAGGAAAAAGGGTATTTTAGTAATTTCCTATTTAAATAAATATTGTGCATGGTAAATAATTAATTGTTGTATTATTTAATTGTTGTGAGATATTATTACATTATTTTGGACTTATTTCTAGTGGACCCAACTAGTTTAGTTTGGACCCATGGACCAACATGAATTAATTGGTTAGACTTGGCCCATTTAGAAAGCCCATAGTTAAGGAGATGGATTAAATTAATTAAATGATTAGACTAGAAGCTTCCTTCCTTAATTATTTCTTCATGAGAGGCCCCAAGGGGTACATTGGACATTTCATAATTACTTGGGGGAGGGGCATGGCCGGCCTATATAGGGAGGGGGGAAATTTCTCTCTCCTCTCATTTCATTTCAATTCTAGATCTAGAAAATTCCCACTACCAAATTCTCTCCATTCCCAATCCAATTCCCTACCAAATTCATTCCAAATTCTTCCCAATTCACCATTAGAGAAGAAGAAAGCAAGGATCTAGAAGAAGGAAGCAAGGATCTACAAAGAGGAGCAAGGATCTACAATTTGGAAGCAAGTTCATCTCAATTGGAGGTTTCATTGGGAATCCATCTCCCAATAGGTATAATTCAGATTTTCCCATTTAAATAGCTTCTAAATCTGGGATTTAATCATGTAAAATCAACCTATATGTATGTACTACCCATAGGACTTTGTTTTGTGTTCATAGGAGACCCATGGAGAAAGTTATGGTGCTTTTTGTATCAATTTTGTTGGAATTCCGAATTTACATTTTGTTGTGTGTGTCAATTGATCCTATAGATCAATTGGACAATGAACTTTGTGTTTGAGGCTAGTGTCGTGTCCATATTGGGATACTTGTGGTTCGTGTCCCAACTATTTGGTGATACGTGTCATTTGGGGGTTTTCCTCCGACACGGGGCTTTGAACATGTCGTATTTTGACACGGACACATAGATCTACTTTTGACACTTTGATTTGTTCGTAAATATTATTTGTGATTTGTTTGTGTCCTTCGGGGTGCAATTGGTTGTGTGTTGGACTCGTGTCGCATGCGTATCCTAGATCTAGTGGGATAAGGTGTGATACTCTCCAATTTAATGTGTTTATGTGTAGATCTAATTATGTATGGTTTAAATTCTTATTTTATAATATGTATATATATATGGAGATTATATGTTTATTTTTGTGTATTTATTATAGTAATTATTGTAGCATGGATCTATATTTTGTGTGTGCAAATAGTGTACAAAATAATATGTAGCTTCTTGTATAATATATATGTACTACTTATTAATAATATATTTTGTACATAAAATGTTTTATAAAACATATTGTATGTTTAATTGTGTAATTATATTATTTATAATTATTATGTAATTGTTTGGATATTAATGTTAAGTATGTACATTAATAAGTCCTTTGTGTTAATATTTATTTATTAAATATTTGAATGTATAAGTTTATGTTTATATTAATATACATATATATGTATAGTTTTATTAAAGGTTTTATATATGTATATATATTGTTTTATATATTCTGTTTATTTATATAAATATTATTGTTTTATATATATTCTGTTTTTATATATATAATTATATTTATATAACTAGTTTTTAGCGACAGTGCATTAATGACAGTGAAACTGTCATTAATTGACCGTTTTAATGAGCAGCCGCTGTAGCCGCTGTAACCGCTCTGCATTAATGACGTTTCTGTCATTAATGACTGCGGGCGGGATTCAACAGCATTTGGCGACAGTTTCGGTGACAGTTGTTTAACTGTCACCAATTGTTCAGCAGTGTGTATATCACACACGGTTTTTCTGCGACAGTTTTTAGTGACAGTCAAGACTGTCACTATAAGCTATTTTATTTTAAATCTTTGTTTTAACCCCCTGTTTTCAATGACACTTTGGCAGTTTATTTATATTATATATATTTATTGTTATATATATATATATATATATATATGGGTGTTTTGTGAGGCATATAATTATTATATTTATAGTATTTTAATTATATGGATATTGGTTTACATAGATATTATTTATGATATATAATTTTTGTATTATTAAATACTTTGTGTAGATTCTTTTGGAATCTAATTTGATTCCTAAAATCATTGTATTTTATTTCTATATTATATTTTAGATATTTTGTGAGGTTGACCTAGGTTTGACCATGTTTGACTTTAGTTGACTTTAGAGTTGACCGTAGTTGACTTTTGACTTAGAATTGACTTTTTGGCCTAGAAGTTGTCTAGTTTGACTTGTTCTCTTTCCGGGACCTTGTTTTAATGTTGTATTCCATATCTAGGTCTTCGAGGCACCGAGTCAGACATTTGTGAGACTGTTCATTGGACTTCAGGCGAGTACATTCTCTGATAGTTTCTCATTTATGATATCCTCTATGTTCGTTGTATCTAGTGTAGATTTACATATTTCTCTCGACACTATGGTTACACGGATTGGTATATCCGGATCTCGTCATGAGATGTTATTCCTTGGTATATGGTGTATATGGTGCAAGTATTGTTTCATTGGTTATCTTGTGCATGTACAGACACCGATTCTCGGGGAGACTAGCTATCTTCTTGGGGAATCTCGTGCCATAACGTACCGTGGTTGGATCTATTATACCAGTCGGGGGTGGGGAGTATTAGTATAGATATGTGATCAAATCCCTATTGAATAAAGTCTTGTTTCTTGAATAGTGTTGGTCATACCCAGCACGTATGATTAGCCAGGCCGCATTGCATCTTGCCCAAGCCGATCACATGTTAAGCTGTACTCACACACTTAGTCATTAGTATTATTGTTCCACCAGCATATTGTTCATTATTGTATTTCTGTCCAGTATTTCCTTATTGTCTATACATTTCTTGTATCTATTTATGCATCTTGTTTATCCACAGCTATTTACTGTTACATAGTTTTTATCATTGTTTGAGAACTGCTATTAGGGTTGTACTCTGCTCCTTCCTGACTGGAAATATTTTTCCAGATGACACTGAGGAGTACCCTACCTACTATGGACCCCAGGATGTTGTGGGTTTAGATTCTGAGACCCTGGCTCAAGAGGGACTTATCCCAACTGAGACAGTTGACCCTGGAGTGTAGCTTTATAGTTTTGTAGTATTCTTTGTACTGGATTTGTCTCCAGCTTTTGTTGTTATTCTTCAGACTCATTGATGTATTATTTTAGACTCATGAGTTGTATTGTGACTATTCATTTCTTTATCTGATTCGTGCTCATTTCCATCTTAGTTCTGTGATTGAGTATTTTATCATTATTGGTGGTTCATTATATTAGATAGATTATCTAGACAGCGTTCTACCGCCGATTCTGCGGCGTAGGCTGGGCGTTGTTTTCGACTAGTACCCTTACACCGGGTGCGGGTCGTGACACGTTTTTGGTGGTGGCCCATGCAGGTCTAGCTTCACAAGTATGTGATGTCGTGGTAGTGCGACAACTTAGTTGTACTACTGCGAGCCTGCAATAGGATATAGGATATAGGCTGAGATACTCAATCACATCTAGGAAAATTCTTTTGATTCAACTATTCTCCTTTGACATTGATACTTGATCCCTTAAACTTGTCCTTTCCTTGATATCTTACATCTTGTGCCATATTGATTCTTTCTTTCGCTTTGTCTCAGGATGCCGCCTAAGACTAGATCACAGCAGGGGAGAGCAGTTTCTGAGAGGTCTGCGACATCCCGAGGGCCTGCACCAGTCACTTCTCCGGTGATTGGAGTGTCAGCTGCTTTCGGAGGTCCACCTCCTACTCAGAGGACTGTGCCAGCTGTATCTGAGGGGCTTCCACCTCCACCTCCTGTGCCAGCAGAGGCGTCACAGATGTTTACTCTGTTTCGTGAGATGCTCGAGGCACAGAGGGCTCAGTCAGAGGCACATCAGAGGCAGACCGACGTTCTACGGCAGGGCATCGAGAGTGCTCATCAGCTTGCTCGTGCTGTAGTTGAGAGAGGAGTTCCGATCCAGCAGCAGGTTGTTCCTCAGGTTGCTCAGCTTCGGCCAGGCAACATTCAGGACTTCAAGAAACTGGAGCCTAGGGTTTTCAAGGGGACGGAGGGCATCGTCTATGCTGATGATTGGCTCGAGGACATTGAGCGTCTTATGAGGGTGTCCCGTCTTTCTGAAGATCTGAAGGTTGAGGCGGTAGGACTTCAACTGTTCGACGTCGCTCGTACTTGGTTCAGGAATGAGCCGGTTCTAGTTGACGCAGGACAATCTTGGGAGGTATTCAAGGACCTTTTCAAGAAGAAGTTTTTCGCCCGGATAGACAGGCTTGACTTAGGGAGACAATTTGAGAGTCTCATTCAGGGAAGCATGTCTGTGGAGGAATACGCTGCGGAGTTCGGTAGGCTGAGCCGATTTGCAGAGTACTTGGTGAGAGAGCCGGAAGTTCGAGCTATTCGTTTCCGAGAGGGTCTAAACTGGGAAGTGAAGATTCTCATTCCGTCCTTTTATGAGACATACTCGGAGATACTTGCGGAGGCACGCAAGGTTGAGCGGGATCTGGGTTTGAAGACTAAAAGAGACCGTGATTCTTTTCTGGGGGCCAACAGCAGTGCAGTATCTGCCAAACGTCCTCATTTCCAGTCCAGACCTTTCCAGCAGCCACAACAGAACCAGACTCCAGCTAGAGCGCCTTTTCACCAGGCACCTCAGCAGCAGAGGCAGTTACAGCAAGCTCCATGCAACTACTGCAAGAAGCCCGGCCACATCTGGGAAGTTTGCAGGAAGAGGCTAGGAGTTTGTTTGTATTGTGGTACTGAAGGGCATCAATTGAGGGAGTGTCCTCGTCGTGCAGTTCAGGGAGCAGCTCCAGCTCCGAGGGCACAGATGAGACCACCTGCAGCACAGCCGAGGGGACCGCTTCCGACACAGCAGCAGCGTTTTGTCCAGCATCAACAGCAGGGAGGTGCTCGGCAGGGACGAGCGTTTGCTATGACCGTCGAAGAGGAGGAACCCACCGGAGATGTTATCGCAGGTTCTATTCTTCTTGATTCCATTCCAGCTTTAGCTTTGTTTGATAGTGGTGCTTCCCATAGTTTTGTATCTGTTTCTTTTGCTCTAAAGCATGGTTTGGTAGCTGAGTCTTTGCTTAGGACTTGCAAGATCATGACCGGGGGAGGCATTATCCTGGTTAATGATATTTGCAAGGATCGGAGAGTTACTTTGGGAGGCCGGGAGTTGAGTGCGTGTCTACTTGTAATGCCACTTCCGAGCTACGACATTGTACTCGGGATGGATTGGTTGAGTAGGCACCGTGCTAGCATAGATTGTAGAGGAGGTAGAGTTTTGTTTGGTCCGCCAGGAGAGCCAGAGTTCGAGTTTGCTAGAGGAGCTGCAGAGCAGGGAGAAGGCATTATTTGTGGAGCTATGGTGGAAGACAAGGAGTTGCCACATCCGTTGATAGCAGAATTCTTGGATGTGTTTCCTGAGGAATTGCCAGGATTGCCGCCAGATCGAGATGTTGAATTTTCTATAGACTTGGTGCCAGGTGCAGAACCAATTTCGCAGCATGTCTATAGAGTAAACAACAGCGAGCTGGTTGAGTTGAAGAAGCAGGTGGATGAATTGCAGGATAAGGGGTTTATCAGATCGAGTTCTTCACCATGGGGAGCCCCGGTATTGTTTGTACCGAAGAAGGATGGATCAGTGCGCATGTGCATTGATTACAGGGCTTTGAATAATCTCACTATCAAGAATAAGTATCCTTTGCCACGGATTGATGATCTGTTTGATCAGTTGAGTGGTGCGAAGGTGTTTTCTAAGATAGATTTGAGATCAGGCTACCATCAGGTGAAGGTGAAGCCGGAGGACATACCGAAGACTGCTTTTAGAACTCGGTATGGTCAGTACGAGTTTATGGTGATGCCGTTTGGTTTGACTAATGCGCCGGCGGTATTTATGAACTTGATGAACAAGGTGTTCCACCAGTACCTTGACAAGTTCGTGGTGGTGTTCATCGACGACATACTCATATACTCGAAGACACCGGAGGAGCATGAGGAGCATTTGAGGATTGTGTTGGATGTGCTGAGGAAGGAGAAGCTGTATGGGAAGTTGTCCAAATGTGAGTTTTTCTTGGACAAGGTGGAATTCTTGGGGCATGTTGTGACTGGTGATGGTATTTCAGTGGATCCGAAGAAGATTTCAGCAGTGGAATCTTGGAAGATAAGTATGTGCTATATTTGACACAAATGGAATGGACGATAGGAAATGGACGCTAGTCGGTTGATCGGATAGATCGTGCTTAACGGTAGTGTAATGCCTAGTTTGAGTGGGATTGGAATGACTTAAAATTTTATTGACCCTGTTGGAGGCATCATCGTGATTTATAAGACGAGAACCCTTGAGATTTTTGCAAGTAGCTTCTCCGACTTTGCTATCAATGAGTTTGGTTGAATGCATATGTTTGAGGGACCTCTTGAACGTGTGCTCAATCCAAGACTCAAAGATATGTTGAACTCGAGTACAAAGACTTCGCTATCGCTAAGTTGGTTAACATGCATATGTTAGAGGGATGCCTTGAATATGTGCACGATCCAGACTCGCGATATGCTGATATCAAATGCTAGTGCAAGTGAATATGTTAGATTCGCATGGACGAGTATAACGACTTGGATAAGTTTGCCTCAGCCTTAGATCATCATTCAAGATAGATTATATTGTACCCCACGTTAAGCGATATATGTTCCGCGCTAAGGCGCAGTAGAGACCGAGTCAGAGCTTGGATTGAATGATAGAGCCATTCAATTAGACAGACCCAACACACAAGCGATACAGATTGCCATACTAAGATAGATTCGATAGTTGTGATAGAATGGTTTGCACTCAGGAAATTTCGAGGACGAGACTTTTTTTGAGTGGTGTATAATGTAACGACCCGTTCCATTCAAGTGGATAGCCAATTCAAACGGCGTAAGTGCAACGAACCGACCCGCTTTACTCAGCGAGAAGACTCGTTTGAGACAAAGGATTCTAGACTTGGCCCTTCAAGAGTTCAGACTTAGACTTTCAAAGGGTCGCTCAGAGTATCGCTAGACCGAAGCGAATCATTGCTAAGGTGGTATAAACCCCCAGATTTTTCTGAAATTTAAAAATAAATTTTCAGAATTTTTCAGGAATTTTTTGTGATTTTTCAGGAATTAAAATAAATGTTCTTCTGAATCAAATATTTTTTAAGTATTAAAATAAGTATTAAAATATTATGAAAATAATATTTTTGGGTGTAAAATAAAATATTAGACTTTCAGCAATTTTCCTGGAATTTATTGGACCCCAGAACTATTTTTTAAAGACCTAAAAATTAATGTTTTAATCAAACCAAAATAAACCAACCTGAACCAACCGGTTTAATGAACCGAACCAACCTAAACCGGCCCAAATCCTAAACCGAACCCAAACCCCTAGCGGGTCGGGTCGGGTCTGAACCCAACCCGGAATCCGCTAACCCGTACCCGACCCAAACTTTATTGGATTGGATCGGATCCAAAATTCGGAACCCGACCCATCAACCCGACCCGGTAACCTGCTGCTACAGTAACTGTAGCAAATCCCTAAACCCGATCTCGGTCGTTTCCCCTCTCCGCTGGCCACCGCTTCACCTTCCTCCGCCGACGGTTACGCCCTCACCCCGCAGAGGTTTCGCCTCCCCCGCTCCCCGCGCCTCTCCCTCTCCCGGCCGTCCACCTCCCCTACCGGCTCTCCCTCCTTATAAAACCCATACTCCGACTCTGCCTCCACCATCATCCTCCACCATCGCCATCACCAAACCCGACATCCCGCTCCACCACCACAGCAACAGCCTCCGGCCGCCCCTAGTCACTCTCCTCCGGCCGCCCCCATCACCGACGCCTCCAACACCACTCGACCTAGACCTAGCTCCCCTTCGCCGCGACAACGCAGCCCAACGACGGTGATGCCTCCGTGAGCCGAGCCACTCCGGCGACTCCTCCGGCAAAGAACCCCAGCAACATCGAAGACCGGTGGCCACCCGAGCCCTGCCACCCGCCGTCGACCGGTCGTCGCGCCACTGCAAATACGCGATATTCAGTTATTACCAGCGTCTTGTTTCCATAAGCGTTTCTCTCTCATCGCTGCCTCATTTTCCTTTCTGTCGACTCGTACGCGTAGACCTCGTGACCCTCTCGAAACCCGTGCCATCGATTCGGTGTATCGTGTCCTGTGGCGATCGCAAACTGCGACGCTAAATCAGGAAATATCACCCTTTTCTGAAAATTCAGAAAATGACCCAAACTCCCCAGTTCGCGACCGTTTTGCGCACAACCTGCTAAATGTTTCAAAATCCACCTGAACAGTTATTTAGACTGTATAACCTAATTTTTAAACCATATTTTAGTGTAATTTATCGTGTTGTAATTTGTATTATATTCTAGGATAAAAATGACAAAAATATTGGTTATTTAAATACCCTAATTTTTTCGGAACTGGGTGCGCCCCGCTAAACGGGACGACTTGGTCGTGTGCAAACTTCACCGAAAGGTGCGCACCGTTAATACAGACGTGTGAGATTTCGCAAAAGTTAATTTAGATGTGCATGCACACCGGAATCAACGTGTATCCGTCGACAATACCCTGTATCGGTCCTGTTCTAAAACTTGTTGTAACTTCGTGTACGCTCGTCGTATCGAAAGAAAACTTGTGACATCAGACTCGTAGCAATATGCTGGTCCTGTGACCCAAGTTTGGTTCGATTCTGAGAACGTTGACAAAATCTCGTATCGTGGGCCCCACGGCTCCACTTGATGGGCGATTTTGTGATCGACTCATCGAAATCCAGTTTTGGATATTCTGTTGGATTTATATCGTCATTCTGGACTTATAGACACTAAGTTTGACAAATTTGGAGAACATTATCTTTGGCACATTTTTTGGTACGAAGCGGGCCACATGTGGACTCCGCTTTGACCAGAAATTATCACTTTTGCCCCTGTGTCCAAATTGGACTTTTGGACAGACAATTCTAGCTATTTGATGTCTTCTGAACCTGATGGTAATGTTTATTTCAGCAACCGGAGGAGTACTTGCAGATTTTGCTGATACCAGAGCAGCAGTTGGAGTTAGAACCCCAGACAAGTGTACCTTGCCATACTGGCAGTAAATTGCTTTATGTTATTCCCTTGATTTAATCATTTGATATATATGTTCAACCTAGGACCGTGTGATATTACTTAGCGTCCGAATAATATTCGGGTCTCAACGCCGTACACGAAGTTGTGTAACGTCAATAGAGATGGATATTGAAATCCTATACATTCTCGTGCTTGCATCATCAAGTACGTCATACCATAGGACACCTGACACTATTCATGAGACAGAATCTTCCCGAGACATTCACGGTGATTCTGTATAGGTTACATGATTTGTGACATAGATATTACATGTGCTTAGCTATCATTATGACTTGTTGTATTAGATATGATCTTGCGTGACATGGACATGAAACGTGTGATTACATTGGGTGGGGAGAGACACACAGGCTACAGGTTGATTCTATTATTACGGTGTCGTAGCCTCTCCGAGCTAGACTCCTACATGATATCACTGCTACCGACTCCCCGATACAGAGCTTGTAGTAGTCTCAGCCTGAGTCTAGTGATGCTCTCAACTTGCATATCACTTAGCTGGTTACTTAGTTTATCCTACTGATTCATTTATTATTGTACTGTATTTATTTTTGGCAAGAGTTATTCTTGTACCTTGTTATGTCCCCTGAGGACCTGGATCCGGATTATGTTCCCAGGTTTAGCAGAAGAGATCTACCCCGAGGTGTACGGAACAGGAGCAGGCACTGGAGCAGTACCAGAACCAGAAGACGAGGTGATTGCCGAGGATTTCTCCTGAGTATATGCTTTATCCATACTCAGTATTTGCTGTTGTTATACTCTTATTTTTTGTCTATTGACTATTGTATCAGAATTATTATCGGGTTGTTCCCCGATATATATTTTATTGAGACATTGATGTTGATTTATATTTCATGTTGATGTATTCATTTCTGTGGATGAGATTAGTATATTAGATCATTACTGTTGTTTTACAGCTTAAGTATACCCTGATGGGTCTATTAAATTAGGTTTGCCCATTGGTGTGTGCTGCTGTCCATTGTCACGTGTCTAGTCCCTCAATATTTTGGGACTGGGGCGTGACAGGTGTGTGGCTACGATGAACTTGTCTTTGCTTAGCCAGCACACTTAAAATATGGATGATACATGCTAGTCGCTACGTGAATCATCCCTTGCATGCTAATAAAGAATAAACGCACCTAGCTAAGTGAATAATCCTATCTTGTATTGCTTGTGTTAGAACATGGAAATGAAACTTGGCTTCTAATCGGACCCTCGCATGCTACCTTAGCTTCGTGCAAGTAGACCCCACTATGCCTCGAGTAGATCATTATATACTCTTCGTAGAGCACTGCTTCACTTGTTTACACTGTTCGCCTTATGGATTATGTCATCCGATATGTTCTTATACGGTTTCACTCCTCGCACTAGTCCTTAGACTCGTGCTAGCGTATTCCCTTATGTTTTCAAGTAAAACTTATGCTGAATGTTTCCTTAAGTTATATTCATAGTGTTGCAATACTTATCTGTTTTATATATCCGCTATGCTCGTCTCATAAATTCATGCCACAATCGTGTAACACTATCATTGCCTTGCATTCATCTAAGTTTCCTGGAAGACTATCGAATAGTCGTTCCGTGCAAGAATGAACCTGAAAGTATTCGGGATCGCTAAGTCGCCGAGGCAGTTCTGAAATAGGGACCTCAGAACTGCATCATGATAAGTTAAACAACACTCACCCTGCACTAAATCGAATGGCTCGGGGAGTCGATATATTTATGAACAATCTTGAACTTGAAACTGAATTTGACCCGAATATGTTCCTGAAAAGAGACCTCAGACTAGAGACTTGCATGGTCACGGATAACTCGTGCACGAGGTATCTGATTCCTTGGACGATCACCATGTAATGCCCCACTCCGCGTCGGCATTATGTATCAAGGTGAGTGGGCAGAACTTCGTTCTCTGATTCTTGTACGCCTTAATAATAATCTTAGTTTTTGCTTGCAATATTTTCATAAGAGAATGTTAGAACCTGCTTTGCATGTTAATGAACGAACTCACCTAGCTTGTCTTCGAAATGAACAAGTCTGCTTAACGAATCCTGAAATGCTTGTCTAAGAGTGCATGAACATGTTCACTATCGCCTATGCTCCGAGAGAACCATATCGTGCCTGAATGTGTTCAAATGATAAGGCGGCTTGCCCCCGCATCAAGATTGTAGTCTGATGGTTCGTCTCGTTTGCATACTAGAGTTTATTTGATAGTGTTCCATGCTTTCGCATCGGTCGGACAATGTCTATGGGTGGAGAGCTGAACTGCATGTGTCACGGCTGCTACAGAGATAGTGGAAAGCAACCATGAGTCACAGCTGCCATTAACATCAGATAAAGAGTTATTGGTATGCTGGTCCAACAGCTAAAGATCCTGAGATACTCGGGGACCGCCCTGCATATAGCTAGTTCATCGTGTTGGCTTGGATAGATGGACTGCCCCTAAGATGTGCATGTGTGTCTAGCTATATATTTGTCCCTGGAGTCTCACGAGACACGCTGCGCACACCCTGAAACTTGAACGAACGGCTTGTCTTGCTTGCTTATTCAATATGAAACTCTGTTTTAAAAGATGTTTCCAAAATCAGTAATATGACTCCATTCAGTATTGCATGTAACGAACCTAGGTAAAACTACAAAGATCACTAGTAATATAATATTTTATAACATGATTACTTAGTGTTGGTTTTAGTGAATGCTTGCTTCTGTTCAGTTATTTTATCTCACCAGTACTTATAAAAGTGCTGACCCACCAACATTTTACTTGCTTACAGGTACTGGATCATCCGAGGGAGCGATAGGCGTGCCTCAGTCCCTAAGACCCGGAATTCTAGTTTCGATTGTGCCCCGAGTTGCTATCTTATAAGGGGGCATAATGTATGGAATGATGTCTTTGCTAAGAGAAACCCAAGTCCCTCGATTTATCCCAAATACTCAGTTGGCTAAATATATTGCATTACAAAAATATCCTTTTTCGCTGCTTAATTGATTGATGCGATGATAGCCAACAAACAACTTAAACGATATGAAGCCTTGTGCGGGTACAACCCCAGGCTTGCACGGCATCACGTCCCGGTATTCAAATGGGCCATCCCTTCCTCGCACCCGTGGGACAGGCGCCGAGGTACGGTGATGCGTGTCCAGTGTGCCGAGGTACGGTAATTTACGTCCGGGTCATCCGTCTACGGGGGCGAGGGGTGGTCCGGCCGGGCATCCCCTCGGTTCTCGGGGGCTGGGGCGTGACAGAATGGTATCATAGCGAAAATCGATTTCTTGACCCAATCCGTTGTTATGACTCTGAGATATTGCTCGATATGGTATTGCAATAGAGCGTTCCATATAATAAGTCCATAGATATTCTCAAAGTGCAAATGTTTTATGGACTTGAATTGCTTGATTGTTTTATTGAGTACGGCGAGGGATGAGGACTATCGCTGCTCGGAATATCAAGAAGTTTATCCTTGAAGTTTCGAGGACGAAACTTTTTGTTAGTTGGTAAGTATGTAATGCCCCGCTCCACGTCGGCATTATGTGTCAAGGTGAGTGGGCAGAACTTCGTTCTCTGATTCTTGTACGCCTTAATAATAATCTGAGTTTTTGCTTGCAATATTTTCATAAGAGAATGATAGAACCTGCTTTGCATGTTAATGAACGAACTCACCTAGCTTGTCTTTGAAACGAACAAGTCTACTTAACGAATCCTGAAAAGCTTGTCTAAGAGTGCATGAATATGTTCACTATCGCCTATGCTCCGAGAGAACCATATCGTGCCTGAATGTGTTCAAATGATAAGGCGGCTTGCCCCCGCATCAAGATTATAGTCTAATGGTTCGTCTCGTCTGCATACTAGAGTTTATTTGATAGTGTTCCATGCATTCGTATCGGTCGGACAATGGCTATTGGTGGAGAGCTGAACTGCATGTGTCACGGCTGCTACAGAGATAGTGGAAAGCAACCATGAGTCACAGCTGCCATTAGCATCAGATAAAGAGTCATTGGTATGCTGGTCCAACAGCTGTTGATCCTGAGATACTCGGGGACCGCCCTGCATATAGCTAGTTCATCGTGTTGGCTTGGATAGATGGACTGCCCCTAAGATGTGCATGTGTGTCTAGCTATGCATTTGTCCCTGGAGTCTCACGAGACACGCTGCTCATACCCTAAAACTTGAACGAACGGCTTATCTTGCTTGCTTATTCAATATGAAACTATGTTTTAAAGATGTTTCCAAAATCAGTAATATGACTCCGTTCAGTATTGCATGTAATGAACCTAGGTAAAACTAGAAAGATCACTAGTAATATAATGTTTTATAACATGATTACTTAGTATTGGTTTTAGTGAATGCTTGCTTCTGTTCAGTTGTTTTATCTCACCAGTACTTATAAAAGTGCTGACCCACCAACAGTTTACTTGCTTGCAGGTACTGGATCATCCGAGGGAGCGATAGGCGTGCCTCAGTCCCTAAGACCCAGAATTCTGGTTTCGATTGTGCCCCGAGTTGCTATCGTATAAGGGGGCATAATGTATGGAACGATGCCTTTGCTAAGAGAAACCCAAGTCCCTCGATTTGTCCCAAATACTCAGTTGGCTAAATGTATTGCATTACAAAAATGTCCTTTTTTGCTGCTTACTCGATTGATGCGATGATAGCCAACAAACAACTTAAACGATATGAAGCCTTGTGCGGGTACAACCCCAGGCTCGCACGGCATCACGTCCCGGTATTCAAATGGGCCATCCCTACCTCGCACCCGTGGGACAGGCGCCGAGGCACGGTGATGCGCGTCCAGTGTGCCGAGGCACGGTGATTCACGTCCGGGTCATCCGTCTACGGGGGCGAGGCGGTGGTCCGGCCGGGCATCCCCTCGGTTCTCGGGGGCCGGGGCGTGACAGAATAGTATCATAGCGAAAATCGATTTCTTGGCCCAATCCATTGCTATGACTATGAGATATTGCTCGATATGGTATTGCAATAGAGCGTTCCATATAATAAGTCCATAGATATTCTCAAAGTGCAAATGTTTTATGGACTTGAATTGCTTGATTGTTTTATTGAGTACGGCGAGGGATGAGGACTATCGCTACTCGGAATATCGAGAAGTTTATCCTTGAAGTTTCGAGGAAGAAACTTTTTGTTCGTTGGTAAGTATGTAATGCCCTGCTCCACGTCGGCATTATGTGTCAAGGTGAGTGGGCAGAACTTCGTTCTCTGATTCTTGCACGCCTTAATAATAATCTGAGTTTTTGCTTGCAATATTTTCATAAAAGACTGATAGAACCTGCTTTGCATGTTAATGAACGAACTCACCTAGCTTGTCTTTGAAACGAACAAGTCTGCTTAACGAATCCTGAAAAGCTTATCTAAGAGTGCATGAACATGTTCACTATCGCCTATGCTCCGAGAGAACCATATCATACCTGAATGTGTTCAAATGATAAGGCGGCTTGCCCCCGCATCAAGATTATAGTCTGATGGTTTGTCTCGTCTGTATACTAGAGTTTATTTGATAGTGCTCCATGCATTCGCATCGGTTGGACAATGGCTATTGGTGGAGAGCTGAACTGCATGTGTCACGGCTGCTACAGAGATAGTGGAAAGCAACCATGAGTCACAGCTGCCATTAGCATCAGATAAAGAGTCATTGGTATGCTGGTCCAACAGCTGTCGATCCTGAGATACTCGGGGACCGCCCTGCATATAGCTAGTTCATCGTGTTGGCTTGGATAGATGGACTGCCCCTAAGATGTGCATGTATGTCTAGCTATGCATTTGTCCCTGGAGTCTCACGAGACACGCTGCTCACACCCTAAAACTTGAACGAACGGCTTGTCTTGCTTGCTTATTCAATATGAAACTATGTTTTAAAGATGTTTCCAAAATCAGTAATATGACTCCGTTCAGTATTGCATGTAACGAACCTAGGTAAAACTAGAAAGATCACTAGTAATGTAATATTTTATAACATGATTACTTAGTGTTGGTTTTAGTGAATGCTTGCTTCTGTTCAGTTGTTTTATCTCACCAGTACTTATAAAAGTGCTGACCCACCAACAGTTTACTTGCTTGCAGGTACTGGATCGTCCGAGGGAGCGATAGGCGTGCCTCAGTCCCTAAGACCCAGAATTCTGGTTTCGATTGTGCCCCGAGTTGCTATCGTATAAGGGGGCATAATGTATGGAACGATGCCTTTGCTAAGAGAAATCCAAGTCCCTCGATTTGTCCCAAATACTCAGTTGGCTAAATGTATTGCATTACAAAAATGTTCTTTTTTGCTGCTTACTCGATTGATGCGATGATAGCCAACAAACAACTTAAACAATATGAAGCCTTATGCGGGTACAACCCCAGGCTCGTACGGCATCACGTCCCGGTATTCAAATGGGCCATCCCTTCCTCGCACCCGTGGGACAGGCGCCGAGGCACGGTGATGCGCGTCCAGTGCGCCGAGGCGCGGTGATGCACGTCCGGGTCATCCGTCTACGGGGGCGAGGCGGTGGTCCGGCCGGGCATCCCCTCGGTTCTCGGGGGCCGGGGCGTGACAGAATGGTATCATAGCGGAAATCGATTTCTTGGCCCAATCCGTTGCTATGACTCTGAGATATTGCTCGATATGGTATTGCAATAGAGCGTTCCATATAATAAGTCCATAGATATTCTCAAAGTGCAAATGTTTTATGGACTTGAATTGCTTGATTGTTTTATTGAGTACGGCGAGGGATGAGTACTATCGCTGCTCGGAATATCGAGAAGTTTATCCTTGAAGTTTCGAGGACGAAACTTTTTGTTGGTTGGTAAGTATGTAATGCCCCGCTCCACGTCGGCATTATGTGTCAAGGTGAGTGGGCAGAACTTCGTTCTCTGATTCTTGCACGCCTTAATAATAATCTGAGTTTTTGCTTGCAATATTTTCATAAGAGAATGATAGAACCTGCTTTGCATGTTAATGAACGAACTCACCTAGCTTGTCTTTGAAACGAACAAGTCTGCTTAACGAATCCTGAAAAGCTTATCTAAGAGTGCATGAACATGTTCACTATCGCCTATGCTCCGAGAGAACCATATCATGCCTGAATGTGTTCAAATGATAAGGCGGCTTGCCCCCGCATCAAGATTATAGTCTGATGGTTCGTCTCGTCTGCATACTAGAGTTTATTTGATAGTGTTCCATGTATTCGCATCGGTCGGACAATGGCTATTGGTGGAGAGCTGAACTGCATGCGTCACGGCTGCTACAGAGATAGTGGAAAGCAACCATGAGTCACAGCTGCCATTAGCATCAGATAAAGAGTCATTGGTATGCTGGTCCAAAAGTTGTCGATCCTGAGATACTCGGGGACCGCCCTGCATATAGCTAGTTCATCGTGTTGGCTTGGATAGATGGACTGCCCCTAAGATGTGCATGTGTGTCTAGCTATGCATTTGTCCCTGGAGTCTCACGAGACACGCTACTCACACCCTAAAACTTGAACGAACGGCTTGTCTTGCCTGCTTATTCAATATGAAACTATGTTTTAAAGATGTTTCCAAAATCAGTAATATGACTCCGTTCAGTATTGCATGTAACGAACCTAGGTAAAACTAGAAAGATCACTAGTAATATAATGTTTTATAACATGATTACTTAGTGTTGGTTTTAGTGAATGCTTGCTTCTGTTCAGTTGTTTTATCTCACCAGTACTTATAAAAGTGCTGACCCACCAACAGTTTACTTGCTTGCAGGTACTGGATCGTCCGAGGGAGCGATAGGCGTGCCTCAGTCCCTAAGACCCAGAATTCTGGTTTCGATTGTGCCCCGAGTTGCTATCGTATAAGGGGGCATAATATATGGAACGATGCCTTTGCTAAGAGAAACCCAAGTCCCTCAATTTGTCCCAAATACTCAGTTGGCTAAATGTATTACATTACAAAAATGTCCTTTTTCGCTGCTTACTCGATTGATGCGATGATAGCCAACAAACAACTTAAACGATATGAAGCCTTGTGTGGGTACAACCCCAGGCTCGCACGACATCACGTCCCGATATTCAAATGGGCCATCCCTTCCTCGCACCCGTGGGACAGGCGCCGAGGCACGGTGATGCGCGTCCGGTATGCCGAGGCGCGATAATTCATGTCCGGGTCATCCGGCTACGGGGACGAGGCGGTGGTCCAGCCGGGCGGCCCCTCGGTTCTCGGGGCCGGGGCGTGACCCACCATGGAACCGAAATCATGCCGGCCTAGGAGGAATGACTGGTGTATTGCGTGCCAAATTCGATTATGGTATGTGACGCCGTCTTTGGGGCAGAGCAATATACGGTATTTGGGCCTTGGTAGAGCATACTACCATGGACTAGCCGTCTACCCATGATAGTCGCATGAATCGGCGGGATGGCGTGCAATGGCTCTTCTGTATCACTTGTTTGCCTTAAATTTCTCTTCTTGTATCAAGTGTTGCACCCCATTCTGCTACGAGACTATAAATTAGTCCTTTATGGCTAAGCCAATGACCTCTTGTTCATATAGATAAGTCATCCTCGCTTAGCAGCAATTTGTGTACGAGTCATTGTATCGCATCCAGTAATCTGAAACACCTGAATGATTATGAGTATAAGACATCTAGGAATAATTTGAACAACCTGAGCAATCCATTGTAATATACCCGAGTATCTGTCACGCCCCAGTCCTAAAATACGTAGGACTAGGAATATGTAACACGTCCAGCCGTATGTATACGAACTCCAATATATGGAAAACATATACACACGTACGCTGTTCATGAATATCCAATTCACCAGTGGTAATATATTGTTACAACAAGTCATACACAATCTATATCTCATCCCCAATATATCAAGGAATACTGAATAAGTACTGGAATATAAGTGCTGAGTCTGAAATGTCATAGTACAATCCAGATATGTCTGGTGGGAACAAAGCCACTACAAAAAGTCCTAAAGTAAGAGTGCTGAAATATAGCATGACTATAGCATCGTCTATCTAGATAAGAAGGCTCCAGCTCTAGATGGTGAGTCTACCAAGATCAGGGGGACTCTGATGGCAGCACTTCTAGCTCCTCCTCGGATACGTACCTCGTCTCCTACCCAGGTCCGTACACCGTGGGATAGTATGCCTCATCTAAATCTAGAAGGGAACCAGGTCCTCAGTGGGACATAAAAAGATACATAAAAGCATGCCATATATAATACTGAATAAATAAAGGGTGAGCTAACCATCTAAGTGTATGCAAGTGTGAAGACAACCTTGGTACGTAGGGTAGGCGTAGGCATAACGTCCAACGTCCTCTAGAGTATGGTATCTGTAACGTCCATCATTCCGAAGAATGAGGTATCTGTATATATATAACGTCCAACACTCTAAGGGACGTGGTATCTGCAAGAATATATACGTCTGTATCACTCTGAAGAGTGCGGTATCTGTAATAAAGGAGGTGGATGTCCCATACGCCTACTGGTCGTCTTCCCCGCCCAATGCGGATATACAAGTCGAATACATGACGTGCATACCACGTAACTATATGCCAAGTCACAATTTTCTAGATAATCCTGTTTACGCGCTAAATTGTGATGTGTGTCACACGCACCGATAGTTAGTCAAGTACGCGAACCCGCATCCCAACATGAGTTACAATCATGATGCGTGCACCAGTGTCAGGGTCTAGGAGGATATCAGAATACCCTCACATCTGCAGGTGGGTCTGCTAATGTATAAGTCAGATACCCTACATATCGACATATTTGTCGACTGCACCCGAGGCAATCTCAGGCGCACACAGTTATATATATTTTACAACAGGAATATACGCAATAATTTATAATTTAAACAGTAGAATTTGGTAAGGTATACTTGCCGAGTAAGAGATCCGTATAGTGCAAGCGTCCACAACAGTATTAAGTTGAAGAAGTGAGGTTTAGGATTTTGGGGTGTATTGCATGGATATATATAGAGAATAAAAGGCGGTGGAAAAACTTAGTGTTTAAGAAAACTAAAACTACTGTCGCTGCTGTTTCTTTATTTTTATTGGTTTTGGTTTCGGTTGAGGGGTGTTTAGTAATATTAGTGCTAAGGAGCGGTGGAATGAGAAGATTACACGCGTGGGAAAGCAAAGCAAAGTAAATTTGGATTTTGCTTCTGCTGCTGATATTTTCTTCACCTAATGGGTTGGGGTTTGGGTTTTACGCGCGGAGAAGTATACGCGGGGGGGGGGGGGGTGAAAGGAAGAGTTTACGTGGGGGAGAAAAGATAGGCGGTGGTTTTGTTACTACTGGTGCTGTTTACGCGCGTAGAAGTATACACGGGGTGATGAGCTGCTGCTGATCTTTCCTTACTTTACGCGGGGGGGGGGGGGGGGGGGTAGTTAACGGGTTACGGGTTTGGGTTTGGGTTTGATCCAATGAAGAATTCTATTCTAATAAATTATATATATATATATATATATATATATATATATATATATATATATATATATATATATATATATCTAAAAATTATATTGGTGCATACGGTTAAGCTAGCAACTGCCCAAAGGATCTCCTTCATGAAATAAATTTGGAAAAAAATTATAATGGCTCCATAAATCCTCGAAGTGCTCAAATATCTCAAAATAAAATCTAATAAAATCTATTCTCTCTAATTGGCTCATAATAATACGTTTTCAGGGTTAGGGGTTTTACATTCTATCAAACTTATAAAATTTTTGTTCTCGAAATTAAAACTAAGTCACGGTAGAAAGTTAAGAATGGTAGTAGATATATAAATTTAATAAGGTAATTTCATACCTTGGTCTGTGAATAGGTAATTTCATCCCAAGTGGATTCTCCTGGTGCGCCATGCTTCCATGCTACGCGGACCAAGGGAATAGATTGGTTTCTCAATACTTTCTCTCGACGATCAAGAATTTCTACGGGTTGCTCTTGATATGACAAGCTCGGCCTAATGGTAATTTCTGAATGGTCGAGGACATGACTGTTGTCTGCCACATACCGCCTGAGTTGTGACACATGGAATACGTCATGTACTCCCTCAAGTGAAGGTGGTAGCGCAAGTCGATACGCCACTTCTCCCACTCTCTCTAGTACGTTAAATGGTCCAATATATCTTGGACTCAACTTGCCGCGCCCTCCGAATCGAATGGTGCCTCTGATGTGTGATATCTTTAAGAAGACATGATCGTCCTCTTTAAACTCCAAGGGACGACGATGAAGGTTTGCCCATTATTTTTGCCTGTCTTATGCTGCTCGCAAGTGTCCTTGGATTTTCTTTACCTTCTCCACTGTACGAACAACCAATTCTGGTCCTAGAATCTGCCTCTCGCCCACATCGCTCCAACATACTGGGGAACGACACTTCCTACCATACAATACTTCGTAGGGTGCCATTTGAATGCTCGCTTGATAGCTATTGTTGTAGGAAAACTCGACCAAATGTAAATGGTCTTCCCATAATCCACTGAAATCAGGCATGCATGCTCTCAGCATATCTTCCAGTGTCTGAATAGTACGCTCGGATTGGCCATCTGTCTGCGGGTGATACGATGTACTGAACTTTAGGCGGGTACCAAGACTCTCTTGCATGCTCCGCCAAAAGTAAGATGTGAATCTCGTATCCCTGTCAGACACTATACTGAATGGAACTCCATGCAGTCGCACGATCTCTCTCGTATATATGTCTGCTAAGACCTCTGTAGATTGTCCAACTCTGAAAGGTAAAAAGTGGGCAGCTTTGGTGAGTCGATCTACGATCACCCATACCGCATTACGACCATTAGGTCTTCTTGGAAAGCCTGTAACGAAGTCCATAGTGATGTGCTTCCATTTCCACTCAGGTATTGGGAGGGGTTGGAGTAAGCCTGCGGTCCTATGATGTTCAGCCTTAACTTGCTGGCACACCAGGCATTTTGCCACAAAGCGGGCTATCTCCCTCTTCATTCCATGCCACCAATAGTACTGTCTCAGGTCTCTGTACATCTTCGTGCACCCTGGATGAATAGAGTATGATGAGCTGTGTGCCTCTGTCATTAGCTCTTGACGAAGTTCTCCATTTGGGACATAGAGACGGTCTCTACATCTTAAAGTCCCGTCCTCGTATATGTGCAATCCTGTCTGTATTCCGGCCTCGGTCCTTTGTCGAAGCCTCTGGAATCTGGCATCTGTTGGCAGGGCGGCCTTGATCATTTCGACCAATGTTGATTGCAACTGGTAACTTGATAACTGGCCGTCAGTTCCTGGCATAATGACTTCTATACTCAGCTGTTCTAGGTCTCTCAATAGATGTTGCTGGGTAGTCAAAAATAATGCTATGGGCCTCCTGCTTAAAGCGTCGGCTAGTACGTTAGCCTTTTCCGGATGGTACTGCAGCTCAATCTCAAAGTCTGTCATCACCTCGAGCCAACGTCATTGTCTCAAGTTTAAGTCCTTCTGGGTGTAGACGTATTTTAGGCTCTTGTGATCAGTGAATATCTCCACTCGTTCTCCGTATAGATAGTGTCTCCAAAGCTTCAAGGCAAAGATGATTGCCGCAAGCTCCAGGTCGTTATGGGGTAATTCTTCTCATAGGTCCTCAGTTGTCTAGAGGCGTAGGCCACAACCTTTCCATGTTGCATCAAGACGCAACCTAAACCTTTTTCGGATGCATCGCTGTAGATTATGAATCCTCCGGATCCTGAAGGTATGGTCAAGATAGGTGCCGTATTCAAACGCTTTTTCAGCTCGTCGAACGCTATCTGACATTCCTCTGACCAGATGAACTCCTGCTCCTTGCGGGTCAAGCGAGTCATCGACTCCGCGATCCTTGCAAAGTTCTCTATGAACCTCCGGTAATATCCGACAAGTCCTAGGAAACTCCTCACCTCTGAGACATTGGCAGGGGTCGGCCACGTTTCTACTGACGAAATCTTCGCTGGATTTACCGAAATACCATCTATTGAGATAACATGTCCAAGGAAAGTGACACAATCTAGGAATAACTCGTATTTACTCAGCTTTGCATAAAGCCTCCCACGCCTTAGCGTCTCTAACACTAGCCTCAAGTGCTTTCCGTGCTCCTCGTGGCTCTTTGAATACACCAAGATGTCGTCGATGAAGACTACCACGAACCGGTCCAGATACTGATAGAATACTCTGTTCATCAGGTTCATAAATATGGCAGGTGCATTTGTCAATCCAAAATGCATCACCAAGAACTCGTAGTGACCATAACGAGTCCTGAATGCTGTCTTTGGAATGTCTTCTCTCCGTACTTTTACCTGATGATAACCTGATCTTAAATCTATCTTTGAGAATACCACCGCTCTTGTCAGTTGGTCGAACAGATCATCAATCCGTGGCAGAGGGTACTTATTTTTTATTTTCAAAGCATTAAGGGCTCTGTAATCAATGCATATTCGGAATGTTCCATCCTTCTTTGGTACAAACAACACTGGTGCTCCCCAGGGTGATGCACTAGGACGAACAAACCCCTTGATCTGTAACTCTTCTAGTTGTAGCTTTAGCTCATCCAATTCTTTCTTAGCCAACCGGTACACATTTGAAGATACCGGTGCTGCTCCCGATACTAATTCAATAGTGAACTCTACCTCTCTATCAGGTGGTAGGCCTGGCAACTCCTCCGGAAATACATCCTCGAATTCTGCAACAATAGCTGGTGGAGATACCTCCATAGCCATGTAAGCTCTAGGTGTCTGGCCTACTCCTCGCTCGATGGTGCCCCGCATGTACTCGAACTCCGGGTGATCTGGCGGTCTAAAAATAACGCTACCCCTCCGACAGTCTAGTATAGCATTGTACTGGCTTAACCAGTCCATGCTTAAAACAACGTCAAAGTTTGGCATCGGGAGTACTAAAAATCGTGCTCCCATCTCCCTACTACACACGACTACGGAGCATGTTCTAATAGTGCTGGTAACCGGTACAATACCTCCTCCGGTAAGAATCTTCCAACTCTTAGGCAAGGGGGAAGTAGCTACTCTATGCATGGCTATAAAACTACTAGATATAAAAGATAGCGTAGCGCCATAATCAAATAATGCAGTTGCAGGTATTGACGCAACTAAAATGGTACATGTGATAGTTTCTCCTTCTGGTTCCTCCGCAACTGCTGCTAAGGCAAAGGCCTGCCCATGTCTCTTCCCTCTTGTCTGCTGCCTGGCTCGGTCGAACTGGGCCTCTTGTGGGGCCAAGGGTGGTCCCTTCTGAAATCCTCCAGGTGCTAGGGGATGCTGACCTCCAGTCAGGGGTAGTATCCTCTGGACTGGTGCTGTTGGCCCTTGTCCGTTCTGGAGTGCTGCCTCTCTGTGTTATGGGCAGTCTCTGGCCAGGTGTTGACTTGCTCCACATAACATACACAGTCCAAGCTTCTTTTGGCAGTCTCTGACGAAATGTTCCTTATTGGCACAATGGTGACAAGTTGAAAGCTCTTTGTGCTGATATGGCACTGTCCTTTGTTGTGTCTGCATTCCTGGATGATGTATTGGCCCTCCTGCTCTGGGCTAGGCCTTGGCTGGTATGGTCGTGCTGGAGTGCCTCGCTCCTCTGCCAATGGCTTCCTGGATTCTTGCCTATGAGATAACCTCCTCATAAGAGATCCTGGACTGCGTGGTGGTATACCTTTGTAGCTCAAAGTTAAGGCCGTGATGGAACCTACTGGCCTTCTCCAGCTCGTTAGGTATCAGGATGGCACCAAATCGACTAAGTCGACTAAACTATGCGTCGTAGGCATCTACGGTCATAGTTCCTTGTTCCAGGTGTAGGAACTGGGAGTATAGAGCATTCCTGACCGTAGCCGGGAAATACTTCGGATTGAAGTACACTAAGAATTGCTCCCACGTCTGGTTCTTGCCGATACCGCGCTCTATGGAGTCCCACCAGTGATGGGCATTTCCTTTGAGTTGGGCCCTCACCGCGGTCATCCAAAGGTCTGGATGTAGCTGTGAACCTTCCAGCAGCATCTCCGTGTTGGAGACCCAATTTGATATCTCCTCCGGAGTCTCGCTGCCCGAAAATATTCCCGGGCCCATCTGGCGAAAACCTCGGACAGTACCAGCTGGTTGGATAGGTGCAGGTGTTGGATTGGATGTCCTCTCCAGAGCTGTTATCAAGATCTGCCTCAAGGTTTCAGTCTGATGCCATTGTGCCTGCATCATGGCTTAGAAGAATTGGAACATTTGTGGTTGTCCCTTTAGTTGTGGCATCAGGACTGGAAAGGGTGGAGGTGGAGGCAAAGGTGTATCTGCCTGTTGTGTTGGTGCCTGGGAGGTCTGTCCTTCTTGCTGAGCTAGTACAGCTTCCTGAGTAGGACCATTGTGGAGGTATGGGGTTGATGGATAAACCAGTGTCCGCCTCGGGGACTGGTCTCTTGGGGTAGTCGGGGTCCTATTGACATCATGCGAGGTGTCTGTTGCCTGATCAACCCTATCATCTGTGTGTCCACTGGGTACGTCCATAATTCTGGGAGAAAAAAAACAAACAGGATGCAAGCATTTAATAGAATGTTTGCGTAAAACAGGGTTTCAAGGTTGTTTGCGTAAAACAGGTTGCTAAGCCCCCCGCATAAAACAGAGATTCAAAGAAGTTTGGCGTAACGTAAGACTTCAGAGTTGTCCGTGTAAAGTAGAGGTTCAAAATAATTTGGCGTAAAACATGGCTTCAGAGCTATCCGCGTAAAAGTCTGCTATATTTCCTGCGTAAAGTCTGCGTAAAATTTGCGCGCAAAAGTCTGCATAAAGTCTGCCTAAAAGTCTGCGCGTAAAATCTGTCTGCGTAAAGCTCGCATAAAAGGTCTGCCTAAAATCTGCGCGTAAAAATCTAGCATTCGTTGCAGCGAGAAAATTCTTTGTTTTCCTTGGACTAATTTGTCAAATAATTCAGTGAACGTGACATCTGACAAAAAATACAGCACGATTATCCAGAGGGTAACTGTGATGATAATTTTGCACAGAGACCCAGGCTGTCATTTTAGTGACATATTTGATACACCACTCAAGGGAGGATTGAGTCTTCTGAATACGCTGCCTATTGTTCACAGGAATAAGCTTTTACGCTCAAGTCTGAAATAAGTTTTTACGCTCAGGATAAGATAAAACCTTGATGTTACGTAAAAAGTTGTTTCATGCTCAGGGCTTCGAGGCATATTTTTGCATTTAATGCACAAGATTTTCCTTTGTCATGACTGGAAAAGCTAAAATTATGACTAATACACTTATATCACCATCCTTGTGGTTTACGCCTAATCAGGCTACTCTATGCTGGTTATCAAGTTTACGCTGGGGTAGTTTCCTACATGGCTTGCATGACGTGTCATACGCAGGATTAGGAAAACTATGGAAACGTGGTTAGCAGTTGTCATAACCGCAGCGTAAAGTAGGCAATCTTCTGCATATTTGTCCTTTTTATGCCAACAATAGTCACTTGGTTGATCTCTATAAATAGAGGCCCCTGGTCACAGTGTAAAGGGTTTTTGGCGTAAAACTCTGTTTATCCAAATATAGGATGGTTGAAAGGAAGAGTGGGATTTTAGTCAAGTGTGGATGAGATCCTTATGCTCTATTCCTATACGCAGGCTTGTTTGGTATAGTTATGTAACTAAGATAATATATTCTAGACCTGCATGGGCCACCACTAAAAATATGTCACGCCCCAGTCCCAAAATACGTAGGACTAGGAATACGTAATACGCCCAGCCGTATGTATACGAACTCCAATATGTGGAAAACATATACACACGTACGCTGTTCATGAATATCCAATTCACCAGTAGTAATATATTGTTACAACAAGTCATACACAATCTATATCTCATCCCCAATATATCAAGGAATACTGAATAAGTACTGGAATATAAGTGCTAGTCTGAAATATCATAGTACAATCCAGATATGTCTGGTGGGAACAAACCCACTAAAAAAGTCCCAAAGTAAGAGTGCTGAAATATAGCATGACTATAGCATCGTTTATCTAGATAAGAAGGCTCCAGCTCTAGATGGTGAGTCTACCAAGATCAGGGGGACTCTGATGGCAACACTTCTAGCTCCTCCTCGGATGCGTACCTCGTCTCCTGCCTAGGTCCGTACACCGTGGGATAGTACGCCTCATCTAAATCTGGAAGGAAACCAGGTCCTCAGTGGGACATAACAAGATACATAAAAGCATGCCATATATAATACTGAATAAATAAAGGGTGAGCTAACCATCTAAGTGTATGCAAGTGTGAAGACAACCTTGGTACGTATGGGTAGGCGTAGGCATAACGTCCAACGTCCTCTAGAGTGTGGTATCCGTAACGTCCATCATTCCGAAGAATGATGTATCTGTATATATATAACGTCCAACACTCTAAGGGATGTGGTATCTGCAAGTATATATACGTCCGTATCACTCTGAAGAGTGTGGTATCTGCAATAAAGGAGGTGGGTGTCCCATACGCCTACTAGTCGTCTTCTCCGCCCAATGCGGATATACAAGTCGAGTACACGACGTGCATACCACATAACTATATGCCAAGTCATAATTTTATAGATAATCCTGTTTATGCGCTAAACCATAATGTGTGTCATACGCACCGGTAGCTAGTCGAGTACGCGAACCCGCATCCCAACATGAGTTACAATCGTGATACGTGTACCAGTATCAGGGTCTAGGAGGATATCAGAATACCCTCGCATCTACAAGTGGGTCTGCTAATGTCTAAGTCAGATACCCTACATATCGACATATTTGTCGACTGCACCTGAGGCAATCTCAGGCGCACACAGTTATATGTATTTTGCAACAGGAATATATGCAACAATTTATAATTTAAACAGTAGAATTTGGCAAGGTATACTTGTCGAGTAAGAGATCCGTATAGTGCAAGCGTCCATAATAGTATTAAGTTGAAGAAGTGAGGTTTAGGGTTTTGGGGTGTATTGTATGGATATATATAGAGAATAAGAGGCGGTAGGAAAACTTAGTGTTTAAGAAAACTAAAACTACTGCCGCTGTTGTTTCTTTCTTTTCATTGGTTTTGGTTTCGATTGAGAGGTGTTTAGTAATATTAGTGCTAAGGAGCGGTTGAATGAGAAGCTTACACGCGTGGGAAAGCAAAGCAAAGTAAATTTGGGTTTTGCTTCTACTGCTGATATTTTCTTCACCTAATGGGTTGGGGTTTGGGTTTTACGCGCGGAGAAGTATACGCGGGGGGGGGGGGGGGTGAAAGGAAGAGTTTACGCGGGGGAGAAAAGATAGGCGATGGTTTTGTTACTGCTGCTGTTTACGCGCGTAGAAGTATACGCGGGGTGATAAGATGCTGCTGATCTTTCCTTACTTTACGCCGCGGGGGGGGGGGGGGGGGGGGGTGGTTAACGGGTTGCGGGTTTGTGTTTGGGTTTGATCCAATGGGAAATTCTATTCTAATAAATTTTATATATATATATATATATATATATATATATATATATATATATATATATATATATATATATATATATATATATATATCTAAAAATTACATTGGTGCATACGGTTAAGCTAGCAACTGCCCAAAGGATCTCCTTCATGAAATAAATTTGGAAAAAAATTATAATGGCTCCATAAATCCTATAAGTGCTCAAATATCTCAAAATAAAATCTAATAAAATCTATTCTCTCTAATTGGCTCATAATAATACGTTTTCAGGGTTAGGGGTTTTATAGTATCCGTGTAACTCGTACACCTGAAACAGAACCTCGCTCGAAACCCTTGTGTTTGCTTATGCAATTACCCCTAGATTTCATTATATATATATATATATATATACCCGTGCTTGGTTTAACTTGGTTTACCTTGGACAGGGAAGGACAAATGGTAAGTTAGTAAATATCTCCGTGTTACTCATATATCGCACGGCGCACCACCACACGAATTGGCTTTACATTATGCCATAAAACTGATCCTAAGGCAAGACTAGAAAGATAACTTATAGATGGTGCACAGAACCTTTATAACGTGTTTGGATTTATCGAGCGGACGAGAAGCCTCCCCACCAGTACATTCATGTACTGGTAACCCACCAGGTTGCTTGCAGGGTGAAGGAGAACCTCGTTCGGCGCAGAAACCCCCTTCGTGCGTGCTAAGGTATAGAGTTTGCTCTAGAGCCTTGGAGCATTGCGTCCGGAGCTGAAGCACATATACCAGACATAATGTTGGAACATCGCCTATGTATCATTCCATACATTTTAGCCACTTGGCACGCTTTTATTGTTTCAAGAGAGAGGACTTGAGCGACTTATAATCTCAGCCTAGTGGCGCTTGTAATACTTATTCAATATCAATAAAGAGCTTATTTTACTTCTATACTTGTGTTATTCAATGCTTTCGCTATTAACGATTATGTGAACTTGTTACCAATCGCCTGTTCGTTTCTTATTCCGCTGCATTTGGACTATCTGTGTGACTCTATGGCTTAGTCATCTTACCGCATGTTCGGATCATGGCCTTGCACGGGCACAGTTTGTGCTCGTGCGATATCACGTCCAGATGGAAAAGATCATTCCGTGGGAGCGCTGGTGTGGTGATTCGCGCCTAGAGGGGACGACCGATTCCTGCGGAAGATCGGGGCGTGACAAATGTTATCTTCTAAATTGCACATTAGATGGTTAGAACACCATTTGCATATTTATTTACTTACTGCAGTTTATATAGATTGCTTCTATGTATCTTGTTACGTTCCTCTGAGGACCTGGTCCCTTTCCAGGTGTAGACGATCATGACTATTTGCAGGAGTACGGATCGGGACTTGCTATTTCTTTCTTTTTCGATAAGGCCTTCCCTTCGAGCCTCTATGATCACTAGATGATGTACTTATTATGTTTTCTTTCATATCTTAGTTTGGTAGTGGATTTGTCTCCACCCAACTATTTGTTATTCTCGACTATTTCATACTTGGTTCATTGCCATATTTGGTTATTTATTTCTATTTGATTTAGTGGATGAGATTAGTATTGCCTGTAACTTGTTACATTATATACCACTTAAGAATTATTATTCATAATACAGCGTACGTATGTGTTATGGTTTTCATATACTGGAGTTGTCATATACATATGGTTGACATGATTATGTATTCCTAGTCCTACGTATTTTGGGACTGGGGCGCGACATATATGTATAGATATTACCTAGTATTAATAGCTAGTGTAAGGTATATATTGTTATTGATATTATTAGGTATCTTAATACCTAGTTTTAGCTAGTATAACTTATATCCTCAAGATACCAACCTAGAAACCTAGTTATAGGCTAATACAACCTAGAAATGGCTAGTTGGACCAAGTTTGACTAGTTTGACCTAGAGTTGACATAATTTGACTATTTTGGCCTAGTTTGACTATTTTGGCCTAAAGATCTAGAATTTGACTAGTTTAACTTATTTATCATTTCAAAACCATGAGTTGATGTAATATTCCATATTTAGGTCCTCGAGGCACCGTTCCAAATACAGTCGATACTTCATACCGGATTCCAGGCGAGTATATTCTCTAACAGTTTTTCATTTATGATATCTTCTTTGTTTCTTATATCTAGTGTAGATATCCTTGATTTCTTGACACATGGTTACACGGATTGGTATTTTCGAATTCCGTCATGAGATATTATTTCTTGTGTATCTTGGTATATCTTGTGCAAGCATTGTGACTCTTGTGCACGTCTTATGATTCTTGTACATGTATAGACATCGATTTATGAGAAGATTAGCTCACTTCTCATAGAATTTTGTATCGTTGCGTGTCATGGTTGGATCCACTATACCAGTCGGGGGCGGGAATTGTTAGTGTAGATATGTGATCATACCCCTCCTTGTGCATGTCCTTGTGAGTGTTGATCATACACCAAACGTATGATTAACCAGGCCCTAATCCTTATGCAAGTTCCAAAGTCGATCATATATTGAAGCTAGTACTCACTCACTTATCTAGTTGTATTCTTGATTCTTATATATGATACACATTGCTCTTATAGTTACTTACAATATTCTATATCTTGTATATTTCTTGCTCTTGTTCTATTTATCTTGTATTTTTCTCTATTTACTGTTACATAGTCTTTATCATTTATTAGAACTGCTGCTAGAGGTGTGCTTCGCTTCATCCTGACTGGATATATTTTTTAGATGATGATGAGGATTGGTATCCTACCCAGTATGGACCTCAAGATATGGTAGGAGTAGAGTTGGAGATATTGGCTCAGGAGAGGCTAGTACCAATCGAGGGAGATGACACACTAGCTATAGCTCAGTAGATTAGCTAGTTTATATTGTACTGGTCTGTCTCCATTTTCGAGATTAGTTATGAGATACATTTTTGAGACTTGTATTGATGATGATAGTTCTTAGACTTTTATGAGATGTATCTTGACTCTTATTTTGATTCTCTTATATCATATTCGTGTGTTGTTCTTCCTTATAGATTCTGTGATTGCGTATTCATATTCATATTGGGCTGAGATGACATTGACAGGTGTTATATTATTGTGGATTATTATTGTTAGATAGAATTGTTGACCTAAACAGCGTTCTACTGTCGATGTTGCGGCGTAGGCTGGACGTACCCACGGCCCATGCCCGATTATTCGGGGATGGATCGTGATATGGCCATTATAGCTTTGCCATCCAACAATTTTTGAAACTGGACCATAGCTTTGATACCAATTGTTAGGTCCCAGACCTAACTGACCTAGAATTGTAGAGAATCTACTATCTCCTGCCATGAACTTCAGTAACTTGTAGTAAAGAACAAGGAAGATGATCAAATTTGGGGAAGAACAGGAAATGGTCCTTTATTGATATTCTTCAAATGATGGTAGGAAAGATTACAAAATCTAAAGGAAGAAGAAAGCTAAACTAAGAAGCTAATGGACTAAAGCTAAGACAAACTAAAGGTAAGTAACTTATACATTTCTTTACGCTTCTCTATACTGTTTATTCCTATTTATACTCATCTATTTTTGTTGCAGTGTAGATGTTCAGTTGGAGTAGTGAGCTGGGTTGTCCTAGCTGGCATGCTGACCGGACAATGATGAGATGGGAGGGTTTGCTATGGCAGTGATGATCTGGTTTGCTCACTGAGTATCCTTGAACTTGTTCACTAGTAGATTCAGACATCCCTGGATACTCTAGTTGCTTGTGATAGTCCCTGGGTACTCTGGTTGCTTCCTGGTATCTTGAGTATACTCCTGGATATACTTTTGCTATGGCTTTAGCATGTTATGGCTTACATAGCTTCTTATCTGGGTCATAACTGAGTCTGAGCCCTCCCTCTGAGCCATGCCACTCTGCTACTGCCAGATCCTGAGCTTCCCATGGAATGGGCACGTAACAGCTCATCTCTAGCAGCAAATCATTCTTGTCCGAATTCTTACAAAAAAAGTGTGCCTTCTTCCTCTTCTTAAAGATAAATCATGCTCTTATGTCGATCTATCTCCTCTTTTTCACTTTTGTAAACGAATTTAATTTTCTTAATATTGCATTAGAGTTTCAAAAGTTCCTTGAAAAGCTATCTGTAGAATATTTTGGAACAATTGTTATATCTTTTATTGATAATTTCTTGGCTATTTATAGCCTTACAATCCTTCATCTTACATTAATACCCCATTAAAAATCCCTGTAGAATATTCTAATATCCCAACAAATATACCAAAAATATTCTAATATACCAACAAATATACCAAGAATATTCTAATATGCTGAGTCTGGACATGTTTATGAAAGTCTCAGAAACAGGCAAAGACCTCACTCTTATTCTTCATCAAATATAGACAGGTGATACAAGAGGAGCAATCAATAAAAGAGACAAAATACTTGTAACCATTTATAGTAGTTGTGGTGCACGACCCCCAGACATCTGACTGTATAATATCAAAAACAGAAGAGCTCCTATGGCCCGCACCAACATATGAGCTCCTAGTAAGTTTTCCTAAATCAAATACATCACATACTAGTTTCTCTTTATTTGCCTTCTCATAAATAGATGGATACAACCTACTCAAAATACCAAAAAAGGAGTGCCCTAACCGCCTGTGATGGAGTATCAGTGTATCCTCGGCACTCATCTTTGGCCCTCTCATTCCTGCACTTTCTGCCACAGACACCAATGCCGAATCCAGTCCTTCCCGATCTAGGTACCACATTCCATCATGCCAAGTGCCAGTCCCAAGTCTTCGTCCCGTCTCCTTCTCCTAGAAGATCACCTTAGGAATATCAAAAGAGACAATGCATTTTAGTTGGAGGATTATAGAACTAATGGACAAAAGACTACTTGAAAAAAAAAACATGTAAAATATTGGATAATCTTACTGAACCTGTACAATCGACAATACCCTTACCGACCACTGGCTGGAAAGTACCATCGGCTGTTTGAATGCTGTCTGCAGATGCTATGTTAGTGTAGGAAGAGAACTCACTAGTATTCTCTGTCACGTGTCGAGACACACCCGAATCAATAATCCAGTCCGACGATCTAAGGGAAGACATAGATGCAAGGACGAGTGAGTCATTAGTACCTTCCGATGGATGTGCATACATGGCAGCGTTGCCTCTGGAGAAGACCGAGGTAGACGCCTCCTCAGTCCCACTCCTTATGTCTCTATCGTTTGATGCTCTCTGCTTTCTCCTGAGTACTTCCAGCATGCCCAGTAGTGCCTGATCCTCCTCAGTATATGCACCATTAGCTCCCTCCTCGTCTTCTGCTACCAGCAGGTTCGCCCGATAACCTCCTCGACCACCCCCATCGACCCCTACGACCACGACCACATCCTCCAAACTGTCTACGTCCGCCACCTGAATTTCCCTTCTTTGGTGGTTTGGTGCAAGCATACCTCAGATGGCCCACCTTCCCGCAGTTGTAACACTACCGGGGGTCTCCCTTAGGTCCTGTGCCGCCTGAATTGGCAACCGCCAGTGTTGTCTTCACTTCAGGGGGACCACATATCCTTGCATGTAGCTTGATACGAGTCTCCTTCTGGATCATGGCCAAGATAGCTTCCTCAAGTGCAGAAATTTTCGGTTGGGCTAGAAGTAGTGTTGTCCTCTGAGCAAACACTGCGGCCAGCCCCTTAAGAAATTTTATCGTCCTCTCCTGTAGACATACATCTCTCCTTACACTTTGTGTCCTCGCAGCTCGTCCGATCTGGGAAGTGATCATAATCTAACCACAGACTCTCCAACTCCGTGGCATACTCCTGTATCATCTTCTCTCCCTGTATGATGTCGTCGATCTCTTCCTTGATCTGGAAAACCCTCAAGTTATTTTCCACACCATCGTAGGTTCTCCTCAACTTCTCCCACACATCTTTCACTATCTCAAGGCCATCCACTGTGGCGGTAATCGACTGGACTAAAGAATTGAGGAGCCAAATGTATACCACCATATGAGTGGACTTTCACTCTTCGCGTCCTGCCGAGCCCTCATCCGGCTCTGTCTTCTCTCCTGGCAAGAAACCCTCCAGGTTCTTCCCTGCAAGGGTTCTCCTCACCCGTCGTGACCAACTCAGGTAGGTGACCGTTCCATCAAGCTTTAGATCGATGGATGGAAGCTCCAACTTCGTCAATGTTCGTGTCGCGCTCTCACCAGCCGACAGTTTAATCAGCTTCATCAACGTTGCGACCTCCGCAGAGTCCAACTTCTTGATGATCTCCTCCATTGATCCTCCTCTTCTCTGATCACCTCACACCCGTCCCACGATTCACTTTTGTCCTCTTTGTCCTCTCTTAGATCCGATCATGTCTGTCCTCCATCAGATCTAGACCTTCAATGTCAACGTCTGGAATGACCTGCGAGAGATGCCAGGAACTGCGATAGAAGGCTCTGCGGGAGTCGCGGCTTCGCGGTGGTGGTGGCGGACGAGCGACGACGGTGGTGACGAGCGAGCGGTGCGGCAGCAGTGGTGGCGGGCGGCACGACAGCGATAGTGGCAGCGCGGTAGCGGTGGTGGCGGGCGGTGTGGCAACGGTGGCGGTAGTGGCGGGCGGTGTGGGAGCGGTGGCGGTGGCGGTGGCGGTGGTGGCGGCTAGTGTTTGAGAGGTGGTGGCTAGGATTTGGGCTCTAATACCATGTAGAATATTTTGGAGTAATTATTATATCTTTTATTGATAATCTCTTGGCTATTTATAGCATTACAATCCTTCACCTTATATTAATACCCCATTAAAACCTCATGTAGAATATTCTAATATTCCAACAAGTATATCAAGAATATTCTAATATACCAACAATATCTATTGGACTGAAAAACAGTTTTTTTTCTTAAATTGAATCAACATCATGTCAACTTTTCCAAAATTATCTTTCAGATTGGTCGTCTCGACCAAATTTAAGACTTAAATCGCTTTTGTATTGAAGAAGAAGAAGAAGAAGAAGAAGAAATTCTTGTTAAATTGAGGAATTGAGGTTTATTATGGTTTGTTGGAGCCATCTCCTCCTAACTTTTAAACCTTAAATATTAAAATTTCAGTAATCTATATTAGTAAGTTATCAAGCAAAGCAATGCAATGCAATGCAATGCAATGCAATGCTATTTTATTTTTCTTGACCATCTTTTTTTAAGACTTAAAATTTTGAAGATATCTAAAAACCTTAATATCTAAATTATATTATTAAGTCGAATGCTCGGGCGGTGGTAGAAGTAAAGAAGAATAAGGGGCACATATTGGAACACTACAGAAGAGTCGAGTCGGTGCGGAAAAAAGTCGTGTCGACCAGCAGAATTGCTCAGCCACCGGCCGGCAACGGCTGTCGCTCGCTTCCAAAAGCAGTTACACTTCTCTTTGTTGATAGCTCTCCTCCAACAAACTTTATCCCATGCCCCCTTCCACTTACTTCAACCACCACCGGAGCATTCGACTCCGACACCTAACACTAACCCTAACCCTAATCCCAACCAGAAATCCTAGATCTTCGCCGAGCTGCTGCTGAGGATGGCGAAGCCTAGGTACGTGACGCTGCCGATCCTCACCGTCATGGTGGGGATCGGCTACATCTACTACGTCACGGTGTTCGTCGTCATCGACGGCTGGCTCGGGCTCGCCACGGCGGCGGGGATCGCCAACGCCGTGGCGTTCTCCGCGGTGGCAGCCGCGGCGGTCGCCACCTACTCGATCGCGGTCGTCAGGGACCCCGGGAGCGTCCCGGCGACCTTCTTGCCGGACGTCGAGGACGCTGATTCGCCAATCCACGAGATCAAGAGGAAGGTATGGTGGTTATTCTTTTGGTTTTTTTTCTTGTATGGATTGTGATTTGGATCTCTATTTATTTTTGGCAATCTAAGTGTTTGGTTCTGTGTTATTGCTTCTTCACACCTTTCCTCAATTGGAAAATCATCTGTGTTTATTTTAGCAGAGCATGTTCCCTAATAAAAAGTCTTGAGATGCATTAAATATACATTCATGTAGGGATTCATGATTTACATTTCATGAACAGCCATTGGTTCCCTGCATGATCATGGATTCCAGAAATATGCTCATGAATCTTGATTCTAGCAAGGATTGATGAAGTTACGAACGATTTGGACTACATTTAGTAATCAGTTTACAACATACATGGACATTAATACCATCGCCTTGTAGAGGTAGATATTTGCATGAATCATGCTTGTTGTCACATTCCGACTCCGCAGTGTCGCTAAGTCACCATCAGACGTGATACCGTACAAGTCTAAGGTACACTTGTACTAGACAAGAACGTGCATTTTGATAATTCTTTTGAACACATTGAAATCACATTGCAGTAGAAAGTTGAACACAGAGTATAGGAAAAAAACCAGTTTTTCATTAATAAATTGCAGTAGAAAATTACATTGATATTAAATACATTTGATGTGTCGTCTCGGCTACATTCTTTGAAATAACAAAAAGACTAACAAATTGCCATGAAATAATACTCGTCGTCTCATACATTACACCATTGTATAGATTGAAACCAAATGCCTCCAAAATGAACCGGCTTCAAAATACTTCAAAATAGGAACTTTAAGTTGCCTCTCCGAACTTCGGCTAGTATCGTGCACCCTCAGGGTTCGCGACACCTGTAGAGTTGGGTATCAGTACACTTGGGAATACACTGGTGAGCGGGACAAACTCACTCGCCTAAACCGACACTACTTATTAAGGAAAAATTATGTATTCAAAATTATCTTGCTATTTAGAACGATGATGAATTATAGTTCATATCTTCAGCATACTTGAAAGCAGTAAATATTGAACCATATCACTTATCAGTGATAGCTTACCAAACGAAGTGTCCGTCCCTGTATAAAACAAAGATGAATCATCCTTGCAGAAGACAATATGTTAGCATGCGATATATCTTATGTGGTCATTGGTGGTATCAACACCATAAAGGACTATTCCAAGGCATTACGGTGCGCCCTATCAGTCCGGGTTGCAAGCCTAACTAGAGGTCCGCAATGCCTCGTGCCGAAGCATGTCCCACATAATTTCCTCGTAGGCCGATTCGGTTCCAGTGTTCCGAATACCGTTTCGAGTAAAGTCAAACCTTGTGCACAAATTATCCATGACCATGCAAATGCGTGAACAGTTTATCATTAAAACATATGCATCACACATAACAGAATTAAGCAGTATTATCTATATACTCATGTAACAGTTTGTTTCCCTCAAATCTGTATGTTCCAATTTAGCGACTCGTAGACATTAAATATTCCGAGGAACCATACCACAACATATTTGGGTACCGCACCCCTTCCAACAGTTCCGTGGTTTCGAACCACAACTGCTCATTTCGGATACGAAGCTTGTGTTATAGGTCTCGTGCATAAATACACTAGACAATTACAATTATCATATGTTCTATCCTTAATGGTACAACATGCATTGTGGCTATCAATTACTAGTTACATTCTATTGAGCACCACCGATAGGAACGTTTTGAGACAGTAAGAATTTGTTGATGTGAAGGAGTAAAAAAGAAGGGTCCGAACCACCCGCCGATTAGAGAATATGCTGAGAGAAGGAGACCCACTTCGCAACGATCAGACGTCAGTTACACGTGTTCCTGCAATGACACCAACATCGTGTTAGAATCCTTCTTCTATCCTTCCTCTCAAAATTCTCAGAAATGAATGCAGACAGACGCGACAGCACATTTATTAAAACCAAGCAGCAAAAATGTTCAAGAAAAACTACATCGAACATGTCCCGTGAAGGGACTCTTATATAGAGCTTACTCGCCGAGATACAGTTCACTGCATCTAAGACTTATTTCAACATAAGCCAATCCATTAGTTGGAATGGCTCTTATATTATTCATTCGAATCGATTTGATGCCGAAGGGTCCCGACTGAGTTGAACTAGCAATATGTCCATTCTATGTTTTAAAAAGCGTGCTTAAGCGATGCTTAAGCGGTTTTGGAGATATGGGCGCCTCGCTTAGAAAAATTTCGTCCCAAAAAGTGGACCTGCGCTTAACAGTGCCTCGCCTACTGCTTGGCGCTGGAAAAAGCGCCAAGTTTAAAAAAAAAGAATAAAATCACTTGACCATGGTATTTTGATGTCTTTGTATTTTGATTATAGTATTTATATTGTGTTTTTGCTTGATTGATAATTGGTATTGTTATTCATACATATATACTAATAGGGTTGTATGAAAAATATATTAAAATATGTGTATTATAGAATATTTTATATGTAGGCAGGTAAAAATGGGTGAAGCGCTAACTAAGCGTTTATGCGACGCTTAAGCACTGCTTAAGTGCGCTTAAGCGACGCGCTAGCTTCATCGTCTCGCCTCACGCTTAATATAACATAGTGTCCATTACATAGTGTCGTTCGGCCAGGAGCGGGACACTACATAATATACTACTAAGAAAAAGTTGTCCCAAAACTTAAAAACAAAGATCCTACCTCCGACTGGACAAACAACGAAGGATACTTCTCCATCTTTGCCTCCATCTCCCATGTCGACTCCTCAACTGAATGGTTTTGCCACTGCACGCGAACCAAAAACATCGACCAGTTCCGTAGAATCTTCTTCTTACGGTCTTAGGATCTACACAGGTTCCTCTGAATATGACAAGTCTGCATGCAACTCCAACTGATTGGAACTAATCACGTGACTTGGATCATGCACATACTTTCGAAGTTGAGAAACGTTGAAGACTTGGATCTGCACAGGTTCCTCTGAATATGACAAGTACTTCAGCCAAGGCCGATGGTAGTGCAATCCGATAAGCTATAGCTACCACTCTTTCGAGGATCTCGAAGGGACCAACAAATCTTGAACTCAGTTTGCCTTTAACTCCAAACCGTATCACACCCCGCATTGGTATTACTTTTAAGAACACGTGGTCCCCGACCATGAATTCCAATGGTCGTCAATGGGTATCTACATAACTCTTTTGTCGACTTTGCGCAATGCAACGTATGTCTCGAATTATGCGGACATTCTTGACGGTCTGCTCTACTAGTTCTGGTTCGAGCACCTGTCAATCATCGACTTCATCCCAGCATATCGGTGATCGATACTTCCTTTCGTAGAGCGCCTCATACGGTGTCATCTGGATGCTTGACTGATAACTATTGTTATACGCAAATTTTGCCAACGGCAAGTGCGTGTCCCAACTAGTCTTCAAATATATAGCACACACTCGTAGCATGTCTTCTAGTATCTGATTCACTCTCTGTCTAACCATCAGTTTGAGGATGGTACGCTGTACTAAAATTTAACTTGTCCCCAATGCTGACTGTAGGCTAGTCCAGAAACGCGACAAGAATCGACCGTCTTTGTCTGAAACTATTGTGGCCGATACTCCATGTAGTCAGAGAATCTCGTCAATGTAAATCTATGCTAACTGATCGACGCTCCATGTAACTTTGATCGCGATAAAATGGACGGATTTGGTCAATCTATCCACAATGACCCAAATCACATCATTCTCCCGCGACATCTTCAGAAATCCCACAATGAAATCTATTGCAATGTTACCCCATTTTCACTCTGGAATGGCGAGGTTCTGCAGCTCCCCGTCCGGCCTTTGGTGCTCCGCTTTTACTTGTTGACAAGCCATATATTGTGACACAAAGGTAGCTACGTCTCTCTTCATACCGTGCCACCAAAAGGTTGTGCACAAGTTCTTATACATTTTGGTGCTTCCCGGATGTAAAGAATACTTTGCATAGTGTGCTTCCATCATTATTTTTTTTAATTATGTCTCGTTAGGAACGCACAATATTCTCTTCACACGCAACATCCCACTCTCATCTTCTGCAAAGTCGGTTGTCTTCTCTGTTGAAATCAGTTCACGCATCTTCAGGATCATGTCATCCTTCTGAGCGGACTTTATCTTTTTTCGCAAACTCGGCTCAAGTTGTAGTTGAGCCAGTTGCGTTCCTTGGTATCGAACTTGGAGTTTAATACCCATTTTCTCTAAATCTTGTAGTAACCTGATGGCTATAGAAAGTGAACTCACAAATTTCTGATTCAGAGCGTCCGCTACAACATTTCTGACTCAGAGCGATCGTCAAGTCGTAATCCTTAATGAGTTACAACCAACGCCTTTGTCGTAAGTTCAATTCTCTTTGGGTGAAAAGATATTTGAGGCTTTTGTAATTATGTAGATTTTGCAAGCCACACCATAGAGGTAGTATCGTCACAATTTCAACGCAAACACAATTGCCGTCACTTCCAATTCACGTGTAGGGTAGTTTTTCTCATACTGCTTCAACTGCCTCGAAGTATAAGATATCACCTTATTCCTTTGCATGAGTACACACCCTAAGCCAAGTCCTGATGCATCGATGTAGATCTGAAATCCTTCTAGCCCTTCCGGAAGTGCAAGGATTGGAGCTGAGACGAGCCGTTGCTTTTAACTCATGGAAGCTAGTTTCATAAGTCGTCGGTCCATACGAATGCAATTTCCTTCTGGGTGAGGCGAGTCAGAGGCGATGCCAACTTTGAAAAGTCCTTTACGAATCTGCGGTAGTAGCCCGCCAATCCAAGAAAGCTTCGAATCTCACTGGCTGACGTAGGCTGCTTCCAATCTATTACTGCTTCGATCTTCTTCGGGTCAACCAAGACACCCTCTGCCGAGATAACATGTCCAAGAAACGAAACGCTACTCATCCAGAAGTGGCACTTAGCTTCGTAAATAACTGGTGTTCTCGTAAAGTCTGTAGCACGATCCTCAAGTCTTTTATGTGCTCTTCCCTGTTCCTTGAGTAAATTAGGATACCTATGAACACGACTACGAACTTGCCTATGAAGGGTCGGAAGACTGTTCATCATATCCATGAATGTCGTCGGAGCGTTCGTCAAACCAAAGGACATAATTAGTAATTCGTAAAGTTGTTCGAAACGCTGACTTGGTGACGTCCTCAGGCTTAATCTTTAGCTGATGATAGCCCGACCGGAGATCAATTTTGGAGAAAATTGTTGCTCCTTGAAGTTGATCGAATAGGTCGTCTATCCTCGGCAGCAGATACTTGTTCCATACTGTGGCCTTGTTTAATTCTCGATAGTCAATGCTCAGTTGCATTGATCCATCTTTCTTCACAAACAGCACCGGAGCACCTATGGAGAAACGCTCGGGTGAATGTATCCTCGGTCCAGCAATTCATGTAGTTGTACTTTTAGTTCCTTTAGCTCTGCTGGCGCCATCCTGTACGGTGTCTTCGATATCGGTCAAGTATTCGGAAGGGGGTCGATGATGAATTTTCTCTCGATCTGGTGGCATTTCGGACATCTCGTCTGGAAACACAACGGAAAATTCTGCCACGACATCAGTCTGAACTGCGTTTGCACCTTCCTTACGAGTGTCTCTAACAGAAGCTAAATAATTTTTGCAGCCAGAATACATGCGCCTTGTTTTTACTGCTGATACCACTATTGTTGTCTTAGATGTTGTGTCACACGAATATGAGAACTCTGTTTCGTCAGGTAGACGGAACACAACTCTCTTCTCTGCACAGTCGATAGTCGCATAGCATTCACTTAACCAATCAATCCACATGATTATGACATACTCTTTGATGTCCAGGACAATGACATCCAAGGATAGCTTCCTTCCTCCAATGCAAAGATAATCATCCCAACAAATTAAACTAGCAGGCATATCGACTCCCACGAAGGTTCATATCTAATGATGACATAGCTAATTTACTCTCTTCAGCAAATTCAGCAGATATAAAACTATGTATAGCACCCGAATCAAATAATACTCTAGCAGGTATATCTTTGTATAATAATATACCTATTACAACAGTGTCGGAAGCGGATGCCTCCTTCTGAGTCAATGCAAAGACTCTACCTTGTGCTCCCGGACATGGATTCTGCGCGTTCACTTGTACCGCATTCGTGCCCCTTGCTACTTGTGCCCGGTTCTGATTCGGGAAGTTCCTCGAAGGGTTTTGGTTCGCCCTCCCCTCTGGACAATCAAGAGCCTTGTGACCTATGCAACCACACTTAAAACATGCTCCCACACGACACTCGACTGTCCTATGCCCATACTTGCCGCACTTTTGACATTGTACCCCCTATTTCGGACCATGTGCTCAAAAAGTATTCTGACGTTTTGGCACTCCAGATCCTCCCGCGTCGTGAGGACGCTTATTGGAAGTGTTACGAATGATCTGTCCTGGCTTCTGTGAAGTACAACAAAAAATTTGCTTGTTATCCAGAGCGGTTTCATAACATTTCCGATAGGTCTGGCACTTTTGATTCATGACATCCCTACGCAGTTTGTTATTCAGGCCCGCTGGAAACGATGACTCCAGGCAGGAAGGCCCCGGAGAACTTTGCAAGCTTTGCAAAGGCTAAGTCGAAGCCGTAGTCATCGACTGACATATTACCTTGCTTGAGAAGGGAGAACTCGTCCTCCTTCTGTTGATGTACTGTCCTAGGAATATAATGCTCTAGGAAGGCTGCCTTGAATATCTCCCAGGAAATCTTGCAATTTGGATTGGCGTCATAGGTTTATTGCTTGGTGGCCTCCTACCAGTCGTGCGTTTTCAGCTCTAGCTGCACAGTCATGCACGCTACTCTCTTGGATCCCTTAATGCCGATGAGGTTAAACAGTCCCTCGAGTTTCGCTATCCATCCCATAACGACATCTGGTTCGACCCTTCCGTTGAATATTGGCAGGTTCATCTTCTTGAACTCGCCTGCCTTGTAAGAAGTCGACATGACCGTGGGTTGGACCTCTTCTTCTTCCGCCTCCACCACGACTTCCTTAGCTGCCACTGCAGTCGTGTTGTTGTTGGGCACCAAGGATTTGATTATCTGCATCATGGTGTCCATTTGCTTCAGCTGCGCATCAAATTGGACTTGAATATGCGCCTGAAGCTGTAACTGTTGGGCCGCCGTTTGTTTCTGCTACACCTCCATCAAGCGCAACATCTTTTCCGTAGTATCGCTCGACCTGCTCCTGCGGACTCTCCGGAACTACTCGAGTTGCTCGAAGTAGTGCTAGGAGCAGCGACTGCGACAAAAGTATTCTTCTTAACCATATATACAAAAAAGAGTAAACCCGTTAGTATTTCGTAAAATATTTATGGGCTTACTGTATGGGACTATTATTTCATGCAGCAGGATACATCGAAAAGCATTCAATCGAAAATCGCATCAAAACTTCCAGAAAATATTTTAGAAATCCGAGGAAGTGAACCTAGTGCTCTGATACCACTTGTGTCGTCCCGGCTCCGCAGAGTCGCTAACTCATCACCAGACGTGATGTCGTACAAGTTTAAAGTGCATTTGTAATATGCAAGAACGTGCATTTTGATAATTCTTTTGAACACATATTGAAACCATATTGCAACAGAAAGTTGAACACATACTATAGGAAGAAACCAGCTTTTCATTAATAACTTGCAGTAGAAATTACATTGATATTGAATACATTTGATATGTCGTCTTGGCTAAATTCTTTGGAATAACAAAAAGACTAACAAGCTTCTATGAAATAATACTTGTCGTCACATACATTACACCCTTGTATAGATTGAAACCAAATGTCTTCAAAATGAACCGGCTTCAAAATACTTCAAAATTGGAAGAGCTTTAAGTTGCCTCTCTGAACTTCAGCTAGTACCGTACCCTCAGGGTTCGCGACACATGTAGAGTTGGGTATCAATACAATTGGGAATGCACTGGTGAGTGGGACGAACCCACTCGTTTAAACCGACACTGCTTATTAAGGGAAAATCATACATTCAAAGTTATCTTACTATTTAGAACTATGATGAATTACAGTTCATATTTTCAACGTACTTGAAAGCAGTAAACATTGAACCATATCACTTATTAGTAATAACTTACCAAACGAAGTGTCCGTCCTTGTATAAAACAGAAATGATGCTTACCGCCCCTGCAGAAGACAATATGTTAGCATATAATCTTTCTTATATACGGTCATTGGTGATATCAACACCATGAAGGACTATTCCAAGGCATTACGGCACACCCTATTAATCCGGGTTGCAAGTCCAACTGGAGGTCCGCAATGCCTCGTGCCGAAGCACGTCCCATATAATTTTTTCCTAGGTCGATTCGGTTCCAGTGTCACGGATACCGTTTCGAGGAAAGCCATATCTTGTGCACAAGTTGTCAATGATCATGTAAATGCGTAAACAGTTTATCATTAAAATATATACATAGACACATAACAGAATTAAGCAGTATTATCTATATATTCATGCAACAGTTCGTTTCCCTCAAATATGTATGTTCCAATTTAGCGACTCGTAGGCACCAAATATTTCGAGACACCATGTCACAACTAACATATTTGGGTACCGCACCCCTTCCAACAGTTTCGTGGTTTCGAACCACAACTGCTCACTTTGCATACAAAGCTTGTGTTATAGGTCCCGTGCATAAATACACTAGACAGTTATAGTTATCTCATGTTCTATCCTTAGTGGTACAACATGCATTGTGGCTATCAATTACTAGTTACATTCTACCGAGCATCATCGATATGAACGTTTTGAGGCAGTGAGAATTCGTTTATATAAAGGAGTAGAAAAGAATGGTCCGAACAACCCACCGATTAGAGAATATGCCGAGAGAAGAAGATCCGTTTCACAACAATCAAACTCAGTTACATGCGTTCCTGCAATGGCACCAACATCATGTTAGAATTCCTCTTCTATCCTTCTTATCGAAATTCTCATAAACGAATGCAGACATAGACACGAAAGTATATTCATCAAAACCAAGTAGCAAAAACGTTCAAGAAAAACTACAGCGAACAGGTCCCGTGAAGGGATTCTTATATAGAGCTTTGAAGGGATTCTTATATAGAGCTCTCTCTCCGAGACGCAGTTCACTGTATCTAGGACTTATTCCAACAGAAACCAATACATCAGTTGGAATGGCTCTCATATTATTCATCTGAATCGATTTGATGCCGAAGGGTCCTGACTGAGTCGAACTAGCCACATATCCATTACCTAGTGCGCCGTCTGGCCAGGAGCGGGGTGTCACGTCCCGACTCCGTAAAGTCGATAATCGTCCCCCGGGCCTGATGTCGTGCGTGCCTAAGTTGCACAACGCACAAGGCAAGAAGATAATATATTTCATTTTCATAGAAAATACCGAGTCGCAGCGGAAGATTTATAGAGTCATATGAGATAATCAAATTATGCGAAGCGAAGCTCTTTTATTGATAATAGCAGCGGTTACAAAGGCTTGAATAGCCCCATTGAATATGCTAAATTGGCTTACAACATTTGTTGATCTCTTTTGCTTACAAAGGATTCATTCCACCGTTCCATACATCACGTCTTCGTATATCCAAGCTAAAGTCTCAGCACCTGAGTACCTGAAAGAAGGTGCCCACAAACGTGGATCAGTACGCAACTTATACTGCTGAGCAGGATAACTCACTTGTCTAAACCGATACTAAGTGATCATGGCAAGCATGCAGATTTTAGTGATCTTTCTATTAGAACTTAGATGAGTTTCAGTTCATGTTGAGTCATGCCTTGAAAGCAGTAAATTATGCTCGCATGTAAGCATTGAAGTTATGAAAGCATATTTGCATATAGGCATTGAATTCACTTAAGCAGACAAGCATGTTATTCTCGAATCTCGTTTGGTTACTAAGCATTTTATATTCGACTTGCATCGTTAACTAAGCAAGCAATACTTGTATCGCTTATGAAACGCATGAAACACGTTAAATCGCCCCGCTCAATAGCAACTCTGAATCTATAGTCGATGTGTACACTCTTGCTCGGCACAAGGCGACATTCATCCTCCTGGCTCAAATGTTCGATAGCCCACCGCAGCTTATCTATATGAAAGTTACTGACGACACGAGCATCATATTGGGCTATTCTCATCTTGACATTTCGATGAATCCCTTCGGTCGAATTGCAAGCCCTCTGGAGGTCCCGAAAGCCACGATCATTAGTGGTGCATCTTCTCACTCCGAGTCGACCTGAGGGCCCCTAATGTCGTTTCTATGGTATGCGATGCCTCATTCAGCACCCAGGTTGCAAGCCTGCTTGAATGGCCCGTCATACCATGCTCAATGGCACTCTCAAATTCCTCCATAGCCGAACGGTCCCAGTACTCCGGCGACTTTCGTTCGAGGAATACCTTAACCCGTGCACGGGCAGCCCATGACCATTTGTATCCATGCAACGTTTCGATAATGTAAGTACGGCGAGGTACGAGTCTTCTCGTCCCACTCAATACTCTAGCGTTTTCTTCCTTTGTAGGTACGGTCGAGGTACGTGTCTACTCGTCCTACGTTTCGAAATATAAGTATAGCGAGGTACGTGTCAACTCGCCCTACCAAATCATCCTTGTGGCATCGTTTCTCTTCCGATCGATGTTCCGGTTGGGTGACCCGTAGGTCCCAACAACTAAGTCACTGTGCCGCTTCTCGATACAGTATTCCATGGTGCCCTATCCTTGATCGATAGTTCCGTGGCGCCATTTTCCTTTATGATTACTTGAGATATCTTGTATCCCATCTTGACAGTTCCGTTGTCTGAACCACAACTGCCTGCTTCACTTATGAAGCTATCTTATGATTCTCGTTTGATGCTCGTGCTCTTGATGCACGTCTCGATATACTTGTTTCAATGTTCTTAGTGTTCAACTTATGTTACTTCTTTTCTCCGAACCACGCCTGTTGAATCTATAATATCGCTAGCACACAACTGATGTATTTTATTAAGCATGAAGGAGTAGAGGAGAAGGGTCAGGGCCCGTCCACCTTTACTTATTTGCTTAGTCGTTCTGCCGAGTTGACATAGCCTATCGCTCCACCTGAGTCGATACAGTTTATCCCCAAATATCTGTGGTCTGATGCGAAGCACTATTTACTTGTATAACCATGCGAGCATGCCGTATTTCTCAATCATCTGACCCGAGTGAATTCAAGGAAGACTGCACTATCGCTTAAGTCCCACTATCTCTGCACTGCTCTGAATAAATCTTCTGATTCCCTTACACGATTTATGACTCCATGCATTTGCCCGCAGGCGATAAATCGAACCTCAGAAAGTTCTACGTAAAGCCTACAAATGAAACCAAAATCCGAATCAATACTTGTTCATGAATCTGTCTTATCGAAATGCAAGCAACTTAATGCTTCGTTCTCATTCCGACTTGTGTTATGCAACCAACCCAAATGTCTCGTTTCAATCCGACTCAGCGTAATACACCGTGCGAAGCGGGGCATTACATAATATACCACTCAAAACAAGGTTCGTCCTCGAACCAAAACCCATGCTCGTTCCTTTTCGATAATACTGATACTTTGTTTCAAACACTGTCTCAAAATTCTCTCCGTTTCGTATGCAACGCTCGTAAAAATTCCTTAACTCCATATCGCTTTCCTACAGCTCAATTCGAGTTCAGCATATCCTTTAGTTTGGATTCGTACACATATTTTAGGCGTCCGTGAAATATATGCATTTCAGCCAAGCTTAGTGATAGCGAAGTCGGACAAGTTGCAGGTGCGACTTCGTTTCCGAAAATGCCAACTGTATCATACTCCCAACTGAATCTAGCCTTAGCGTCCATTCCCGTAACTCATTCACATGCACACTATTTCTGAACACCTGATTTTTTGACACAATTCTCTTTGTCCAACTTGATTCATAATCGCCTACTATCTTTATATGTTTTAAACTGACAATTTCGACTTGCGCATTGCATCGAGTCGTTCGTAATCCGAACGCAACAGAGTCTCCGCAACAGTTCCTAGTTCCTCAAATCTTTCGCATCGATAGTCTCAAGTATGTGTTACATCAAGCCCTTTGCGCATCCGACCGCAACGAGTTTTCCGCAACGCACTCCCGTCCAACTGTTAGCAACCTCTTGTCCAACAATTTTTTGAAGTCTTACTTAATATGGACTGAGTCCAATATATGCAAGAGCCGTCTGCCTCGAGTCAAAATATCGCTCGCGCCATCTATTTCTGACGATCATCCTTCCAAACTGTCGACGCATCGACGTCTAGGTTCGTCCCCGCTAGGCCACTTACCCAGACAACGTTCTAAGTCTTTCTGATGCAAGGGACTTAACTTAAACCGACCATTCCCGTCTATCTCGTTTCTCAAATTATCTTTATATGCTATCGCACCGTCCCGACATATATATCGCTAGCGTTGATCGAATCGATAACCAACGCTAACTATCCTTCGGTCCTCGCTATAAAATCGACGATGCTTAAAGGCATCACTCCATCCGAAACCAACGTTTCATCCGACGCATATAATGTTACATACTCTATTTAGTAAGAAATCACCAACCATCAAAATTTCGCTATGTTACTTTCAGCCGAAGGCTATGTCACGTCCCGATCTCCCGCAGGCAAATCGGCCGTTCCCGCTAGGCTAGAATCACCGCGCCAGCGCTCCCGCGGAACGATCGCCTTGTCCCATCCGGACGAGATGCCGCACGAGCGTTAGCCGCGCCCGTGCAAGGCCGTGGTTCATTGGCTGGCGATAAGAGTTCTAAGCCACAAAGTCGCACAGATTATCCGAGTGCAGCGGAATCATGAATGCATAGGCGATCGGTAACAGGTTCACTGAGTCGACAACAAGGTTTAAAGTATCGGTATCGGACCATTCCTATGAGTATCGGGATCGGCGGTATCGGTAGTATCGGCGGTTTCGGATCGGAGTATCGGATTTTTTGGTATCGGAAATCAAACAACTATTAGTAAATTATTAACATTTTAGAGAATATATTTTATACATTTATGCATAATTTAAAGTATTTTCAGTATTGTTTCTTAGTATTTTTGATATTAAATGAAATATTAGTCATCATTGTCGATTGATTTATATGCGATAGATAAGTTTTCCTCTTTTATATGTTTTTACAACCTTACTATGCTTTTACATCCTTTCTAATTGGTCTTTTTAATTCAAATTTTTTGCCGAATTGACTGGAAAAGAGACCTCTAATGTCGGTATCTGTCAGTATCGGGTATCGGTCGGTATCGGATCGGGACATGCCAAACTGTATCGGTATCGGCCGTATCGGATCGGTATCGGCCGATACTTTAAACTATGGGACTCGACAATATAACGAAAGTGTTGAAACACAAGTTGAAGTAAAGCAAGCTCTTTTATTCACATTGAAACAAGTTTTACAGGCGGCATATAACCGAGATTACAAGTCGCTCGAGCACTCTCTCTGAAACATAAAAGCGTGCCAAGTGGCTACATTTATGGATGATATACAGGAAATATTCAAGCGAGGTTCAGGCGATGTTCCAACATTATGTCTTGTATATGTGCTTCAGTTCCGAACGCAGCGTTCCAAGGCTTCTGAGTTGGACTCCACGCCTTAGCACGCACGAAGGAGGCATCCGCACCGAACGAGGTTCTCCCGCACCCTGCAAGCAATCTGGTGGGTTATCAGTACATGAATGCACTGGTGGGGAGGCTACTCGTCCGCTCGACAAATCCAAACACGTAATAAAGGTTCCGTGCACAACTATTAAGTTGTCTTTCTAGTTGCCTTGGGATCAGTTTCATGCAAGATTTGAATAGCCTAAATCGTGTGGCAGTGCGCCGTGCGATATAAGAGGAAACACGGCGAGACTTACCAACTTACCATTTGTCCTTCCCTGTCCAAGGCAAATCAAGTTAATTCAAGCAGAAACATGTATAAGCATTCAGGAGCAAAGCATATGCAAACACAAGCGTTCCAGTGCGAGATCCCGTTCTGGACGTACGGTTTACAGGAAATATTAGATGTGTTGCATACGATGATCAAGTGCTCTTTATGCACAAGTGTTGTTATGACAAGATCGTTCAGGTGTTCAGTTATTCTCGATGCGATGCAATGACTCGCACGCGGGTAGCCGCTAAGCGAGGATGACTTATCTATATGAACATGAGGTCACTGGCACGGCGCCATTAGTGGACGGCGTAGTCTCTTGTCGGAATGGTGCGCAAGCAAAACAGGAGGCATTGCACCACATTCCGCTCGAAGCAGGCGACTACTCAGAAGTTCCGTCCGGATCGGATCGGTGCCAGTGCCCCAGCAACCGTCCGCGGAACTATACCTTGTTTTCCAAGTTGTCCTATGACCGGGCAAGTCTCTAATCTTCAGGTTTCGGGTCAGGAACAGGAACAAGTTCTAAGCAGGATATATATATATATAGAACAAGTTTCATGGAACGAGTTCAAGTCAGGAGATATATATATATATATATTGAACTTGTTGAGGCAGGATCAGGATTACTCTAAATGTTGAGTATCGGCTCCACGAGCCATTTGATTCAGTGCAGGACAGTATTGCTCAACGAGCAGGGATTCTTGGATCACAAGATTGGTGCAAGTTCCCTGGTTCGGGAATTGCCTTAGCGACCTAACGGTCCCGGATACATTCAGGTTTATTCATGCACGGAACGACTAACATGTAGTCTTCCGAGGAGAACCTAAATGAATGCATGACAAGCAAAGTGTTTCACGGTCTGGGCATAGTTATACAACAAGCATTGAAACTAGGCAATACATCAAAACAGGCAAGCATGCACTTGTATAACTCAAGCATTCAAGTTCGCTCGGGCCCGAAGGTAAGCCGAGCGAAACCGTACGGGGCCTTTCCGAGCGATGTTATCTAGGGTCGTGCAGTGTTAGGGAGTGAACAGTGCACTAGTGAATATATACAAATCGTTCTACTCGAGGCATAGCGGGTCTGGTTGCACAAGGCAAGGGTAGCATGCGAGGGTCTGAACATATAAACAATATTTCATTTCCATGTTCTAGCATAAGCAATACAAGTTGGGATTATTCCCTTAGCTAGGTGCGTTGTATTCTTATTAGCATGCAGGGGGTGATTCACCTAGCGACTAGCATGTATCATTCCGTATTTTATGTGTGCTGGCTAAGCAAAGACAAGTTCACCGTAGCCACCCACCTTAGCGATGTTCCGTCTCGGTCGAGTGATACTGCGAGCGAGCCTCTGAAAGCCTAAGCCGAACTCCTGTAGGGACCATGTCTGGATATCCTTGCCTCAAACGAGTTGCCTCGCTGAGCAAGGCAGGTCGGGACGTTTTGCACTTTGCCGTTTGAATCGGCAGTCCGCTTGAGCGGAACGGGGTATTACATTATCCACCACTCAGAAAAAGTCTCGTCCTCGAGACTTCCTGAGGGCAAGCCATACTATCGAATTTTTTTTGAATCTAGCCCAAGCGTAGCTATCGGTACCACTAGATCCATTGGAACACAATTTCCTACTCGATGCTTACGTCGTGTTGCGTGTATACCGAGTCAGTCTCATTTGCGCCTTGGCGCGGGACAAGTTTCTTAACACAAGGTACATTTCGATCGATCTTGGATAGCGATCTATGGCTGAGGCAAACCTATACAAGTCGTCGTGCTTGTTCAGGAGGATATTCACTTGCACTAGCTTTTGAGATCAGCATATCGCACGTTGGATCGTGCACATATTCGAAGCGTCCCTCAAACACATGCATGTCAACCAACTTAGCGATAGCGAAGTCTTAGCACTCGAGTTTCACATTTCTTAAGTCTTGGATCGTGCACATATTCGAAGCGTCCCTCAAACACATGCAGTCAACCAAACTTAGGGGTAGTGAAATCGGACAAGCAACTTGCGAAAATTTCAAGGGTTCAATCCAATTTCATATCATTTTCATTCAACCAAGTATTTGCACTACCGTTAATCACGGTCAATCTGATACCGACTAGCGTCCATCCATTCGGGTCAACTTAGCATACGTTATCGTTCCCAAGTCTAACCCTAAGTCTTGCTTCCCCAGTCATGATGCTTTATACAAGAAATATGGTAAAGTCGGTAGCACAGGTTCATTCACTCGGCACAGGGTCGTCTGCCTATTACTAGGTCAGCTCACAAGGTCATAGGTACAGGTTCAAGCATATCGCGATTCATCGTACAAATTTGTCGCACGATGCTCGCCCCAATTCCTAGGGTCAAACCATTGTTCATTTACACGGGATATTCTACCCAAGCTCGTTTCACTCAGATTTCTAAACATCGAGCACATATTTACCTACTCTCATTAACATGTTCGTTTGCACGGGGGACGAGTCCGTTCAATAAAATCCAATATGTATATCCAAGTTGCAGGTCAAGCCTAGGGGTTTGCATATTCTATCTCCTCAATTATATTTTGATAGTATCATATCCATTCCAAACCTAGTCCACCAAGCCAAGATTCAATTCTAAACCTTAGATTATTTCTCCAAGTCGTTCAACCTGATTTACGTATTCATTCACAAAACCATCGAACATGATTTATTTCAGGTTCATGGCTAACTAATCCATTGAAACATTTTCAATCACCTGCATTCCGAGTTCGTCCTATCGTATCGAACCAGAAGTCAAGACGATCCTTAAGGTGTCACGCCTCGGTCTCCCGCAAGTTTGATCATCCACATTGGACGTGAGATCATCACGTCAACGCTCCCGCTGGATAATCGTCCTAATCCGGGCGTGACGCATGTGCGGCATAGAGTTATGCTCGTACAAGACAAGAACGTTTGAATGTTATGGCTATCTTCGACACGATCGAGACACCTTATCCTTTATCCTTTTTAATTCCATCCAACAGTATATCCATCAAGTCAAATTCGTTTTATGCAGTGATTATATTTCCTCAAGAAACAAGTTTCTATATTCGAGTCCAAGTCTTTTCCATTCTAATACGTTCCATTCATCGAGTTCGTTCGGAATAATCACTGAACATGTTCCCTGGAGTCCGATCATCCCCGCCGTACGCGAATCACCACGCCGGCGCTCCCGCAGGATAACCGTTCTCGTTGGGACTGATTTCGAGAGTTACCTTTCCAAACTCGATTTCAAGATTGTCCTTACAAACATCAAGCCAGTTCCATTATCGCTTATATTTCTCATCGAACCATAGTATTCATTCTCGGCTAACTTATATTGAGCGATATTGTACTCAAGTTCAATCCTTTGGTTTCAATCCAAAATCACTCGCTCAATTCTCAATTTCCAACAAGTTTTCCTTAACCAAGATATTGGTTTCCATTTCCGAGAATTTCTATTCAATATAAGCCTTATCATTTACTCAAGTTATTCTCATATCGTTCAGTCTGAATATCGCGCGGGTTATGGATCCGTTTGGATAAATGATCCATCCACCACTCGGAATTGAGTCATTCCATCGAGTTCTTAATCGGTGCTCGCATTATCGTTAGCATACTCACTAACTCGTTCCACAATTTCTAGCACGATTCTCAGGGTTCGCCTGATAAAATCTAATCTCATATATAGATTCGGGATTGATAGTCATCCAAGCAACTATATTTGATTTTATCTTCCAACAAGAATTTCGTTCGAGCTATTTTCCATAACCAAGCATTATTCTTAATATTCGCCTAAGCGATAAATCCGATGAAGTCTATCGATTTGCAGCTCTAAGTCTGACTTGCATTATTTCTGAACGATATCCAACACACATTTTATAACTGGCTTGCATCCAAGGGTCTTGGTGCACGATACTCTACACAACTTAGCCGAAAGGCTGAGTGCATAGCTAACCGTTCGGGCAATATTCGTTTTCGCACTAACCAGTTGGGTAAACATGTATAGGCATTTCGGGTTGCACAAAATGCACGAGTCTAGCACGAATCTAATCCCATAAGGACTAGCACAGGTTGGCACAAAGGCCCTTGCAGCACAATTTTATACAGGCAATCATACTATTCAAATGCAACTCTTTGAAAGTATTTAGACTTATTGTTTGGAACATCCCATCGAGGCATTGAGAGAGAGTGTGCACATAACCGACGAACGAGCTTTCGAAACAGAAATATACGAAATGAAGTTCAAAGGCGTATAAGCCAAGCTCTGATACCAATCTGTCACGTCCCGATCTCCCGCAGACAAATCGGCCGTTCCCGCTAGGCGAGAATCACCGCGCCAGCGCTCCCGTGGAACGATCGCCTTGTCCCATCCGGGCGTGATGCCGCACGAGCGTTAGCCGCGCCCGTGCAAGGCCGTGGTTCATTGGCTGGCGGTAAGAGTTCTAAGCCACAGAGTCGCACAGATTGTCCGAGTGCAGCGGAATCATGAACGCATAGGCGATCGGTAACAGGTTCACTGAGTCGACAATATAACGAAAGTGTTGAAACACAAGTTGAAGTAAAGCAAGCTCTTTTATTCACATTGAAACAAGTTTTACAGGCGGCATATAGCCGAGATTACAAGTCGCTCGAGCACTCTCTCTGAAACATAAAAGCGTGCCAAGTGGCTACATTTATGGATGATATACAGGAAATATTCAAGCGAGGTTCAGGCGATGTTCCAACATTATGTCTTGTATATGTGTTTCAGTTCCGAACGCAGCGTTCCAAGGCTTCTGAGTTGGACTCCACGCCTTAGCACGCACGAAGGAGGCATCCGCACCGAACGAGGTTCTCCCGCACCCTGCAAGCAATGGGTTATCAGTACATGAATGCACTGGTGGGGAGGCTACTCGCCCGCTCGACAAATCCAAACACGTAATAAAGGTTCTGTGCACAACTATTAAGTTGTCTTTCTAGTTGCCTTAGGATCAGTTTCATGCAAGATTTGAATAGCCTAAATCGTGTGGCAGTGCGCCGTGCGATATAAGAAGAAACACGGCGAGACTTACCAACTTACCATTTGTCCTTCCCTGTCCAAGGCAAATCAAGTTAATTCAAGCAGAAACATGTATAAGCATTCAGGAGCAAAGCATATGCAAACACAAGCGTTCCAGTGCGAGATCCCGTTCTGGGCGTACGGTTTACAGGAAATATTAGATGTGTTGCATACGATGATCAAGTGCTCTTTATGCACAAGTGTTGTTATGACAAGATCGTTCAGGTGTTCAGTTATTCTCGATGCGATGCAATGACTCGCACGCGGGTAGCCGCTAAGCGAGGATGACTTATCTATATGAACATGAGGTCACTGGCACGGCGCCATTAGTGGACGGCGTAGTCTCTTGTTGGAATGGTGCGCAAGCAAAACAAGAGGCATTGCACCACATTCCGCTCGAAGCAGGCGACTACTCAGAAGTTCCGTCCGGATCGGATCGGTGCCAGTGCCCCAGCAACCGTCCGCGGAACTATACCTTGTTTTCCAAGTTGTCCTGTGACCGGGCAAGTCTCTAATCTTCAGGTTTCGGGTCAGGAACAGGAACAAGTTCTAAGCAGGATATATATATATATATATAAAACAAGTTTCATGGAACGAGTTCAAGTCAGGAGATATATGTATATATATTGAACTTGTTGAGGCAGGATCAGGATTACTCTAAATGTTGAGTATCGGCTCCACGAGCCATTTGATTCAGTGCAGGACAGTATTGCTCAACAAGCAGGGATTCTTGGATCACAAGATTGGTGCAAGTTACCTGGTTCGGGAATTGCCTTAGCGACCTAACGGTCCCGGATACATTCAGGTTTATTCATGCACGGAACGACTAACAGGTAGTCTTCCGAGGAGAACCTAAATGAATGCATGACAAGCAAAGTGTTTCACGGTCTGGGCATAGTTATACAACAAGCATTGAAACTAGGCAATACATCAAAACAGGCAAGCATGCACTTGTATAACTCAAGCATTCAAGTTCGCTCAGGCCCGAAGGTAAGCCGAGCGAAACCGTACGGGGCCTTTCCGAGCGATGTTATCTAGGGTCGTGCAGTGTTAGGGAGTGAACAGTGCACTACTGAATATATACAAATCGTTCTACTCGAGACATAGCGGGTCTTGTTGCACAAGGCAAGGGTAGCATGCGAGGGTCTGAACATATAAACAATATTTCATTTCCATGTTCTAGCATAAGCAATACAAGTTGGGATTATTCCCTTAGCTAGGTGCGTTGTATTCTTATTAGCATGCAGGGGGTGATTCACCTAGCGACTAGCATGTATCATTCCGTATTTTATGTGTGCTGGCTAAGCAAAGACAAGTTCACCGTAGCCACCCACCTTAGCGATGTTCTGCCTCGGTCGAGTGATACTGCGAGCGAGCCTCTGAAAGCCTAAGCCGAACTCCTGTAGGGACCATGTCTGGATATCCTTGCCTCAAACGAGTTGCCTCGCTGAGCAAGGCAGGTCGGGACGTTTTGCACTTTGCCGTTTGAATCGGCAGTCCGCTTGAGCGGAACGGGGTATTACAGGCTATTCCATCAAATTCTGAAATTTATATTTGATTGCCTAGACTTATCTTCAACATGCACTACTTGATATTTATCTTCGACGCAATTCTCTTATGCGTCATCAATCGGGTCATCTTATTGGTCTCCACGATTACTTTGATTCGCGATCAAGTCTCTAGGATCATCTGTCCCGAAGCTACGCTAGATAATTGTGGATTATCAACGATGGACAGTTACTAAGAACCATGCTATATCTTATTCCAAAGCCAAACCAAATTCTGACAAGTTCTATGGGACTCTACCCCAAATCTGAAATACGTTTCAAAGTCTGAAACGAATGCACTACCTGCCAACATATCCGCTAACCAAAAAAACATATACGTCTAGGGTTTTAATCTATCTACCCTTTAATCGAAATCCGAGATACTCTTTACTCGGCAAAATCTTCCTCAATCGAACCGTCAACCCCGCTAGCACATCCCGCTAACTCTATAATTTCGTCTTGACTCCATCAAGTAAATTCTCGGTTGATCGATTGATACGACTTCTCGAATCGTTACTCGCAACTTTCCGAATTGTAAACATAACTCAATTTGTATCCTTTATACCGCTTAAGTTTTCTGCGCAATCAATTTTGCTTGAGCGATACTAAAATTTATCTCAACGTCAAGTCCTATCGAGTTTCCTCAAATTTCCATCCCTTATGATCTTTGCTCCCGTTTCGATCATTCTCATCGCTATGTTAATTTTTATGTGTTTCGTTCGTGTCGCAAAGTCCTGATGACTTGCGCACAATTCCTTATGATAAGTTCATTCCAACTGTATCCATTCCGATATGCCACGTTCGTCTATGTTTCGTAGGAAACTTGCCTGCTCTCGTTGCACCATCTCGCTAATATCCGCCTCCGTCTATCTCCCGATTGCGTAACCTAGTTACCGATCAAAGTCACACACAACAACGATCAAGTACTCGAAGTTTATCTGATACGAATTATTTTCGAATCTTTCATTCCCAAACGAGTCACTTTGCTCGGCCAACAGTTTTCTTGCGTTTTACAAATCAACGGACTACGCTTGTTACTCCTGGATTTGCATCGATCCCTTGCGCACGTGTGCGCACCTAGCCGCCTATCGATTTTCTTTCGCAATTCTCAGCTAACTATCCGTCTTAACTTTTCGAATTCTCTTCCGATATAACATTTGTTCGACTCAAAAGTTTGTTCTCGGTCGTTCGAACATAATGCATCGAAGAATACTTGAGTCACACATTGCCTTGCAATTTTCCAAACGAGTCTCGGCGTTATCTCATCTGTTGTGGGCAATCTATCGTTGTCTATATGAATGTCCTACTGCACGCATCTCTTCGTGGTATGGCATATACCACTCAGGAATCGAGTCACTCTTTGTATCGCACTTCCTCTGTCTCAATCCGACATTTGTTTCGAACTTTCCATTATGTGGTGATTCTACCGACCACGAACTCAGCGTTCGCTTACTAAAAGTCTGACACAAAATCCAGCCAACATACAAACCATCTTACTATTTCTGTTAAGTCCCGTCCGTTGCATATCGTGCAACATTTTCTTCCCGATATTCCAACTATTACTTAAACCGTTCAACATGTTTGTTATTGTTCCGATGTAACCACGTATATACTATCATTCGAGATATCGATTTGCTGCACTGATGCAACAAACATCGCTCGAATCGGTTTTCCGTACGCTATGCAACAAAGCCGCACGGTGTTACTCGGTGTTACGACCGATAGAACTATGCAGCAAACACATACAACAGTTTAAGTTTATATAGACTCATTGTATGGAACATCCAGTGTAGCATTGAGTAGAGTCAAGAGTCGTTCGATGCGCGGAAGCATCTTTGAATTTGTGATAAAATGAATGATTGTCCAAGGAAGTTAACCGGACGCTCTGATACCACTTTGTCACGTTCCGACTCTGTAAAGTCGATAATCGGCCCCCGGACGTGATGTCGTGCGTGTCTAGGTTGTGCAATGCACAAGGCAAGAAGATAAAATATATGGTTTTTATAGAAAATACCGAGTCGCAGCGAAAGATTTATAGTCATATGAGATAATCAGAGTATGTGAAGCGAAGCTCTTTTATTGATAATAACAACGGTTACAAAGGCTTGAATAGTACTATTGAATATGCCAAGTTGGCTTACAACACTCGCTGATCTCTCTTGCTTAAAAAGAATTATACCGTTCCATATATCACGTCTTTGTATATCCAAGTTAAGGCCTAAGCACCTGAGTATCTGAAAGATGGTGCCCATAAACGTGGGTCAGTACGCAACTTGTACAGGTGAGCATGATAACACATTCGCCTAAACCGACACGAAGTGATCATGGCAAGCATGCAGAGATCTTTCTATTAGAACTTTAGATAAGTTTCAGTTCATGTTAAGGCACGCCTCGAAAGCAGTAAATCATGCTCGCATGTAAACTTTGAAGTTATGAAAGCATATTCGCATATAGGCATTGAATTCACTTAAGCAGACAAGCATGTTATTTTCGAATCTCGTTTGGTAACTAAGCATGTTATATTCGACTCGCATCGTTAACTAAGAAAGCGATTCTTGTATCGCTCATAAAATACATGAAACACGTTAAATCGTCTCGCTCAATAGCGACTCTGAATCTATAACCGATGTGTACACTCTTGCTCGGCGCAAGGCGACATTCATCCTCCTGGCTCAAAAGTTCGATAGCCCACCGCAACTTATCTATATGAAAGTCACTGACGACACGAGCGTCATATTGGACTATTCTCATCTTGACATTTTGGTGAATCCCCTTAGTCGAGTTGCAAGCCCTCTGGAGGTCCCGAAAGCTACGGTCATTAGTGGTGCATCCTCTCAGTCTGAGTCGACCTGAGGGCCCCAAATGTCGTTTCTATGGTATGCGATGCCTCATTTAGCGCCCAGGTAGCAAGCCTTCCTGAATAGTCCGCCATACCGTGCTCAATGGCACTCTCAAATTCCTTCATGGCCGAACGGTCCCGGTACTTCGGCAACTTTCGTTCGAGGAATACCTTAAACCGTGCACGGACAGCCCATGACCATTTATATCCATACAACGTTTCGATAATGTAAGTACGGCGAGGTACGAGTCTTCTCGTCCCACTTAATACTCTAGCGTTTTCTTTGTAGGTACGATCGAGGTACATGTCTACTCGCCCTACGTTTCGAAATATAAGTTTGGCGAGCTTCGTGTCGACTCGCCCCACTAAACCATCATCGTGGCATCGTTACTCTTCTGATCGATGTTCCGGTTGGGTGACCCATAGGTCCCAACAACTAAGCCAATGTGCCGCTTCTCGACACAGTTTTCCATTGTGCCCTATCCCTGATCGATAGTTTCATGACACCATTCTCCTTTCTGATTACTTGAGATATCTCGTATCCCGTCTTGACAGTTGTGAGACTCGTCTCACTAATTTCGTATTTATGCCCGAGATACGCGTATAATACGTGTATAGCTTGCTTTGTGTTTATTTGCATGCTTTATGCTTTGTGCCATTTATGTATTATTTAGGTTATTTTTGCATATTTTTCTTAGTTGCATGTTTTGGATCGTTGGTCCCTTGGTTTTCGTGTGTGTGGCTGTGATGAACCCGGGTGTGAGGCATGGATCATGATCCAATGGCCACAAATCAACCATTTGTCTATATAAGCAAATTATCTCTCTTTTCTTCACTTTTCTTTTCCTTTCCTTTCTCTTTTTTCACTTCTTTTCCAGCTGAGAGCAGCAGCCGAACTTAGCCTTGGACGTGGGTGACCATGGTAGTAATTGGTATTATGCTAGAACTTGACCGTAGGTAAGTACATCTTGCCAACCGAAGTGAGCTCATGATATGGGCGTGAGTTTGATAACTTAGTTCTTATTTGTTATTTGTTAACTTAGTCTTGAGATTTGATATACTTTCTTAATTTAGAATTGAACATCTTGTAACTTTAGTTTGGTTGCACTTGTATTTGGTCCTGACCGGAGTATTCGAGAAACAACAAGTCGGAGCACAAAGTGTGCTGGCCAGAGAAGGATGAGCAAGTCTACGAAATGTGTGCATGAGACCCTTGGCGTATAACGCTACCTCTGAACTTGAGCGCACTGTGTGCTGTCTCATAAAATGCTTGCGTTCAGCACAGCATTCAAATCCTTGCAAAAGTGCGCCAGGACTTTATAAGTACTCTGGGCGCACTTTACTACTCATGCGTACATTTTGTACGAATGTCATCTAATCGAATCCTTGCAAAAGTGCGCCAAGGTTACTAGAGACTTGGATGCACTTTTTAGGAAAATCCTCGGCGGCGCATATTTGAGCGTTCAACCTCGTCAATCAAGAGAGTGCGATCAAGAGAGTGCGCCAAGTCTCCGTTGGCGCACAATTTTCGTTTTCTTGATAGGCGAGCATTGACTTTAGCATCGTCTCGACTGTTGTGCCGTACCTTAAGACTTGTGTTTTGTCTTTTAGTAGACCTTCTCACGCTTGATTGTGCATCAAACTTAAACTGCTGGCATATTTGGTGAAAGTGCGTCAAGTTCATAGCTTATGTACTTTCATTATTGTGCACCAATGACAAGTTTCGCATTTGTGCGCCAACCTCCCTGCTGGCATACTTGATAAAAGTGCGCCAAGCTCCTTGCTCGCGTATTTCCCTCGTTGTTTGCCATGGTTGTGTGAGTGTGCTTTAGTATCAAAGTGCGCCATCCTTTGCTCGGCGTAATTTCGATATCAAAGTGCGCCAAGTCAGCCCTGACTAGTGATTGTGCGCCAACTCTATTTTTACGCTTATTTTCCATTGTTCTCTCTAGTAAGGTTTGTCATTGATGTTTCTCTTCTTTTTTTATCTAGTTAATTTAGTTAATCTTAATATTGATCTTGACTTCCTGGTACGACTTGATGGTTGCACTATATATCAAGCATGAGCACTGATAATCATGATAGTGGCTCGACGTAGCACACTCATGACTCGAGAATTTTTGTACTGTCCTGATAAAGGCTATGAGTAGCACCTGTATTGCATGTCTCATTATTCCCGTGGTTGATTTTGGTTGTGTTTGTCAAACTATGGTCCATTCTTGCATCATGTTTAAGGCAAATTCCTGAGCACCACAGTCAGAAATTTTGAATAATCTGTCCAGATTAATGAACTAGATTGATAACTCGAATCATTTAGGAAAATTTTCTGGCTACATGCAATCCCGACATCCCAGTGATACCAATAGATTTGGAGCTCTTCGTCGTGAGGGACACACTTCCAACACACCGACGAGTGTTGCATTACAAGTAAAGTATCCATATATGTTAATTATATTATATATCCCGTACGTCTGGATGATCCAGGTAGACTGCAGGACGTGGCTGTATGAAATTTTCAATCGTATGTGTTAGTAACCAGGATTGTGATAACCCTAGTTAGGTAATGACTAGCAAGCCGTGAGACATGCTGGGCCGTGATTGATTGATTGCTAGTCCTGTCATGTTCAAGATTATTCCAGTTTATTAATTTTGTACCATATCCTACAAGTTATTCCGGTTCATTTCTTTACTATTTTACTTTCGCTTATTCCATGTTATGTTGTGATTTGCTGGTTTTAGTTCTTAAGTTTGGCTCCCTTGTGGTACTTTGCTGTTTTTGGGTCTGATCCCACTGGTTTTGTATGGCCAGATTTCGGAACAGAACCCGAGGATCTCTCGTACCTTCCTCAAGATTATGACAACCAGGAGCACCCGAGGACATGAGTGGGTTTCTCTTTCATCGCCCACTTAATCTTGTATAATTATTCTTTCAAGACGTTTAGCCACCGAGCACGTATTTAGCTCGTGTTTTGGAACCTTGATATTGCAGCCTATGGGCTTAGCATGATCGGTATATTCTAGACTATAGCTAGAGTTGATCGTGTATGACCTTGCTCTTGCTAGTTCTCCTCTTTTGTATAACTAGCTTCATGATCATCTGTATATATATAGTTTGGGACGCCTTACTATTATATGTGTGGTGATGATAAATCTTGTAACATGTTGCTTGCCTGTGATTGAGACACCTAGGATTGCTTGACCTAGTACTGACTGATGGATTGTAAACCACACGTCTTAGACAGCGGTGACCGTATTCTTGGGGTATTATGTACTCTAGTATACGTAGATGTCTTTGTCTGCCCCCGTTCTCCAGTATTCTGGTTCTGGGACGTGACATCAGTTCCGTGGTCTGAACCACAAATGCATGCTTCACTTATGAAGCTATCTTATGATTCTCGTTCGATGCTCGTGCTCTTGATGCACGTCTCGATATACTTGTTTCAATGTTCTATCTTAGTGTTCAACTTATGTTACAACTTCTATTCTCCGAACAACGCCTGTTGAATCTATAATATCTTTAGCACACAACTGATGTATTTTATTAAGCATGAAGGAGTAGAGGAGAAGGGTCAGGGCCCCACTCACCTTTACTTATCTGCTTAGCCTTTCTGCCGAGTTGACACGGCCTATCGCTCCACATGAGTCGATACTATTTATTCCCAAATATCCGTGGTCTGATGCAAAGCACGATTTACTTAACTGGTATAACCATGCGAGCAGGTCATGCTTCTCAATCATCCGATCCGGGCGGATTCAAGGAAGACTGAACCATTGCTTAAATCTCACTATCTCTGCATTGCTCTGAATAAATTCTCTGATTCCCTTGCACGATTTGTGACTCCGTGCATCTGTCCGCATCGAGGCGATAAATCGAACCTCAGAAAGTTCTACGTAAAGCCTACAAATTAAACCAAAATCCGAATCAATACTTGTTCCCGAATCCGTCTTATCGAAATGCAGCAACTCAATGCCTCTGAAGAATATTTTGGAGTAATTGTTATATTTTTTATTGATAATCTCTTGGCTATTTATAGCCTTATAATCCTTCATCTTACATTAATACCCCATTAAAATCTCCTGTAGAATATTCTAATATCCCAACAAATATACCAAGAGTATTCTAATATACCAACACTCCTCCTCAAGATGGGCGAAAGATATTCACTAAGCCCATCTTGTCACATCCTCTAATCATATTTGCAGAGCTAAGTCCCTTGGTCATACTGTCTGTTGTTTGCTCCTTGGTTGGAACATGACCTAGCTCCAGTAGTCCACGGTCTAACTTTTCCTTGATGAAGAACCTATCGATCTCGATGTGTTTGGTCTTGTCATGCTGTACTGGATTGTTGGCGATACTGATGGCTGACTGGTTGTCACACTACAGCTTCATCTTGACTTCTTGATCCAGCTTCAGCTCCACCAGCATACTCTTCAGCCATAGCATCTCTGCAACTCCCAAGACCATAGCTTTGTACTCCGCTTCAGCTGTCGATCTGGCCACCACCGACTGCTTCTTACTCCTCCAAAAGACCAAGTTGCCTCCTACAAATATGCAATACTCTGAGGTATACCTCATGCCATCAGTACAGCTAGCCCAGTCAGAGTCACAGTAGCCCTCGATGCTCAAGTGATCATTCTTGAATATCAACCCCTTTCCGGGGGCACCCTTCAAGTATCTCAGAATCTGGTAAACTGCGTCCATATGACCCTTCCTTAGGTCATGCATGTAGCGGCTCACCACACTCATTGCAAAGCAGATATCAGGACGTGTGTGGCTCAAATAGATCAACTTGTCCACCCGTCTCTGGTATCTGTTTCGGTCAACTGGTTCTCCAGTCTCAGCACACAGCTTGAACCCCTGGTTGATCGGCGTCGCTGTAGGTCTGCATCCCAACATTCCTGTCTCTGTGAGAAGGTCCAGCACATACTTCCTCTGAGAAAGAACAATCCCCTCTGCTTCTCGAGCAATCTCAATCCCAAGGAAGTACCGAAGAAGGCCAAGGTCCTTCACCTCGAACTCCTTGCCAAGCTTTCCCCTTGAGTCGGACAATCTCCTGCTCATCATCTCCTGTGATAATCATATCGTCCACATACACCGCAAGCATAGTGATGTGGCCTCCACTCCGACGGAAGAACACAGTATGATCAGCATTGATCTGCTGATATCTCATCCCTATCATCGTCCTTCTGAATCTGTCAAACCACGCTCGAGGAGACTGCTTCAGTCCATAGAGGGACTTCTTCAACCTGCAGACCTTGCCCACTATCTTATCGGTGCAGAATTCTGGTGGTATCTCCATGTACACTTCCTCCACTAGATCCCCATGAAGAAACGTATCCTTCACATCCAGTTGGTGTAGCTTCTATCCACTATTCGCTGCCAAAGAAATTAGGGTCCTGACGGTGCTCATCTTCGCCACTTGTGCAAATGTCTCATCATAGTTAATGTCGTACGTCTGACTGTATCCTTTTGCCACCAGTCGAGTCTTGTAGTGTTCTACTTTTCCATCTGGATTCTGCTTCACAGTAAAGACCCACTTGCATCCGACTGCCCTCTTTCCCTCTGGCAGTTTTACCAGTTCCCAAGTGTGGTTCTTCTCAAGAGCGCCTAACTCCTCGTGCATCGCCGCTTTACACTTTGGATCGTTCTTGGGCCTCATTCCCATTCTGACTTGTGTTATGCAACCAACCCAAATATCTCGTTTCAATCCGACTCAGCGTAATGCACCGTGCAGAACGGGACATTATACGGGACACTACACTTGTAATGTACATTGCTTTGTGGATTCCCCCTACCTCAAACTATCTACTTGTTACGAGGCTTTTGGGAACAGAGTAGGTCTTCAACCTCTACGTAGGGGTTTTCAAGAACTCTTAGTACCAGCCCATTGTGTTTTCCTGACTCTGGGAAGTGAGGTGTAAAGAGTATATATAGCTTATATGTTGTTCTTTTAGGGGAAGGTGCATGTAGCTTCAACTCCAACAAAGATAGCAAGAAAAGTTATTAGATGTCATTACAGTTGTGCGCCATCAAGTTTCTCCTCAAGCTAATGAATGTATATCTTTTGCAAATAGGGGATAACAAGGGTTATGTTGGACCAATAGGCCCCGGGTTGAATATTCCAATCTTGAACATGAAAGAAGCACGACAGCTTGGACCTCCAGCCTCAAATGTAGGGCTGCCGGATCTTTTATTTCATTATATACAATAGGCAGAAAGAATGCTTAGTGCTTTGAGATACTTTAAATTCCTGATGGATTAAACTTTGACATTGTTTTTATTATTGTACAACCCACTCCGCGAGGCATCAATATTATGAAGAGATACAACTCATCATCTACTTTGGCAAATACATCAGTGGCTGACTTGGACTGTTTGATATAATTTACTAAATGATGTTCATCACAAAAAAATCTCAATAAAGGACTTCTTGTATTGTGCCTGTCACGCACCGATCTCCCGCAGGCTAATCGGCCGTCCCCGCTAGGCACGAATCACAGTGCCAGCGCTCTCGCGGGACGATCGCTTGACCCATCTGGGCGTGATGCCGCATGAGCGTGAGTCGCGTCCGTGCAAGGCCGTGGTCCATGCAGGCGGTAAGAGGTCTAAGCCACAGAGTCGCACAGATTGTCCGAGTGTAGCGGAATTTTAAACGCATACGCGATTGGTAACAAGTTCACAGAGTCGTCGATAGCGGAAGCATTGAATAACACAAGTATAGAAGTAAGCAAACTCTTTATTGATATTGAACAAGTGTTACAGGCAGCGCTAGGCCGAGATTACAAGTCGCTCAAGCCTCTCTCTGAAACAGTAAAAGCGTGCCAAGTGGCTACATTTGTGGAATGAGATGTATAGGCATGTTCCAACATTATGTCTTGTATATGTGCTTCAGTTCCGGACGCAATGCTCCAAGGCTTCAGAGTGAACTCCACGTCTTAGCACGCACGAAGGAGGCATCTGCACCTAACGAGGTTCTCCCGCACCCTGCAAGCAATCTGGTGGGTTATCAGTACATGAATGCACCGGTGGGGAGGCTACACGCCCGCTCGACAAATCCAAACACGTTCAATAGGTTCCGTGCACCATCTATTAAGTTATCTTTCTAGTCTTGTCTTAGGATCAGTTTCATGGCAATGTTGCATAGCCTATCTCGTGTGGCAGTATGCCGTACAATATAAGAGGAAACACGGCGAGACTTACCAACTTACCATTTGTCCTTTCCTGTCCAAGGCAAACCAAGTTAATTCAAGCACGGACATATATAATGAATGTCAAGGCAATAGCATATGCAAACACAAGTGTTGTGAGCGAGATTATGTTTTGGGTGCACGAGTATACAAGTTATCCAGAAGTGTTGCAGAGTATGTTCAAGTGTTCCATATGTACAAGTGTTATACTAAAGACCGTTCTGGTGTTTCAGATATTCTCGACGCAATGCAATGACTCGCACGCGGATAGCCGCTAAGCGAGGATGACTTATCTATATGAACAATTGTCGCTGGCATAGCCATAAAGGACAGTCATTGATGGGGAGCGTATGCAACGAAAGTACGTGGTGCGCTGCAAGCCATCCCGCTAATCACGTGAGACTAAACGTTAAGTTCCATCCGGATCGGATCGGCCCCGAAGACCGCCCGTGGAACTGAGATCCGAAGATCACCTTTTTCAAGTTGTCCGCGACATGCAAGTCTTGGTCTTCCAAATTCATAACTTGACATGATAATTCATGATTCTTGTTCTGAACCGAGCATTTGCTACACGAGCTGTGATTCTTGATTTGCTTGACATGATTCTCGTTCAGATGTAAACTTGACATGATTATCATTCAGATGTAAACTTGACATGATTCTCGTTCAGTGTTCAACTTGCCTTGATGCATGCCCCTGGTTCGGGGATTGCCTTGGTGACCTAACGGTCCCGTATACTTGCAAGTTCGTGTTGCACAGAAGGACTATTCGATAGTCTTCTGGCTGACTCGATGCATGCACGATACGGATAATGTTACTTGATTGTGGCATGATTTCGTTTGGCAAACATTGAGACGAGGCAACGAATACAAGTTAACATATAGGCAGGCAAGCATGCATTTTTATGAAAACATAAGTATTTACGCTTGGCCCGGGTCTAAGGGTAAAGCGAGGAGTAAAACCGTAAAGGGACATACCGAGCGACATAATCTTGGGTCGTGCAGTGTAGCAAGTAAAGCGGTGCACTACGAAGAGTATAATATTCTACTCTAGGCATAGCAGGGTCTACTTGCACAAGGCAAAGGTAGCATGTGAGGGTCCATATAAGCAAAGTTTCATTTCCATGTTCTAACACAAGCAATACAAGTTGGGATTATTCCCTTAGCTAGGTGCGTTGTATTCTTATTAGCATACAGGGGGTGATTCACCTAGCGACTAGCATGTATCGTCTATATTTTAAGTGTGCTGGCTTAGCAAAGACAAGTTCATTGTAGTCACCCACCTTAGCGATGATTCGTCTCGGTCGAGCGATACTCCGAGGGAGCCTCAGAAAGCCTAAGCCGAAGGGCCAAGTCGGAAAATCTTTTGCCTCAAACGAGTATTCTCGTTGAGCAAAGCGGGTCGGGATCGTTGCACTTTTGCTGTTTGAATCGGCTGTCCGCTTGAGCGAAACGGGTCGTTACATTATACACCACTCAGAAAAAGTCTCGTCCTCGAGACTTTCTGAGCGCAAGTTTATCCCAAGTATATCTATCGGTACCACTAAATCCGTTTTTTTCGTTCGAACGGATCTCCTACTCGTTCCTTACGCCGTGTCGCATGTATGCTGAGTCGGTCTCTATTGCGCCTTAGCGCGGAACATATTGCTTAACGCGGGATACGTTATAATCCATCGTGAAAGACGATCTAAGGCTGAGGCTAACTTATACAAGTCGTTATACTTGTCAATGTGGATTTTTGACTTGCACTAGCATTTGAGATCAGCATATCGCGAGTCTGGATCGTGCACATATTCAAAGCGTCCTTCAAACATATGCATGTCAACTAACTTAGCGATAGCAAAGTCTGTGCACTCGAGTTTCACATATCATTGAGTCTTGGATCGTGCACACGTTCAAGGCGTCCCTCAAACATATGCATTCAACCAAACTTAGAAATAGTGAAATCGGACAAGCTACTTTGCGAAAATCTCAAGGGTTCTCGTTTTATGAATCACGATGATACTTCCAACAGGGTCAATCAAATTCAAGTCATTCCAATTCAAATCAAGTTTTGCACTATCGTTAAGCACGATCTATTCGGTTTACCGACTAACGTCCATCCGTTCGGGTCAAACATAGCGCACGTTATCATTCCAAGTCTAACTCTAAGTCTTGTTGCCCCAGTTCTATAGTTTGTTCAAGCAATGTTCTAAAGTCGGTCACACATGTTCTTTCACTCGGCACAGGGTCGTCTGCCTAATTGCTAGGTCAGCTCACAAGGTCATAGGTACAAGTTCAAGCACACGATTCATCGTGCAAATTTGCCGCACGATGCTCGCCCCAATTTCTAGGGTCAAACCATTGTTCATTTGTACAGGGTATTCTACCCAAACTCGTTTCACTCAGATTTCTAAACATCGAGCACGGATCATCCTACTCTCAATAACATGTTCGTTTGTACAGGGGTCCAGTCCGTTCAGTAAAATTCACGATATCCAAGTTGCAGGACAAGCCTAGTGATTTGCATAGTCTATCTCCTCAAACATGTTTTTGATAGAATCTCTATCCATTTCAAGTCTAGACCACCAAGCCAAGATTCAATTCTAAACCTTTTGTTTATAACTCCAAGTCGTCCAACAAGATTCACGTATCCGTCCACGAAATCATCAAGCGTGATTGTTCCAGGTTCTAGGCTAACTTATCCCTGAAATATTTTTGATTCATTTGCATTTCTAAATTCGTCTTATCGTGTCGAACCACAAGTCAGGACGATCGATCAGCTGTCGCGCTCCGGTCTCCCGCAAGTTCGATTACCCTCGTTGGATGTAAGATCACCACGCCAACGTTCCTGCTGGATAATCGTCATAATCCGGACGTGACGCATGTACGAGCATAGAGTTACGCTCGCACAAGACAAGAACGTTTGAACGTTATGGTTATCTTCGAAACGATCAAGACAACTTATCATTTCACCTTGCTTCATCCAATTTATATGTAAAATCCATTGAGACAAGTCCGTTCATGCAGTGATTTTAATTCGTCTAGCAAAATCATTCAACTTCAATGTTACCGTTCGGCAAATCCATTGTCTTACTTCTAGCATTCCTCAAGAAACTGAGTTTCAAATATTCAAGCCAAAGTCTATCCATTTTTGATACGTTATATTCATCGAGTTCGTTTGGAATAATCACCATTGTGGAACTTCAATATCCACAGGCTTATTAGCTAAATGGCAATTGGCACACATGTTCCCGTGAGTTCGATTATCCCCGCCGTACGTGAAATCACCACGCCGGCGCTCCCGCAGGATAATCGTTCTCGTTGGGACTGATTTCGAAGGTTATCGTTTCGAACTAGATTTCAAGATCGTTCTTCCAAACTCCAAGTCAAATCCGTTATCGTTTATCTTTTTCATCGAACCACAATATTCATTTTCGGGCTAACTTTTATTCAAGCGATATTGTATTCAAGTTTAATCTATTTGTTTCAATCCGAAATCGCTCGCACGATACTCCAAGTTTCTAACAAGTTTCCTTAACCAAGATATCGATTTCCATTTCCATGAATCCCTATTCGATATAAGCCTTATCATTTATTTAAGACATTCTCAAATCGTTCAATCCGACTATCGCATGAGACCTATGAATCCGTTTGGACATTTCTAAATGATCTATACACCACTCGGAATCGAGTCACCCAATTAAATCCTCAATCGATGTTCGCATCAATCGCTAGCATATTTACCAAGTTTTCCTTAGAATTCCTGCACGATACTTAGCATCGTTTGATAAATCTTAGTCTCGTATATATATATCGTTTTGATAGTCATCCATTTAAATCTATATTCGATTTGTATCTTCCGACACGAAATACCGTTCGAGCTATTTTCAAAAATTCAAGCACGATTCTCTATATTCGCCTAAGCGATAAATCTGATAATGTTTCTATCGGTTGGCATTCTAAGTCTGACTTGTCCTTTATGTGAACGATATCCCAATCTCGTTGCAACTAGCTTGCACCAAAGGGTCTTGGCGCGCGATACTTTACACAACTTAGCCGAAAGGCTGTGTCCATAGCTAACCGTTCGGGCGATATTCTATTTCGCATACTAACCAGCTGGAAAATCATGTATAGGCATTCGGTTCGCACATAAGTCGCGATTCTAGCACGACTCTATTCCCAAAGGGTCTAGCACAGGTCGGCACAAAGGCCTTAGCATCACAATTTCGTACAAGCAATCATATCATTCACATGCACATTTGAAAGTATTTAGACTCGTTGCTTGGAACATCCCATTGGGTCAACGAGAGAGAGAGTGCACATAACCCACGAACGAGCTTTCGAAACTGAGAAAATCGAAACGAAGTCCAAAGGCGTAAAGCTACGCTCTGATACCAATCTGTCACGCACCGATCTTCCGCAGGCTAATCGGCCGTCCCCGCTAGGCACGAATCACCGCGCCAGCGCTCCCGCAGGATGATCGCTTGACCCATTTTGGCGTGATGCCGCACGAGCGTGAGCCGCGCCCGTACAAGGCCGTGGTCCATGCAGGTAGTAAGAGGTCTAAACCACAGAGTCGCACAGATTGTCCGAGTGCAGCGGAATTTTAAACGCATACGTGATTGGTAACAAGTTCACAGAGTCGTCGATAGAGGAAGCATTGAATAACACAAGTATAGAAGTATGCAAACTCTTTATTGATATTGAACAAGTGTTACAGGCGGCGCTAGGCCGAGATTACAAGTCGCTCAAGCCTCTCTCTGAAACAGTAAAAGCGTGTCAAGTGGCTACATTTGTGGAATGATGTATAGGCATGTTCCAACATTATATCTTGTATATGTGCTTCAGTTCCGGACGCAACGCTCCAAGGCTTCAGAGTGAACTCCACGTCTTAGCACTCACGAAGGAGACATCCGCACCGAACGAGGTTCTCCCACACCCTGCAAGCAATCTGATGGGTTATCAGTACATGAATGCACCGGTGGGGAGGCTACTCGCCCGCTCGACAAATCCAAACACGTTCAATAGGTTCCATGCACCTTCTATTAAGTTATCTTTCTAGTATTGCCTTAGGATCAGTTTCATGGCAAGGTTGTATAGCCTATCTCGTGTGGCAGTGCGCCGTGTAATATAAGAGGAAACACGGCGAGACTTACCTACTTATCATTTGTCCTTCCTTGTCCAAGGCAAACCAAGTTAATTCAAGCACGGACATATATAATGAATGCCAAGACAATAGCATATGCAAACACAAGTGTTGTGAGCGAGATTATGTTTTGGGTGCACGAGTATACAAGTTATCCAGAAGTGTTGCAGAGTATGTTCAAGTGTTCCATATGTACAAGTGTTATACTCAAGACCGTTCTGGTGTTTCAGATATTCTCGACGCGATGCAATGACTCGCACGCGGATAGCCGCTAAGCGAGGATGACTTATCTATATGAACAATTGTCGCTGACAGACACAAAGGACAGTCATTGACGGGGTGTGTATGCAACGAAAGTACGTGGTGCGCTGCAAGCCATCCCGCCAATCACGTGAGACTAAACGTTAAGTTCCATCCGGATCGGATCAGCCCGGTGTCCCGGAGACCGCCCGTGGAACTGAGATCCGAATATCACATTTTTTAAGTTGTCCGCGACATGCAAGTCTTGGTCTTCAAATTTCATAACTTGACATGATAATCCATGATTCTTGTTCTGAACCGAGCATTTGCTCCACGAGCTGTGATTCTTGATTTGCTTGACATGATTCTTGTTCAGATGTAAACTTGACATGATTATCATTCAGATGTAAACTTGACATGATTCTCATTCAGTGTTCAACTTGTCTTGATGCATGCCCCTGGTTCGGGGATTGCCTTGGTGACCAAACGGTCCCGTATACTTGCAGGTTCTTGTTGCACAGAAGGACTATTCGATAGTCTTCTGGCTGACTCGATGCATGCACGATACGGATAACATTACTTGATTGTGGCATGATTTTGTGTGGCAAACATTGAGACGAGGCAACGAGTACAAGTTAACATATAGGCATGCAAGCATGCATTTTTATGAAAACATAAGCATTTACGCTTGGCCCGAGTCTAAGGGTAAAGCGAGGAGTAAAACCGTAAAGGGACATACCGAGCGACATAATCTTGGGTCGTGCAGTGTAGCAAGTAAAGCGGTGCACTACGAAGAGTATAATGTTCTACTCGAGGCATAGCGGGGTCTACTTGCACAAGGCAAAGGTAGCATGCGAGGGTCCATATATAAGCAAAGTTTCATTTCCATGTTCTAACACAAGCAATACAAGTTGGGATTATTCTCTTAGCTAGGTGCGTTGTATTCTTATTAGCATGCAGGGGGTGATTCACCTAGCGACTAGCATGTATCGTCCTATTTTAAGTGTGCTGGCTAAGCAAAGACAAGTTCATCGTAGGCACCCACCTTAGCGATGATTCGCCTCGGTCGAGCAATACTCCGAGCGAGCCTCTGAAAGCCTAAGCCGAAACTCCTGAAGGACCAAATCAGAAAATCTTTTGCCTCAAACGAGTATTCTCGCTGAGCAAAGCGGGTCGGGATCGTTGCACTTTTGCCGTTTGAATCGGCTGTCCGCTTGAGCGGAACGGGTCGTTACAGTGCCCTTGTTGCATGAATAGGGACTTGGATACGGATAAGGACACTATAGGGGTACCAGGCACGGGCATTTTCAAATAGGTACAGTATAATAACCTTTGTTGCATTAATACAGATACAAGTATGAACACGAAACAGATATAGGCACCATTTTTTCATGTCTGTGCGACATAGATTGTGTCCCTTTAAGTATAAATAAGTATAACTTGGAGGTCCATTTACTTTCTACATCACTAGAAGAATGAAGCTACATTATCAATGAGTATCATAGGCGAAAGGGGGCTCTAAAGAGAGAAGTAAAATAAATAATAATCTAGAGCACATAGACACGGATTCAGATACAGACATGATGCGGATTTGGAATTAGGGCATTTTAGAAAATTTTGGGATACAAGTATGACATTGATACAATTATATGTGCACATAATAGACATTCATATGCATACTCTATACATAAGATTTAAATAATATCTATATATTAGCATGTTATAAATAGTAGGTACCAAGAAGTTCTAGAAGGGATTGATTGCAAAAGAAATTTTACGTTCTCGTTTCTTAATTACTTTTGGCAGTCATGTATATGCCAAAAATACTTACCCTATGTTTTGGGTCTTTTTTGAGCCTAGACATGGGCAAACCACATATGATAGGAGTGTCAAGGAAGTATTGTGTTTAGTATGTGTCAAATACGGATAAAGGCACTGATACGGTCCTCTTGAAGAGTGTCCTTGCAACATAGATAATAAAAATAATAAGATTAGCATCTGTTACGAGCATTGAGGAAAAGGTTTTATGGCATTGGTGATATTTTTAGGCTTAGGGATAGGTTTGTTATGTTAACTCTCTCTCTCTCTCTCTCTCTCTCTCTCTCTCTCTCTTTGTGTGTGTGTTTATATAAAGTTTGATGATCCCGATGGGAGTGAAGGGAGTGAAGGATATGAAAGAGGGATAGGAAGAAAGTTGAAACCCAGAGTTTCAGATGTAGAAGGGAGTGAGATCATCGGAAAGCTATAGATCATGTGTCCAATAATGTGATTTTCCATTTAAGTTCCATGATTATAAGGTACACATTACATGAACTGTGAAAAATGCCATCGGATACTGAAACCAGACCATTTTTATTTGAAGTAGATCTTAGAAAAGAGTATTGACATAAGGAACATGTGCTTGCTGCTTTACTGATGTGTTCCCATATTACTTCTGCAGTCCCCAGGTGTATCTTTAAACTTCGCAACACGGTCGTTCTCTCTTCAGTCCGCGGTTCTTAATATTTTCAATCACCTTCGAGAACCGTTAAATTACATGCGGGGTCCCTATGGCTATATACAGATCTAACTCGTAATCCAGGATTCCATCTCCGATATAGTCTCTTTATTATTCCCTGCTATTGTAAATGGCACTCAGATCAGCTTAGGAATGTCTCTATTAATTAGTTGCTATTGGTTATCTTTTGCTTGTTTAAGCAATCAATCCTTTGTTTGGTAAGTACATCATCTTATTATGTGATATGCTTTTGTCTAATAAGTTGTTCAAATGGACTTCTAATTTGTAAAGTTGGAAAATGGCTTGCTCTAGCCCAAAATGTTTTATAGTCCTCAGAGTTGGTGGTCTTTCAGGGCGGAGACTTGAGGTATTGTCAGAAGTGTTCTCACTATAAACCTCCTCGTGCCCACCACTGCCGTGTCTGCAAAAGATGTGTCCTAAGAATGGTATGTATTGAAATTTCGTGTTTTCTTAAGGCAGAAAGTTCTGGTTTTCCCAACGTGGCCTTTGATGCATGCAGGATCATCACTGTGTATGGATAAACAATTGTGTAGGGCATGCAAATTACAAGGTGTTCTTTGTTTTTGTGCTGTATGCTGTGATTGCCTGCATCTACTCTATGGTAGTACTTTCTCTTTTGACTACATATGTCATTTCATAGTACTGCTGAAGAGGACTGATGATGATCTTGTTTCAGATTCTTCTCATGGGTAGTGCTGTTAATGACGTTCATAAGGATCAGCAGCAAAACGGAGGATCTTTTAGGACATCATATGTAAGCAATTTCTCGCTCCTCATGTCGTCTAAAGTATTTATTTGGCAGCTATAACACACCTTTTACGTGGCCAGATAATTTGTGGGGTTTTGCTGATTCCCCTTACTCTGGCGTTAAGCATCCTTTTTGGTTGGCATATTTATCTCATCTTGCATAATAAAACAACAATTGAGGTATGTACCAAACAACTTCTTTTTTAAATCGAATTCGAAGATCTGTTTTAAGATACTTTGCAAACTTTGCAGTACCACGAAGGGGTAAGAGCTATGTGGTTAGCAGATAGAGCAGGAAAGTTTTATCGACATCCATATGACCTTGGTATATATGAAAATCTTGTTTCGGTAAGAACCATACTTTAATGTTTTGCTAATTAATTTGCATTGGTACTCTACAACAATTGTCACCATCATTTGCAGCTTACAGTGTTGGTAAAACGTAAGAAAATTGTGATATTAATTTCTTAGTTGTAATAAGATTATTTCCGAAGGTTTTTCAGAAACCAACGGCCTTTGGATCCTCCAAATTTACTAGATGATAAACCACAACTGGACAAGGTTTCAACTAAAAGCATATAACAACATCAATATCAAACAAAATTCAAACACAGGTCGAGTTTACCATGTAAGAAAGGAGCATGCCTTCGCTAAAATATGCATTTGTAGACTTTGAATCAAATCCTGGTAATAGGATATTTCTCTCTCATGAATTGCGATAACTAACTAGTAATGTGAGGATTTTCATGAAGTTTATGATTCTGCAACAAAAAATTCTTTATGTTTTCAATTGCAGCACCCGCTTAACTCAAGTCAAAGTGTACTACTGTTATCAGAACTATTTTGATAATGACAAAAAGAAAGAATGTCTCATGGAAGTTTTGTATAAACATGGAAGTTTTTTGGCTGCAGCCAAGCCTATTAAATTTCTCCTATTAGACCTTGTCTCTTTATTTGGTTGCCTTTGAAGTAGAGCTTGAAGCAAAAGCCCCAAGATTTAGTGTCGTTCGATTTACTTTCTTTCACTTATGTTGGTCTTTTGGTTCATGACTGAATGCTTATCTTTTACCTTGCAGGTGTTGGGTCCTAGTATATTATGTTGGATATGTCCAACATCTAGGCATATTGGTTCCGGTCTCCGTTTCCAGACTTCTGTTAAATTAACATCTCCCACAATTTCATCTTGATGGTTAACATTTTGTACTTCTTGTCTGCTTGCTTAGGCAGCTGCATGTATAAGAAGTGAAAGTTTGACAACACCAAGCAATTTGGGCAATACAGGCAAAATGTGGGTAGAATCTGTCAATGTGCATACCCATCATGTAAATCTGTAGATGTAACAGATAATGTATAAGAGACTAAATGGCGAGGGGCCATCCTTATTCATATGAGCTATTTATATCAGTCTCTCTCATTATATTATGGTGTCAGCTGTATCTTTGTATGAACTGTGCGCGCTTCCTTGCGGTAACCCTTCCACTTGTTCACTCAGGTCAATGTGCCTTGAAGGTTACCACCAGCATCTTGGTTCACTCAGGTCAATGTGCCTTGAAGGTTACCACCAGCATCTTGACCTATATGCGAACACAAACATTTTTTCATAGTCCATTTTGTTTTCACCCACCAAAACTAGTAGAAATGTTTACCCCTCACTTAAGGATTGTCACATATTATTTTTATTCACCTAAAACCACCTCGGAATGGTTTGGTCATCCACATTAGTTTTGACCACTAGTTTGACAAATAATCTGAGTGAAAGAGTAAACATCTCAATTAGCATTGGTGGGTGAACAAAAATGAACTCTTTTTCGTATACCTATCACTCAACTTATGTACCTTTCTTCGACATGATGTTGAGCACCTATGATGAGGCCAAGGAATGTTTTTTAAAACAATTACGGAACTTTACTAGAATAGTACTTTTTCTTCTGATTTCTGACTAGGGCGATCATTAGGTTCAAAGGCCAATGTCCTCTACAGGTAGACCAATAAACCTCATCATTCAGAATCAGTATAAAAGAGCACCCAATAAACCTTACTGCTTGCTCTCATCTAAAAGAACTGCAAGTTTGTCAACTTTATTCTTTTACTTTGAAGAAACCGGCAATTTTTACGTTGCAACTGTTTCCCAAAATAGCAAATTTAGATTTTGTAAGGTCACAACTTAAAAAAAAAAAAAACTGAAATAGATCTCACAACCAGCACCAGCCTGGATCAACTTATATCGGCAATAGTTGCATGCCAAAATTAAAAATCTACTTCTCCTGCACTTTTTGTTCTTTATCTTGGCTGTCTTCGTAGCAGCTCCTGCTTTTGCCACTACGCACCCATTGTTTTTCAAACTTACAAAATTGATCTATTAAAACAACTCAAGTTTGTTCTTATTTTTCACCCTTTTTTACATGAGAAACCAAGGCTCTCTATAACCAGTTCTCTATTTTTGACAATTCTCATACAGAAGTACAATACGTTTGCAGCTTTCAGTCAGCATTGAAACCGCTGGGCCTTAATTATCTCTAAATAAGCTATACCTGCAATAAACACATGATAATGCAAAATAATTATTTTCCTTTCCCTTTACCCTTCCCCTCACTTTTTTCTTGCATCCAACTTGGCTTGGACTCTTGCTGCAGCATCTGCCTTTGTCTCTTCTCTTTTCTTTCTCTCTTCTTCTTTACTTGCAGCAGCCAATTCTCTCTGTTTATTCAGCTCTCTGTACAAAAAATGACGGCAGTAAAATTACCTTACCTGGCATTTTAAGATAGTATTCTAACTTTGATAAGACAAATCTTCGCAGATGCAACCAAAGTTCAGTTTTCTTAAAGCCATATTCTTTCAAAAGATACTCCTGTATAAAAGAAGGCATACTGGGGAATAATGGATTGATGAGGAATGAATTGCTACAAAGATCGTGCTCATGCACATTTGGATTTGGTACATGGACATTGATAACTATGGAATAGGCACACTTACTATAGCCTAGCTTTTTCATCTGAAACACTCCCCAGACTTGCACCTTTCCGAGGCCTACAAGCCACTAGTTCCGCTTCAAATATGAGTGTTGCACTGTATCCATTATAGTTGTGTTAGAAAAATAGTTGCTAACAATAGAGCATGTAAATGCAGAACAGCTTGTACATGGATGTTATTGGGACAAGAATAAAATTTGTATTAATCAGTATTCTTAATGTACTGCATAGTAGTCAAAGGACATTACTTTGGTGGTATCTCTGGCGGCGAACCTGCACTCCCATAGGCATAATCTGGTTTGCAAGTAATTTTTGCTACCTCTCCAACCTAGAAAGATACAATATAACCATTTTATTTAGTAATGTAGCTAAAACTAACGAACAATTATAGTTGCAGCTGGACTTGCTTTCATAGTTCTTAAGGCTATATCCCAAGCTTTGATCACTCTGCCAGCTCCAATTTCAAAGGTGAAAATGGAATTGTCTTCATGTGTATAGTATCAAAAACTTCACCAGTTTTTCAGCAAGGGTGCCTTCATAGTGAACTGTAAATAAAATTGGAAGAATAAGCAAGCATATAATGAAGTGGCAACAAATAGAGAGAGGAATGTGCACAGAGCAAATGTCTAAAGTTAGATCAGTGGCATATAATTAATATTGTCTTGCATACTTCTACAAGCCCCTACCACAAATCATCTAAACTTCCCCCTCCATCTAGAATCCTACATAATATTTCACAGGATTTCTAGGTGGCACGAGCATCAGTTTCACCCTAGCTTCTTTCATAAAAGGGGGAAAAATTTGGGCTCTTCTTTCAGATTGTGTGAGCTTTAATTTCATAACCAACAGTATATCTCCCTGCTCCTTAACTGGTATTCAAAGGTTTCACTGCAATCCTTCCTCTTGCCCAGAGTTAAACCACATCTAAGTCATGTTTACAGCAAATAGATAGATTCAGAGAGTCCAATGCAGCCTACTAGAATCAAATGCTCTCCATGGTTAAACCACATAAGACATGGATGATGATGGTAAGTCAATCATAAGGTGATAAATGCAATTGAAGCAACAAGAGATAAAATTATGCCCTTCCCTCTTCTGATGTAAAAAACCCATTCTCGTAGGAAAAGCCCTTCACAAATTTACTCCTTGCTTAATTCAAACAGATGAAATATGCTTTCCTCGACGCTTATTATCAGCTTTTGTCTTTCATATCATCGTCACAAAGATAATTGCACTAGGAACCAGCTAGGAGCAAGCTAATGAAAGCACAACAACAAATTAACGTAGGACACAACTTAGCCTTTGTGCTTAGGGTTGTTTGGATAGCAAGTGGGTAATGTACTTATTCTGCAATTTCTATGAAAGCTCTATTGTATTTCACTATTTCCTATGTTTGGATGGTAAAGTGTGTTGAGGAGCACGAACTGCCGACGGAACAATAGTTCTTGTCCCATGCTCTTTTTTTTCTCCCTTTGAGCTCCTTCAAGCCTTTAGATGTGGGTTAGATGTGGAGTGTTCGCCATTAAATTCGAAAGTTCTAAGAGAGCTTGATTTAATTAACAAACGAAAAGAGAGTACAAAGAGGTCCTAGGCAGACAATCTAAGTACAAATTTGTTTTCTGGAGAGTGACGATGGAGGGTTAGGAGTGTAGCAACTCGCTTTACTCTGTAGACGATCCGATGCAGCAGGAGGAAGCTCTTCTCTCTTGCTTGACTGTAGGTTCACCGATAGCCCGCATCTTGTATGGGTGTGGTACCCTACTATTTATAGTCATCCCTGTGCGTGCATATGTTGGGCCGCATGGATGCTGGAGGATGTCACGTGTCCCTTCTTAACAGGGTGCAGCTGTAACCGTGAACATGCCAAGCTGCCACGCGGACGCTTGTTAGGATTTTCCATTGCTGAAGATCTGGGTGGTTCTCGTCCTTTGTGGGCGTGACTTGGTCAGCTTGACACATAGTCCGCACTTGGTTGGAGAGAATCACTATTGTGATAAGAGCAAGATTTAGTCTTCATAGAGTCTGAAACACATGTGGCCAGAGACGCATGGGACGTATGGAGTCTGGGACGCATGGGACCAGAGACGCATCGAACGCATGGAGTCTGTGATGCATGGAACGCATGGAGTCTGCGACGTATGGAGCCAGAGACGCATGGGACCGCATGGAACCAGGGACGCATAGAGTCTGGGACGCATAGGGCCAGAGACACATGGGACCTCATGGAACCTGGAACGCATGGAACCGCATGAGGCAAGTTGTGTTGCACACGTGGCGCTCCACATCCATCGAGAGTGAAGTTATGTGCTGACGTGAGACTTATGTCATTTAGTGTGTTCACGTCTTTTGAGGCATTCAGAAAATTATTTTCGTCAGGATTCTGTGTCAGAGACGATCCTGTTGACGGAACGCCACATTAGGTCCTTATGCGGCCAAGCTGCTTTGGCTGATTGGGACGCATGGATGTCGTCTTTCTTGGCCGCAGGGAGACTCTGCGGCATGATCTCTTCTGAGTTTTTGTCTTGGGGCGCAGGGTTGCATAGATACATATTTTTCATGCTTCTACAAGACCCCCTTCAAAGTTTCCAATGATAAGTCTGGAATACTTTGAATAAGAAGCATGGAGGAAGAAGCACTTTTGACCGCATGGCTGGAAGGTCGCATGGACGTCGGGCCGCCTGGGCGTTAGGCCGCATGGACGGGCACTTCCAGGCTGTTAAATCGTCATTAACTGACTGATTTATTTTAATCTTTTAGTGGATATCCTTTGGGATTCTGTGCCATCTCCTGACGTGGGGCCCGAGAGGCCGTCGTTTCCAGGAAGATTAAAGTGGACCACGTGATCCTCATAACTGCTTGGTTTATTGTCTTGATCTCTTCACGTGGCTTTGAAGCCTATAAAAAAGGCGGTGGGAAGGAGAAAGAACTTTATCTCTTTGCTTTCTTTCCTTCTCCTGTGAGGGATGCTGAAGGCTGAGGCTCTTTTCGTCGAGGGGTTGATCAAGGGCGGTTTCGATCCATGGCCCCCCGATCCGGGTGTTTTGCTTGGAGGTAGGGCAGTACTGCACTTCTCATGCTGGGCTGTGGAGGAAGAGGCCCCAGTACACCATCCTGCTACAGGGATGCGCGCAGGCCCTTTGCGATATTCTACCGCCTGGATGGAGACTCGTCTTGGACATGCGCAGACCTCTTTCAAAGAGTTCTGTCGAGTGGACGAGCACTCCTCTGTAACATGAGCACCGAGCTTTGGCGTGGCCGCATGGGTGGGGGGGTCGTCTGCTTCATGCGCGCAGAGCTTTATCTCTGGCTTGACCGTATGGATGAGATCTCCTCTTGCTTGTGCGTGCAGGCTCGGTCGTACGTCGCTGCGGCAGAAACAGCCGTATGCGACAGTTTGTGCCTTTATGCGATCTTCACTGAGACGGATGCGTTTCTTCTTTTTGCAGGTTTTGCCCTCGCTCGTGCTGCTCATGATGGAGCATGGAATGATATCATAATACCCGTCATTCGTAGTGATGTCACCCTTATGCGGCGGTTCCTCGTCAAGAACTAATTCAGGAGACGAGGACGGTTCACCGAGAACTGATCCAGGAGACGACCGTTCGGCAAGAATTGATCCAGAAGACGAGGATGAACATCCTGCGTCACGCGCTGAGTCGTCCTTATTTATGCAGCGCTTGTGGCGGCAATGACAGGATTTGGATTAATTTTTATTCATATCGTCGATATTCCCACCTGCTTTTAGAGCGTCTGCTCCTGCTCTTCCCTTGCTATCTATCAGTATGGATTTCATATACTGAGGTTTGCACTGTGGAGTGGTGAGCCAGAAAGCATTGAGCTCAGCTGTTGGGCCCACTTGTGTCTGTGGCAGAAACAATACGGGGGCGCCTTTTAATGGAAGAGGTTCTTGTCGGCGAGAACTCATGGAAACCCTTAAAAGGGGTTTCCATCATATGTACTCAAGACCTTGAATGTTAATGAAAACCCTTGAAATGTAATGGATTTCCATCATATGTACTCATGGTCTTGAATAAAGATTTCTCTTTTTCCAGAACTTCTTCCTTCATTTGTCTTGTTGTGTATGAATTTTGTATGAACTTTGGATATTGTACTAGAGGTAATATGGATGTAGTACAATACAATACAGTGACTTTTTAAGGATATTCCGCTGGAAGATCTTTGGTGGACTTATTACTTTTTGCGCACTAGAGTACAAATAATAAATTTGAAAACAATCCATATCAGAGGTGATATGGACGTGATAGGTTTTGTGGACCCATTATTGTTTGCCATTAAATACGAAAGTTGGAAAAAATTTGATTCAATTGAATAAACTAGAGAAAGTACAAAGAAAAGTCCTAGAAGACAATCTAAGTACAAAGTTATTTTCTGGGGGGTGACAATGAAGGGTTAGGAGTGTAGCAACTCTCTTTACTCCGTGGATGATCCGATGCAGAAGCTCTTCTCTCTTGCTTGAGTGTAGATTCGCAGATAGCCAGCATTGTCTCTTGGTCCGGTCTCTCTCTGAAGCAGAAAAAGTCGACATTTTGAACGTTCAAGTTGCTCATATTTATTGCCATCGTGTTGATGGACTATGGATGCCGCATATGCCTCTGTTTGGTGGCCGCATAAGGCTCCGTTAACAGAATGCGGTTGCAACTGTTGTCGCATACTATGGACAGATTGCCACGTGGTCGTAGTTGAGATATGCTGTTGATGAGATCTCGGGATTGTTATCAATCCGTTGTGGGCGTGACTTGGTCAGCTGGACACGTAGTCAGCACCAACTGTGCGAAGATCTCTGCAGTTGTAACGGAAAGATCTTGTGAACTGGAGGTCGTATAACAACTAGGTCGCATGTTGGCGAGGCCGCATGGGTCATGTAGCCGCATACGTGCTCTCGTTTGGGCCTTGGTCTAATGGACTCTCTGGCCGCATGTTGGTGAGGCCGCAAGGGTCGTGTAGCCGCATGCGTGCTCTCGTTTGGGCCTTGGTCCAATGGATACTCTGGCCGCATGTTGGTGAGGCTGCATGGGTCGTGTAGCCGCATGCGTACTCTCGTTTGGGCTTTGGTCCGATGGACACTCTGGCCGCATGTTAGCGAGGCTGCATGGGTCTTGTAGCAGCATACGAGTGAACATGTGGCATGACACTTTTGTCGAAACAATTAATGCGCTGATGTGACCCTTTTTCTTCTTCTGAGGCGTCGTCTTCACGAGTCTCGAAGTGTCTCAGAGTGATGAGCGATGTGTCAGAGCCTCTGACAGACATCTCTAGTCAGGAAATTCTTCATCAAACCACTTGTCCAGACACTCCTGCTCAGAATTGGGTGGCTGAACGCAAGAACAGGCATCTACTAGATGTGGCACGTTCTTTGATGCTGACAATGAATGTGCCGAAGTTCTTGTGGAGTGAGGTTGTTATGACAGCAGCTTATCTAATTAACAGCATGCCGTCAAGAGTATTAGGGATGAAGACATCATGTGAGATGCTCTTGGGCTCTAATATTTTTATTGTTCCACCCAGAGTGTTTGGCTGCACATGTTTTGTGCGAGATCACAGAATGATGGTGAGCAAGCTGGATCCACAAGCAGTTAAATGTATTTTTGTGGGCTACTTATCAAGTCAGAAAGAATACAAGTGTTGGTGTTCCACTGAAAGAAGGTTATTTGTCAGTATGGACGTGACCTTCCGGGAGTTTGAACCATTTTATGAGGAGAAGACGGAGTTAAGTTTCTTATTCGAGGATGGCTCTACTAATGCTAGTAGAGAGGGGGAGAATGAGAGTGGCATCGTGGTTGGTATGATTCCATGTCCTTTTGAGTCACCGAGGAGTGATGGTGTCTCACGGGGAGCCGATAGTCAGGGGGAGTTGAGAGTGTGTAGGGAGCATGAGCAGTATGAGCAGCAGGAGCAGCATGAGCTTCCTCCTTCTGTGCCTAGGCCAGTACCCATAAATGCTGATGTCCCAAGTCCCTCTTCTCCAGGACCTTCTTCAGCCCTTCTACCTGAGTCACCTGGTAACAATTCCTCGTCTGATGCTTCTAATACTTTTGTCTTGCTTCGTAGAACTCCTAGAGTCAATGCAGAAAAACCTCCAGCTAAGTTTGGTAGTTGGGATACTGACATTATACATTACATTTCATATGCATCCACTCCACCTGCATATAAGTCCTTCCTTGCATTATTAGATTCAGTGCTTGTACCTAACAACTGGCAGGTAGCTAAGCAAGATCCTAGGTGGTTGAGTGCCATGCAGGAGGACTTCAGGTCTTGAAGAAGAACGACACATGGGAGCTGGTACCACTGCCAGCTGGGAAGCGTGTTATTGGATGTAAATGGGTTTATACTGTTAAGCATACTCCAGAGGGCAAGATTGACAAGTACAAGGCCAGATTGGTTGCTAAAGGCTATAGCCAAACTTATGGTATCGACTATGACGAGACATTTGCTCCAGAAGCAAAGATGAGCATTGTGCGAGTGTTGGTGTCATGTGCTGTCAACTTCAATTGGCAACTATATCAGCTAGATGTCAAGAACGTCTTTTTGCATGGAGATCTCCTGAAGGAGGTGTATATGGAGATTCCACCAGGCTTTGCTAATTCACAAGCAACGGAAAAGGTATGCAAATTGAAGAAGTCTTTGTATGGGCTAAAGCAGTCTCCGAGAGCATGGTTTGATAGATTCAGGCTTGCAGTCTGTGGTATGGGATATAGGCAGTGCAATGGAGATCATATTGTGTTTTACAGGCACTCCAAGACTCGTATCACCGTTCTTGCAGTCTATGTTGATGATATTGTAATTACTGGAGACGATACTGAGATCCTACGGCTGAAGAAAAAACTTGGAGAGGATTTGAAGTTAAGGATCTGAGGCAATTGAAGTACTTCCTCGGAATTGAAATTGCAAGGTCGCGAAAGGGTATAGTGCTTTCTCAGCGAAAGTATGCTCTGGACCTTCTTTCAGAGACAGGAATACTGGATTGCAGGGTTGCTTCGACTCTTATCAAGCAGAATCACAAGTTGTGTGCTGAGGGTGGTGATCCGATGAGTAAGGAGCAATATCAAAGATTAGTTGGTCGGCTTATATATCTATGTCATACGAGACCTGATATTACTTATGTCGTGAGTATGGTGAGTAGATATTTGCATGATCCTAGAGAGCAGCATATGGAGGCAGTTCGTAGAATTCTCAGGTATATTAAAGAAAGTCAAGGAAATGGGTTATGGTTCAGAAGTTTTGGACATCTGAGAGTTGAAGGCTACTGTGATACCGATTGGACGGGTTGTATGGACGATCGCAAGTCCACTACAGGTTACTGTGTTTTTGTTGGAGGCAATCTTGTATCTTGGTGCAGCAAGAAACAAGATGTAGTGGCTAGGTCTACAGCTGAGGCCGAGTACAGGGCTATGGGAGTTAGCATGTGTGAGATGATGTGGGTGAAGAGCTTGTTGGCTGATATGCGTTTATTTAGAGGAGACTCCCTGCAACTTTGGTGCGACAACAAATCGGCAATTGATATTGCAAACAATATAGTACAGCAAGATCGCACCAAACATGTGGAGATTTATCGGTTCTTCATCAAGTAGCAGCTGAATAGAAAAGTTTTGACTTTGAGTTATGTGAAATCAGTGGAGCAGTTAGTTGATTGTTTAACTAAAAGTTTGGGTTCTAGAGAATTTGGCATCTTTTGTAACAAGATGGAGATGATTGATATCTATCGCATCTTGAAGGGGAGTGTTGAGCTATGGAAACTTATTTAGTCCCACATTGGCTAGAAAGTAAGGAAGAGACTAGCCTCCTCCTATATATATGTACCCCCTCTATGAGAAATAAATTAATTAAGTCTTTCTACAGGATGAAATCCAGGTGAAGTTACGGAGACCAAAAGAGGGTTTTCTCCAAATCAAACCTATATCCAATGATTTGACCAAGGATCTCATAAGAGAAAAAGGGTAATAGACATGAATTATTGTTTTGTCGGGGTAGTTCATGCTCCTCGATCAACCCACTTTCAATACCATCTAAACAAAGGAAGTAGTATAATAGTACAATACAACAGAAGTTCCATATGAATTGCACTATAAGTACAAAATCAAACGTAATTACCGCTATCCAAATAGTCCCCTAGAGAAATCAGAAATGAGTTCTCCGAGTCCTCTCGTTCGCGAAAACTTTGATTATTTGCTCCACTTCATAGTCCAAAACCTAGTTTATGCTCTTATTTTGGTATGAACACCAACATAAGAGGCCTATGAGCAGAGCCGGCCCAGGGGCAAGCCAAACAAGCCTTTGGACAACCCCATATTTTTTGAGAAACCTTTAGTTAAACAATATTTCTTTTAAACAAAAAGCCTCCTCTTGGGATGACAATAGAAGAGAATTTTGTACTAGGAATTTCTTAGTTTTCCACTAAACCTGAATTAATATCGAAATTATGTTGGCTAATCAGAACTCACTAATAATAAATCTCTGTTGCAATTATTAGTTGTCAATTACTACTGATAATAAATCTCAATCTCACTTTCCATCATTCATAGTACATCACATGTACTAAAAAGTTACAGATGTACTTAAGCAAGCAAGCTAATGAAGAATAATCTAAGAAGTTGCTCAGAAAATAAAAAGTGGTACAGTAGATCAAAAATGTTACCATCGACGAGCAGAGCAGGAGGTTATTGGTGAGCACCATAACACCGGCTTGCTTTGGCACTCCTGACGATTGTCTTCAGCACGCCTACATCCCCACTTAAATCTACTGCAACGTTCATAGATCATCCTCCTCCTCCTCCTCCTTATGTAGTACCTCTTCTCTAGAAAAAGAAAAAAGAAAAACATCGTCAATTCAAGTGAAGACACCATTACATTTTGAAAACCATGAAATCGGTGAGATCTGACCTTTCGTCGTTGCTGAAGATCTGGGTGGTTCTCGTCCTTTGTGGGCATGACTTGGTCAGCTTGACACATAGTCCGCACTTGGTTGGAGAGAATCACTATTGTCATAAGAGCAAGATTTGGTCTTCATGGAGTCTGAGACACATGTGGCCAGAGACGCATGGGACGCATGGAGTCTGGGACGCATGGGGCCAGAGACACATGGAACGCATGGAGTCTGGGATGTATGGAACGCATGGAGTCTGCGACGCATGGAGTCAGAGACGCATGGAACCTTGGACGCATGGGGCCAGGGACGCATGGAGTCTGGGATGCATGGGACCAGAGACGCATGGGACCGCATGGAACCTGGAACGCATGGAACCGCATGAGGCAAGTTGTGTTGTACACGTGGCGCTCTACATCCATCGAGAGTAAAGTTTTGTGCTGACGTGAGACTTCTGTCATTTAGTATGTTCACGTCTTTTGAGGCATTCAGAAAATCATTTTCGTCAGGATTCTGTGTCAGAGACGATCCTGCTGACGATATGCCACGTTAGGTCCTTCTACAGCCAAGCTGTTTTGGCTGATTGGGACGCATGGATGTCGTCTTTCTTGGCCGCAGGGAGACTCTGCGGCCTGATCTCTTCTGAGTTTTTGTCTTGGGGCGCAGGGTTGCATGGATACATATTTTTCATGTTTCTATAAGACCCCCTTCAAAGTTTTCAAACTGATAAGTTTGGAATACTTTGAATAAGAAGCATGGAGGAAGAAGAACTTTTGACCGCATGGCTGGAAGGTCGCATGGACGTCGGGCCGCCTGGGCGTTAGGCCGCACGGACGGGCACTTCCAGGCTGTTAAATCGTCATTAACTGACGGATTTGTTTTAATCTTTTAGTCGATCTCCTTTGGGATTCTGCGCCATCTCCTGACGTGGGGCCCGAGAGGCCGTCGTTTCCAGGGAGATTAAAGTGGACTCCGAGGCGTTAGGTTTATCCTCATAACTGTTTGGTTCATTGTCTCGATCTCTTCACGCGGCTTTGAAGCCTATAAACAAGGCGGTGGGGAGGAGAGAGAACTTTATCTCTTTGCTTTCTTTCCTTCTCCTGTGAGGGATGCTGAAGGCTGAGGCTCTTTTCGTCGAGGGGTTGATCAAGGGCGGTTTCGATCCATGGCCCCCCGATCCGGGTATTTTGCTTGGAGGTAGGGCAGTACTGCACTTCTCATGCTGGGCTGTGGAGGAAGAGGCCCCAATACACCATCCTGCTACAGGGATGCGCACAGGCCCTTTGCGAGATTCTACTGCCTAGATGGAGACTCATCTTGGACATGCGCAGATCTCTTTGACAGAGTTCTGTCGAGTGGACGAGCACTCCTCTGTAACATGCGCACCGAGCTTTGGCGTGGCCGCATGGGTGGGGGGTCGTCTGCTTCATGCGCGCAGAGCTTTATCTCTGGCTTGACCGCATGGAAGAGATCTCCTCTTGCTTGTACGCGCAGGCTCGACCGTGCGTCGCTGCGGCAGAAACAGCCGTATGCGACAGTTTGTGCCATTATGCGATCTTCACTAAGACTGATGCGTCTTCTTTTTGCAGGTTTTGCCCTCGCTCGTGCTGCTCATGATGGAGCATAGAAGGATATCATAATACCCGTCATTCGTAGTGATGTCAGCCTTATGCGGCGGTTCCTCGTCAAGAACTAATCCAGGAGACGAGGACGGTTCACCGAGAACCGATCCAGGAGACGATGACCGTTCGGCAAGAATTGATCCTGAAAACGAGGATGAACATCTTGCGTCACGCGCTGAGTCGTCCTTATTTATGCAGCGCTTGTGGCGGCAATGACAAGATTTGGATTAATTTTCATTCATATTGTCGGTCTACCCACCTGCTTTTAAAGCGTATGCTCCTGCTATTCCCTTGCTATCTATCAGTATGGATTTCATATACTGAGGTTTGCACTGTGGAGTGGTGAGCCAGAAAGCATTGAGCTCAGTTGTTGGGCCCACTTGTGTCTGTGGCAGAAACAATACTGGGACGCCTTTTAATGGAAGAGGTTCTTGTCGGCAAGAACTCATGGAAACCCTTAAAAGGGGTTTCCATCATATGTACTCAAGACCTTGAATGTTAATGAAAACCCTTGAAATGTAATAGATTTCCATCATATGTACTCATGGTCTTGAATAAAGATTTCTCTTTTTCCAGAACTTCTTCCTTCATTTGTCTTGTTGTGTATGAATTTTATGTGAACTTTGGATATTGTACTAGAGGTAATATGGATGTAGTACAATACCGTGACTTTTTAAGGATATCCTGCTGGAAGATCTTTGGTGGACTTATTACTTTTTGCGCACTAGAGTACAAATAATAAATTCGAAAACAATCCCTATCAAAGGTGATATGGACGTGATAGGTTTTGTAGACCCATTATTGTTTGCCATTAAATACGAAAGTTGGAAAGAATTTGATTCAATTGAACAAACTAGAGAAAGTACAAAGAAAAGTCCTAGAAGACAATCTAAGTACAAAGTTATTTTCTGGGGGATGACAATGAAGAGTTAGGAGTGTAGCAACTCTCTTTACTCCGTGGACGATCCGATGCAGAAGCTCTTATCTCTTGTTTGAGTGTAGATTCGCAGATAGCCAGCATTGTCTCTTGGTCCAGTCTCTCTCTGAAGCAGAAAAAGTCGACATTTTGAACGTTCAAGTTGCTCATATTTATTGCCATCGTGTTGATGGACTATGGATGCCGCATATGCCTCTGTTTGGTGGCCGCATAAGGCTCCATTAACAAAATGCGGTTGCAACTGTTGCCGCATGCCATGGACAGATTGCCACGTGGTCTTGGTTGAGATATGCTGTTGATGAGATCTCGGATTGTTATCAACCCGTTGTGGGCGTGACTTGGTCAGCTGGACACGTAGTCAGCACCAACTGTGCGAAGATCTCTACAGTTGTAACGGAAAGATCTTGTGAGCTGGAGGCCGTATAACAACTAGGCCGCATGTTGGCGAGGTCGTATAGGTCATGTAGCCGCATACGTGCTCTCGTTTGGGCCTTGGTCGAATGGACTCTCTGGCCGCTGTTGGTGAGGCCGCATGGGTCGTGTAGCCGCCTGCGTGCTCTCGTTTGAGCCTTGGTCCAATGGACACTCTGGCCGCATGTTGGTGAGGCTGCATGGGTCGTGTAGCCGCATGCGTACTCTCGTTTGGGCCTTGGTCCGATGGACACTCTGGCCGCATATTAGCGAGGCCGCATGGGTCTTGTAGCCGCATAAGAGGGAACACGTGGCATGGCACTTTTGTCGAAACAATTAATGCGCCGATGTGACCCATTGTCTTCTTCTGAGGCGTCATCTTCACGATTCTCGAAGTGTCTCAAAGTAATGAGCAATGTGTCAGAGCCTCTGACAGACATCTCTAGTCAGGAAATTCTTCATCAAACCACTTGTCCAGACACTCCTGCTCAGAATTGGGTGGCTAAACGCAAGAACAGGCATCTACTAGATGTGGCACGTTCTTTGATGCTGACAATGAATGTGCCGAAGTTCTTGTGGAGTGAGGTTGTTATGACAGCAGCTTATCTAATTAACAGCATGCCGTCAAGAGTATTAGGGATGAAGACACCATGTGAGATGCTCTTGGGCTCTAATATTTTTATTGTTCCACCCAGAGTGTTTGGCTGCACATGTTTTGTGCGAGATCACAGAATGATGGTGAGCAAGCTGGATCCACAAGCAGTTAAATGTATTTTTGTGGGCTACTTATCAAGTCAGAAAGGATAAAAGTGTTGGTGTTCCACTGAAAGAAGGTTGTTTGTCAGTATGGACGTGACCTTCCGGGAGTTTGAACCATTTTATGAGGAGAATACGGAGTTAAGTTCCTTATTCGAGGATGGCTCTACTAATGCTAGTAGAGAGGGGGTGAATGAGAGTAGCATCGTGGTTGGTATAATTCCAGGTCCTTTTGAGTCACCGAGGAGTGATGGTGTCTCAGCCTCAGGGGGAGCCGACAGTCAGGGGGAGCTGAGAGTGTGTAGGGAGCATGAGCAGTGTGAGCAGCAGGAGCAGCATGAGCTTCCTCCTTCTGTGCCTAGGCCAGTACCCATAAATGCTGATGTCCCAAGTCCCTCTTCTCTAGGACCTTCTTCAGCCCTTCCATCTGAGTCACCTGGTAACAATTCCTCCTCTGATACTTCTAATACTTTTGTCTTGCTTCGTAGAACTCCTATAGTCAATGCAGGAAAACCTCCAGCTAAGTTTGACAGTTGGAATACTGACATTATACATTACATTTCATATGCATCCACTCCACCTGCATATAAATCCTTCCTTGCATTATTAGATTCAGTGCTTGTACCTAACAACTAGCAGGTAGCTAAGCAAGATCCTAGGTGGTTGAGTGCCATGCAGGAGGAACTTCAGGCCTTGAAGAAGAACGACACATGGGAGCTGGTACCACTGCCAGCTGGGAAGCGTGTTGTTGGATGTAAATGGGTTTGTACTGTTAAGCATACTCCAGAGGGCAAGATTGACAAGTACAAGGCCAGATTGGTTGCTAAAGGCTATAGCCAAAATTATGGTATCGACTATGACAAGACATTTGCTCCAGGAGCAAAGATGAGCATTGTGCGAGTGTTGGTGTAACGTCCCGCTCCGAACGGTTACCTATGGAACACTAAGCTGCTTCGACTCGGTTGAGAATCGAGTCTCGGGGAAACCTTACGGCCAAATCAACACGGACGAAGTGCAATGAACCCTTCGAATTGATCGAACGGCTTCTATTGAAATAAGTCCAAGAGTTTTCGCTGGTTGCTTTGCTTCTTGGTTTTGAGTTGCTTTCGATGACTTGGTTTTCATGATTTCGCTTTCTCGCTTGCGCGTTCTTTCGAATCGTAAGGGAAAGAGATTGAAGTATGCTAATCAAGTATTGTTGCATTTTCAGGACGCATAACCAAAGAGTGAACGTCGCTTAAGGCTTTCCCATCCTCTCGTTCGATTCATTCGGTGAGTGGCTTAGGCCCTTCGATGAATCCTTTAGTCTGCATACCTAATGAAAAGAATCTCTAGTTCACTAAATGTTGCCTCACTAAAAAAATAAGCTAAAGAAATGAACTGCATGCTTAAAGTATTAGAATTATGCTTTTGCTATCAAATTATGTTGGATGTTCTTAGTCCCTATGTTGCACGACCCGATTTATGGCAAGTCCCTATGTTTCGAATGTGTTATGTGGGAAAAGAATAAAAGATGGAAATTGTGTGTTCGTTTCTTTGAAATGTGCATTGTAGTGTTATATCTGTTAGATGTTTCATGTCATGCATTGGTCTCGGACAACTTGTGCACAAGGTCTCGTCTCTCGAACGGTTCTGGGGCACTGGAAATCGCTCCGTCCGGAAGAAATTTTTGGATCGCCCTTAGGTATACGGCTCGTAAGGGGGTCTAGTGGGGCGATATGTCTATTAGTGTTGTGCGGAACCCATGTTGTCACAGCTGCTTGCACTCGGGTGTGTTGGTAAAGAGCTGAACCTTGGGTCACAGCTGCCGACACCCGCGCGTGCCAACAAAGAGCTGAACCTTGGGCGACCGCTGCTAATCATGGGCTACCCATGGACCATCACATAGTTAGGAAGCATGCTAGGTTTACCTTCTTGCATACCTAACACTTGATGCCTATATTGATTCATAAGTTATTCATATGCAAATTGTGGCTAACTTGTGTGTCTGCTGCAGGGATAACCGCTCGGCTGTGGGTAAGAATTATCAATTGCATATGCTATATATCGTCTATGTTTTCTTGCATGAATTGTTAAAAAGAAACTAGACAACCAGAAAGATCACCTAATAATGCTAGCTTCATCTGCTTACTTAGTGTGGATTTCTAAGGTGAGTTTGGCCACGGTCGCTCACCAGTACATGTGGTAGTACTGACCCACGTTTGTGGACAAATATCCAGGTACTGGAAGCGAAAGTTTGGCAAGCATCTTGAATCTGAATCAGCGTGTGCGCACCCTTCTATAGGACTGTGTTCGTGCTGCTTCCTCCGTTGCTTTCCTCTCCAGTCGGCTACTCCTCTTCTGCTAGATGTTTTGCTATTTTGGTCCTACTAAAAGGATAGAATGTTTGGGCGTTGTGGCTAATTTTAGGAATGTAAAAAGAGTTGTAAGCCTTCTAAGGCATATTTTGTAACTCAGCCAAACAAGCACTTGTAATCCAAATCTTCAAGTATTTAATAAAAAGAAAGTATTTTGTGTGCCTATCAAATGTGTTTAACTTTGGTTCTCTGCATTTACTCTATGCCTATATATGTATATTTTTGTCTAACTTGTGTCTTGTGCAGGTACGTTGCCTGGTGCAAGCGCAACTTAAGCTTGCATGGCATCGCGCCCAAGCGAGGACGAATCGGTTCTGTAGGGACCAAGCGAGGACGATCGGCCCCTACGGGATCGGGGCGCGACAGTTGGTGTCATGTGCTGCCAACTTCAATTGGCAACTACATCAGCTAGATGTCAAGAACGCCTTTTTGCATGGAGATCTCCAGGAGGAGGTGTATATGGAGATTCCACCGGGCTTTACTAATTCACAAGCAACGGAAAAGGTATGCAAATTGAAGAAGTCTTTGTATGGGCTAAAGCAGTCTCCGAGAGCATGATTTGATAGATTCAAGCTTGCAGTCTATGGTATGGGATATAGGCAGTGCAATGGAGATCATACTGTGTTTTACAAGCACTCCAAGACTCGTATCACCGTTCTTGCAGTCTATGTTGATGATATTGTAATTACTGGGGACGATACTGAAATCCTACGGCTGAAGAAAAAACTTGGAGAGGAATTTGAAGTTAAGGATCTGGGGCAGTTGAAGTACTTCATCGGAATTGAAATTGCAATGTCACGAAAGGGTATAGTGCTTTCTCAGCGAAAGTATGCTCTGGACCTTCTTTCAGAGACAGGAATACTGGATTGCAGGGTTGCTTCGACTCCTATCAAGCAGAATCACAAGTTGTGTGCTGAGGGTGGTGATCCGGTGAGTAAGGAGCAATATCAAAGATTAGTTGGTCGGCTTATATATCTATGTCATAGGAGACCTGATATTACTTATGTCGTGAGTATGGTGAGTAGATATATGCATGATCCTAGATAGCAGCATATGGAGGCAGTTCGTAGAATTCTAAGGTATATTAAAGAAAGTCAAGGAAAGGGGTTATGGTTCAGAAGTTCTGGACATCTGAGAGTTGAAGGCTACTCTGATGCCGATTGGACGGGTTGTATGGACGATCGCAAGTCCACTACAGGTTACTGTGTTTTTGTTGGAGGCAATCTTGTATCTTGGTGCAGCAAGAAGCAAGATGTAGTGGCTAGGTCTACAGCTGAGGCCGAGTACAGGGCTATGGCAGTTAGCCTGTGCGAGATGATGTGGGTGAAGAGCTTGTTGGCTGATATGCATTTATTTAGAGGAGACTCCCTGCAACTTTGGTGTGACAACAAATCGGCAATTGATATTGCAAACAATCTAGTACAGCAAGATCGCACCAAACATGTGGAGATTGATCGGTTCTTCATCAAGGAGCAGCTGAATAGAAAAGTTTTGACTTTGAGCTATGTGAAATCAGCGGAGCAGTTAGCTGATTGTTTAACTAAAGGTTTGGGTTCTAGAGAGTTTGACATCTTTTGTAACAAGATGGAGATGATTGATATCTATCGCATCTTGAGGGGGAGTGTTGAGTTATGGAAACTTATTTAGTCCCACATTGGATAGAAAGTAAGGAAGAGACTAGCCTCCTCCTATATATATGTACCCCCTCTATGAGAAATAAATTAATTAAGTCTTTCTTCAGGATGAAATCCAGGTGAAGTTACGGAGACCAAAAGAGGGTTTTCTCCAAATCAAACCTACATCCAATGATTTGACTAAGTATCTCATAAGAGGAAAAGGGTAATAGACATGAATTATTGTTTTGTCGGGGTAGTTCATGCTCCTCGATCAACCCACTTTCAATACCATCTAAACAAAGGAAGTAGTATAATAGTACAATACAACAGAAGTTCCATATGAATTGCACTATAAGTACAAAATCAAACGTACTTACCGCTATCCAAATAGTCCCTTAGAGAAATCAGAAAGGGGTTCTCCAAGTCCTCTCGTTCGCGAAAACTTTGATTATTTGCTCCACTTCATAGTCCAAAACTTAGTTTATGCTCTTATTTTGGTATGAACACCAACATAAGAGGCCTATGAGCAGAGCCGGCCCAGGGGCAGGCCAAACAAGCCCTAGGGCAACCCCATATTTTTTGAGAAACCTGTAGTTAAACAATATTTCTTTTAAACAAAAAGCCTCCTCTTGGGATGACAATAGAAGAGAATTTTGTACTAGGAATTACTTAGAACCTGAATTAATATCGAAATTATGTTGGCTAATCAGAACTCACTAATAATAAATCTCGGTTGCAATTATTAGTAGTCAATTACTACTGATAATAAATCTCAATCTCACTTTCGATCATTCATAGTACATCACATGTACTAAAAAGTTACAGATGTACTTAAGCAAGCAAGCAAGCTAATGAAGAATAATCTAAGAAGTTGCTCAGAAAATAAAAAGTGGTACAGTAGATCAAAAATGTTACCATCGACAAGCAGAGCAGGAGGTTATTGGTGGGCACCATAACACCGGCTTGCTTTGACACTCCTGACGATTCTCTTCAGCACGCCTCCATCCCCACTTAAATCTACTGCAACGATCATAGATCATCCTCCTCCTCCTCCTCCTTATGTAGTCCAACGCGTTCTTGGGCCTCCACTTTTATTTTACATGCGGACCGACGCATCTCAGTAATGGGCTCTGGGTTCTTCCTTTGTTATGGTCTGGTTTGGTTCAGTTCAGTTCGCGGAAAGTAAAAGAAATGAAATTAATTTCTTGTTCTTTTTCTTCTTTTGAAAAATTATAATTTTTATTTAATTTTTTTCTAGTGTTTGGAGATGCCAAAAAAATTTGAAGAAAAAATGATTTTTCTACGATGAGAAAGTGATTTCTTGGTTGAGTGGAAGAATCATTTTTTCTCCTTTTTTTTTTCTTCAATGGAAATTATTTTTATATTCTCATTTTTTTTTTGACACCTAAATATAGAAAAGGAAAAAAAAAATTCAATGTCACGATTCCGAAAACCAAATGTGTGTTTGCTTTCGACCAATCGGAGACAGTTGATTATATTTACCATGAAAGTTACGTTTCTATCAGCTTGGCCGGGTTGTGTGACCGCAGAATGAATGGTGTATGAGATCGAAGAGACAAAGGGGTTGGATTTGTGTAACAATTTAATTATAAATAGCGTGTGTAACAACACATCACATGGGTTTGTCGATCTGTAGTGGACTTAATTCATACGTTCGGACACGACACAATGAATGAATGAATAAATGAATGCTGATCCATTTGAAAAGTACTGTAATGGCAAGCTGTTCCCCAGCTTGCTTGCTTATCAATAATAACAAGTGGTGGTAAGAAAATTAATCTCAGTCTGAGAAAAAAAAAAAGAGGGTGGTCTGGTCTACAAGAGAAGATAGGACAGTAGCATAGTGTAGTGGGACACGACACTTGTGATCATATATGGTGTTGTGTTTTGTCTCCCCCAATGCACGGATTACTTAATATTAGTTTGATGGCGTGGTCTCAAGTCTCAACACAACAATGGAGCTTTAAGTGACCGAGTTTGAAAATTCAGATTCTGTTTTAGAAAGACCACTGACAACGGTGAAAAATATAATCAATTGTCACCGATACGGACATCATAATTTTGTTTCGATTTATGAACGACAAGGTCACCAAAAAAATTAAGAAAATAAATCTCTAACGAAAATTAGTAATATTATTAGAGTTTTAATTAAAACTAAGTACACAAAAGTCATTATATAGATTTTATAAATTTAGAGGACAAGAAAGAAAAAGCTAATATATATAAACTAAATCCTAATTAATCCAATTCTAAACAAGAAAATAAAATATTTTAGTTAAATCATAGTCAAATAATTGGCTATATTTGTTCACGAATAAATTAAAAAGAAATAGATTAATAATAATAAATTATAAAATCGGTATCAAATTTTGTCAATATATTATTCTATTAAAATAGATTGGATCGATCAACCAATATGTCAAAATTGACCAACTACGTTCTTGCACCACACAAGAACCACTACAAGAAAGCAGTCATTTTCTAACCACGATAAATGTTAGAAAAAAAATTCCTAACGGTTTTGTACCGTCGGTATATGGCGTCATAAAAAAAATTCTATGGGTAAAAGAATCGTTAGTAAATTTACTTTTCTAACGGTAAAAAATCGTTAAAATTTTACTTTTCTAATCGTTGGTAAATTCATGTTGCTAGCGGTACAAAATTGTTAGAAATATAAATTTGCTTAAAAATCGTTGAAAAAATAACTTTGCTAATGAGAAATAACGGTAAAAACGGTTAGTAATTGAAAAAAAATGGTAAATCCCACTTTTTGTTTTATATATGTGTGTACACGTGTGTAAGTGCAACGCATGTATTTTATAAAAAAAAAATTGAAACAATTTTATAAATTATTATTAGGAACACTAAAAAATAGCTAATGTAACTTTGGTTATTTAAAGGTAACATTTCCTATATTTTATGTTTATTACAAGAATTTTTCTTATTTTGAAATTAAGTACATTAATATTCTCTATTCAGAAAATTTACTGTATCGATAAAAAAATTATAATAATTAAATACAACGATATAAGTTTGATAAATTTACAAACGACGATACGAATCGCCATCTGAACTGGCGAAAATTTGAAAAACTGGATTTTTGCCAACCCAGTTGGCGAAAATCCGACAAAAATCTGACATATATTAAAAAAATAAAAAAATAAAACTTTCGCCAACGGAGTTGGCGAAAATCCGAAAAAAAAATATTAAAAAAAATCAAAATTTCGCCAACTTGGTTGGCGAAATTAGGAAAAAAATATTAAAAATTTTATTTAAAAAATTTATTAAAAAAAACCAAAATTTTGCCAACTCCGTTGGCGAAATTAGGAAAAAATGGTTTTTTTTTTGTTTGTTTTTTTATGGTTTATTTGTTTTGGTTTTATTTTTGGTTTTTTGGGTTATTTTTTTTAGGGGTTTATTTGTTTTGGTTTTTTTTTTTCTTTATGGTTTTTTTGTTTGATTTTTTTTATAGGTATGTTAATAGTACTCACTCTGTCATAGATATGTTAATAGTAACTCTGTCATAGTAACGTTCATATATTAACGTATAAATTTTTACAACGGCTAAATTTTTTCATTTCTCTAAATTCTTTCCTTCTTCTATTCATTTCTCACTCAATCCACTTATTCTACTTTCAAACAGGAGCTCAATCACTCTGTATTTAGAAGCTCATTCTGTGATGGATCAAAGTTTAACAATATTATGTTCGGTCGGAGGTGTGCTTAATGGGTTAGTTCATGAAGGAGGTTTAAGTGAATTTTTTTTAATTGATCGAAATATTTTGTTTGATAGTTTACATAATCAAATTGTTGAGCAATGTTCTATTGATTATGACTTTATATTGGTTCATGTTTATTTAACTAATTGTATAAAGTTAGTTAGTGAACAAGCATGGAAATTTATTTTAGAAGTTAATGTACAAGCAACGTATATTAATATTTATGTAACTTCACCACCACCTAGAAATAATATTGTAAGTAGTATACGTGCTTCTAATGAAGTTAATACTGCTCCTAGTTCTTCTCATCAAGTTATTTCATTTACTGAACAAGAACATATAGTAGATGATGGTAATAACGACGATAAAAACAGTGATGATTTAATTGAAAATTTAGATGATGAATTTGATGGCAATGTTAATAGTGTTAGCATTTCAGGATTAATTATTGGAAGAAAAATTGATAATCATTCTGAATTTAGAAATTTTATTAGTGATATAGCAATTGCACATAATTTTACTTGTCATGTTACTTTAAACAATGCTAGTGGGATTATATATAAATGTAACGATTCAAGTTGTAATTGGAGAGTATACGCTAAAGCAAGTGGTAAAGGTGAAAGTTTTGTTATAACAACGCTAGAAAACGTACATTCTTGTTTAGGGGGACTTATAACAAGTTCTCATCCATTAGCTACTACTGTATGGGTTAAAAATAAGATTATTGATAGAATTCGAGATAATCAGTCGTATAGTCCATCGCATGTTGTAAATAATATATTTAAAGAACACGAAATATATATTAAATATTGTAAAGCTTGGAAAGCTAGGGAACTTGCTCTATCCGAAATAAATGGTAGTTATATTGATGCATATAGTAGTCTTGAAGAGTATGGTTTTAGAATTATTGAGACAAATCCAGGTAGCCAATGTTTTATACAGACTACAGAAGACAATAGATTTAAAAGAATTTTTATTTGTTTTAAGGCACGCATTGATGGATTTTTAAGGGGATGTTTACCTGTGATTAGTACTGATGCTACTTTTCTTTCTTCTAGATATCAAGGTATTTTATTTATTGCTTGTGCTCATGATCCAAATTATCAATTATATTCAATTGCTTATGTTGTTGCTGAAAGTGAAAATACTGATTCTTGGACTTTGTTTTTAAACGGTTTGAGAACATCTTTTGAAAAATATTTTGATGCATGGAATACAATTTCTTTTATATCAGATAAACAAAAAAGATTGATAAGGGCTATGCATGATATATTTCCAGAATCGTCTCATTTTTTTTGTATTCAACATTTTAAACAAAATTTGAAAAAAGTCTTCAGATTTTTACATTTTCAACATAGTTTAGACTATCTTGCTAGATGCTATAATGAAACAGATGCGAACTATTGTTTGAAAAAAATAAAATCTGAAAACATAGATGTTTACAACTGGCTCGTTAGAGTAAATGATGAAACTCGTATTTTTTCACACTGGATAACAGTGTATTATCCTTGTCCCAGATTAGATATTCACACGTCGAATTTTGCTGAATGCTTCAATAACTGGGTAAAAAATTTACGTGATAAACTAATAACGACACTACTTGATGGAATTCGAGCCAAAATTATAACACTTCAGGACAAAAACAGGCAAAAAGCTGAAAATCTTCAAACTTATTTTTGTCCTAAGATGTTACAAACTATGGCTCTTATCATAAAAGAAAAACACCGGCTGCAAACGTTAAATATAGTTAGATATTTGTTTTAAATATTAGATTGTAAAACAAATAGAACATATGTTGTAGACTTAGATGTAAAATCTTGTTCATGTTTAAAGTGGTATCATACTTTGCTTCCATGTGTACATGCATGTTATGCGTGTAAGTCTAAAAATATTAGCATCAAGAGTTTTTATCCAGGTATTTTCTCTAAGCAAGTATTAAGAAGCGTATATGAGCTGCACCTGGAGCCAATTTCAGTCCCCTACAACCTCCAAAATACATTGGTTAGAGGACACATTAGAGTACCAAATGTATGACGCAAGGTGGGAAGACCAAAGAAGAATCGGATCAAAGCAAATGATCAAGCTTCAAGAGATCTTCGATGTAGTAACTGCAATGGTTTAGGACACAATAGAAGAAGATGTACAAACCAACCAAGAGAATAAAGGCATTGCCGATAGTTTCAAATAGTTTTATTTTATGAGAACAATATGTAATTTTATTGAAATAGAACAAAGTTACATTCAAATAAAGTTCGTACTGATATAGCAATTTTATCTACCTCTCTTGGCTAATTTCCAATAGTTCGGACGATCAATCTCTCTGAGATTGAGTCGGTCCCTCTTTTCTCGTGTATTCTGTGGGGCCGCATCATCACAACCTCATTGACTGTCCTCCACTTGAGATGACATCGGTGCTGATGGAGTTGTCAAGATATGCGAATAGGTGGTAGCGCCGGGGGCGAATAGGCTATCCCACTGAGAAGTGTCCGCACCGGTCGTCGCCTGAGAAGTACTCCAGTCAGGCCACTGAGAAGTGCCCGCACCATCCCACTGAGTAGTGCTTGCACCGGCCGTCGCCTGAGAAGTACCCCAGTCAGACCAATGAGAAGTGCCCGCACCAGCCCACTGAGAAGTGCCCGCACCATCCCACTGAGAAGTGCTCGCACCGGTCGTCGCCTGAGAAGGGACATCGTTATCTTGCAGTCGCAGACCATCATCTTGATACCAAACTGTGGTATACTTCCTAGGGGGCGTGCTTGTCATTGTGCAAGAAAACCCTGAGGATAATCTCCTGGAATACATAAGGGAGGGTTCAGAGGAGTCGGTCCTCGTTGCATAGCAGCCAAAAATTTGTCAACCGCTGTGCGTAACGGGTCCCCTACTGGCTGATTTTAGTATGCGATATATAAATCTGGAAGCTGAAATACACAATAGAGGACATAAATAAGTACTACGGAGATAGACATATGCATCATCATATAAAAATAATGTACCATCCCTTCTACATAATCATAATAGCAGCGGAGACTATAATCATCTTTGGCTCGATGTCGGAATCGAAACTCCTGAAATTCGTAGGCTCTGTTGCTGATAAGAGGAGCTCCCCACCAAGATCTATATGCATCATCACCGTAGGCTGCACCATTACAAATTATGACCATATGATTTCTTATAATTTTTACAGTAAATTTTGTTAAACTTTTGGAACAACTTACCATCATCAATAGAGGTCATCATTTGAGACAATGTCCCGTCTTATGTGTCTCAAATATAGAATTCCACACAGGAATCAATCTGCGTGCTATGGTAGTTGCATTGCCTTTACCACGATTGAAACATGGTGGCTCATCAGGAATGTGTTGTATCATCCAGAACTGTCGCATAGCACGATCAGCTGGATAATACATGATGTTATCGTGAAATATTATAAAAAATCTATGTAGACTCAATCCATAGGCCGTTGTTTGTAACTCAAGAGGATACCCTTGTGAGCACATCGATTTGGATCAACTGCAGCCGTCATCCAGTGTAAAGCTGATGGGAAGACACAATCTTCAGTATCAATACGGAAGAATGGCCTACCGATACTGAAGTGCTCGTAGGACCAAACCTACAAAAATTATATCATGTAAGTGTACATATTTCTTTAGTAAAGAAAATTATATGAAAATTTTATACCTGTAATAATGTCATACATCCATTCAAATTTTTCTGTCTTTTATCAGCTGAAATAAAATGCACAAAATTTGACATGGAGTTGTACAGATATGCCAACACAGAAGCTCCCCATGCATGACGGGTAGGTTCTGTCAGATTTTTCAGAAAAGGTAAAAAACGTAAATTTGCCCTAAATCCGGAGTTTGGAAATAAAATTCCGTTTATTAGACCTAGTAAGTAGGCCCTGGTGCAAGCAGTAACCTGAACATATAATAAAAAAAATTATATTAGTTAAACTAAATAAAAATATATATTACGTAAATAAAAACATTAAATGTTATACTTACTCGTTCTGCATCCACTAAGATTTCTTCCTCACCAATACGATCTAGGTGCATAAAGTTGTGGCGGAGCCACGAAAGCGTCACAAAACTTTTACCATATATGGTAGGCGGCTCCACGCCTAAATACTTCCTTATCACACTTTTGGCGCAAAATATTTCATCATTTTCAAATATTATAGGTTCACCCGTAATAGGTAATCATAAGATATTTGCCACATCTACTAACAAAATTGTCATTTCTTCGAACGGTAACTGAAAGGTATTTCTTTCTGGCCACCACCGCTCAACTAAACTGATGATCAAGTCTCGGTCATGACGTAGAAAATGTATCTAATCAATATGATCAAAACAAAATACCTTCACCATACCATGTTGTTCTTCAATCAACATCTAGTACCCAACGTCGTCCTCATAACGCCATGCGACATGCTCTCGTACTCGAAACGTATCAGGATAATCGTATTGTTATATATGACATATATAAACGATGTTATTATTAGACATGTAAAAAAATATAAATTATATTTACTAAAATAATTTAATTTTAATATACCTGTCCAAAAAATACTAGACTAGAAATGTGTGATTCACGTAGCTGGATAATCGTATCTGTAGTAGGTCCTCCTGGAATACGTCCATCGTTTTGGGTACCCATCTGCAATATTTTAATTTAATTTAGTGTTAGTACACGAACATTACATTTATAATAATTAAAATAGTAACTACAATTACATAATTATAATTATAATCAAAAAATTACAAACCTGTTTTTCTTATGCTCTTATCTTCTCTTCTTCTCTGCTTTCTTACTCCTACTCTTCTCTTCTCTGCTCTGCTCTGCTCTGCTCTTCTCTGATCTTCTCTTCTATTCTCTGCTTCCTCCTCCTATACTCTTCTGTGATCTTGCAACTCTTCTGTGATGTTGCAACGATCTCCCACCCTCTACTTATAATACATAACCTCCACCAACACCCACCTAAATATTTAACCACCTAACATCAATTAAATTCTACCAACACATCCATCCGAACCCATTTAAACCCACACCTACAATCATTTAATCCCTATCAACAACCCTACCAGAACCAGACCCTAAGAATCAACCCGAAAAATTGACAGTTGGCGAAAATATGGTAAACCCATTTTTTTTTCTCAAGTTGAACCAAGCAAAAACCAAGTGAAAAAATCGACCCGAACCAACCACAAAAAATCAAGTGAAAAAACCGAACCAACCAAAAGCCGAACCGAACCCAAAAAAAAAAAACCATTTTTTTTCCTAATTTCGCCAACGGAGTTGGCGAAATTTTGGTTTTTTGAATTTTTTTTTTGAATATTTTTTTTCGAATTTTCGCCAACTCCGTTGGCGAAAGTTTTTTTTTTTTTAATATATGTCAGATTTTGGTCGAATTTTTGCCAACTGGATTAGTGAAAATCCAGTTTTTCAAATTTTTGCCAGTTCAGATGGCGATTCGTATCGTTATTTGTAAATTTATCAAACTTATATCGTTGTATTTAATTATTATAATTTTTGTATCGGTACAGTAAATTTTATGTTCTCTATTTATGTTTTATGTTTATTATACGGATCTCTTCCGTATTTTATGTTTTATCTAAAGGATAATTATACTAACCATCCTTCAAACATAAAGTATACTGAAAATTCATATAATTATTTTCAGAATAAAAAATATATGTATAACAAATATAAAACATAAACATAAATACACAGGAAAGATCAGTGTAAATAACTCAATATAGTTATATTTCTACCGATTTCTAATATGCATGCATGCAACCAACGCTTTCTGCTAGTTGTTTTGTTTTTAAGATTTCTTGTCGAGAGGATCCGAGGATGCATGTCAAACTTGGGTGGTAAGGTTTGGATTTGTTCCCGGGGCCTGGACAATAAATAGTATTATCAGTCCTCGGCTTCAACCTCGTGTCTTGTCACTACTACAATTTGATCATGATTAACGAATCATTACCGGCCCCTAAATCTTCCATGGTTCAATTAATCAATTTGTAGTCAACAAGGGTCTTTGGAAGTTGCAATTACGATTTTTTTTTAAATAAAATAATATATTTAGATCTAATTACAATAAAGGGGAGGAATTTTGTGAAATTATAAGTAAAGGGACAACTCGCCAACTCAGTTGGCGAGTTGTTGGGGCCCGCCAACTCAGTTGGCGGTGGGAGTGGGATATATATATATATATATATATATATATATATATATATATATATATTATTTTTCTAAATCAATTAAAATTTGTAAATAGATAATAACAAATTATCTATTATAATATTACAAAAAGTTTATATTGATAATACCAAAACAAAAATATTTATTAAAAATTTTAAATCTAAAAATTTAAATAATACCAAAAACTATCAAATAAATAGTATTGTGGGATATTTTAGCAAATGCCCCTACAAAAAATGTCATAAAAAAATCGGTTAAAAGAGTGCGGACATATCTTAAAATTATATCTATATATATTTGTATAGATAAAATTTCACTTTTATAGATTTATATATATATATATACAATTATCTATATATATTTAGAATTTTACTAATTATGTAGATATATATTTATAGATATTTTTTTTAGATAATTTCACTAATATCTTCTTTTGGAGTCGATGTGCGCATCATCTGGTCTACTTGTCAAAATAGCTGTACAGGCACACATAAAATCTTAGCACTCCAATATAGAAAAGCCACTTCCATTTCCTAATCAACTCGGGACTAAATATTTGATGTGGGATTAAATATCTGGATTTCACGATTGAATCTGAAAATAGGGACTTAAGCCAAAGTGTTTAATTTTCTTGAACTATGCATGCAAACTTGTTCTGATTGATTATATATATGTTGCTGCAGAATGTTGCTGCAGAATGGTATTAAATATATTTGATGTGGGATTAAATATATGTTACTGCAGAATGGTATCAGAGGCTTAATGCTTGATATGTACGATTTTGATAACGACATCTGGTTGACCAGATGACTCCAAAAGAAGATATTAGTAAAATTATCTAACAAAAAATATCTATATATATCTACATAATTAGTAGAATTCTAAATATATATAGATAATTGTATATATATCTATATAAATCTATAAAAGTGAAATTTTATCTATACAAATATATATAGATAAAATTTTAAGATATGTCCGCACTCTTTTAACCGATTTTTTTTATGACATTTTTTGTAGGGACATTTGCTAAAATATTCCATAATACTATTTATTTGATATTTTTTGGTATTATTTAAATTTTTAGATTTAAAATTTTTAATAAATATTTTTGTTTTGGTATTATCAATGTAATTTTTTTTTAATATTATAATAGATAATTTGTTATTATCCATTTACAAAATTTAATTGATTTAGAAAAAAATTATATATATATATATATATATATATATATATATATATATATATATATCCAACTCCCACCCGCCAACTGAGTTGGCGGTCCCAACTCCAACCCGCCAACTGAGTTGGCGGGCCCCAACAACTCGCCAACTGAGTTGGTGAGTTATCCCTTTACTTATAATTTCAACAAATCATTCCCCTTTATTGCAATTAGATCTAAATATATTACTTTATTTAAAAAAAACCGTTGCAATTATCAAGGAAACTTTTATAACATTTAAAAATTTTCAAGATGAATTATAAAAATTACTCATGATTTATAAAAAAATATTATTAATTTTTTTAAGAAATTGTAATAAAATAAAGATAATTTTATGCTCGGGTTGCATGCGCACGTTGTATGAGCGGGCGCTGAACGGACGCTGGACGGACGCCTAGCGGGTGCTGAACGGACGCTGAGCGGGCGCTGATTGTGGGATATCAATTTTGTATATTGACTTTTTAGTCCCACATCGGAAAGAAGAAGATGATGGTCTTTCATCCTTCCCTATATAAAGAGCCCTCTAGCCCCCTTTAAAGACAGACCAAAAAAGTTGAGAAAGAAGAGTCCAAAGGAGTCCGTTCGAGTCACACAAATAGGTGACTACGAGCGTTCCAGAAGTTCTCTTATGAACTTGCTGGCTCCTGGGAGCAGATCGTCGATAGAGGACGAATCTTGCTTTGAGCAACGATAGTCTTCATCGCCCCAGCAAGAATAGTTTTTTATTCTGTCTTCTTTTCTTCTTTTTTTCTTGGTTCGTTCTGTCTGATTGCAACTGCGTTTTGCAAGGAAGAACGAAGGTAGTTTTCATTTTATTGTAACTATGTTCTGTCCGTCTGCAATTGCGATTGCAAGGAAGAATAAGAAGTTTGGTTAATTCTGATTATTTTGTAATCTTGAGAGCAAGTTGTAATTAGAATCCTTATATAGTTTTTGGTGGAAATCGAGAATAGTCAGAGTGAAAACTTTTGTGTGAACCTCTGATCTCGACCACGCGTTCTTCCATCTTTGGTTAAGCCTCGGGACCAACAATCTCAAAGCAAGATCCGAATAAAGATGGGGAACATCCGTTCAAGTCTTCTGGACACAAGTTTTCACAAACTTGAGAAGATTGACGAAATTTACTTCGAATATTTGGATGAGGGAATGAGTCATTTATCAAATGTTAAAAGTGAGTTGTCGGTACCTATCATTTTCGAGGATGGAGGAGATAGCGACTGATGTTACACCCCGTTCCGTTCTAGCGAACTGCCGATTCAAACGGCAAAAGTGCAATGTCCCGATCCGCTTTGCTCAGTCGAGAATACTCATTTGAGGCAAAGGATATCCAAACTTGTCCTTACAGGAGTTCGGCTTAGGCTTTCAGAGGCTCGCTTGACGTATCGCTCAACCGAGGCGAATCATCGCTAAGGTGGGTGGCTACGGTGAACTTGTCTTTGCTTAGCCAGTACACTTAAAATATGGAACGATACATGCTAGTCGCTAGGTGAATCACCCCATGCATGCTAATAAGAATACAACACACCTAGCTAAAGAAATAATCCCAACTTGTATTACTTATGTTAGAACATGGAATTGAAACATTGCTTATAATCAGACCCTCGCATGCTACCTTTGCCTTATGCAATAAGACCCCGCTATGCCTCGAGTAGTACGATAATGGATATGTACTGCTTTGCTTGTCAAATAATCAACTTGTGAACCGTTATCTGATTCCATGCTAGTTCATTTCATACATCTTGTGCTAAGCATGGAACACATCTTGTTATACAAAATATTGTTCAGAAAGGCTTTGCAAATTGAATCAGGCAATGCCTCTTGTCTTGTACTCTTGTTGCCTCAACGATGTAAATTGATAACTTAACCTAGACGACCGTTTGATCACGGACAACTTGTGCACAAGGTCACGGTCTCGTGGACGGTCGCTGGGGCATTAGCACCGATCCGGTCCGGGCGAGGCCTATTGTTTAGTCTCTTGTTCTTGACGGAATGGCTTGCAGCGCCTCTTGTACTTTCGTTGCATACCATTCTCGTCAAAGACTATATCGTCCATTATGGCATACGCCAGTGATCGCCATGTATATTTAACATGTGCATGCTTGCTTGTAAAATGAACAAGATAAACAAGTCATCCTCGCTTAGCGGCTATCCGCGTGCGAGTCATTGTATCACATCGAGAATAACTGAGCACCCGAAACATGAAATATCGCATCCAAACACTTGTATTTGCTTATGTTATTGCCCTTGAATGTTTATACGTGCTTGTGCTTGAATTAACAATGTTTGCCTTGGACAGGTAAGGACAAATGGTAAGTTGGTAAGTCTCGCCGTGTTTTCTCTTATATCGCATGGCGCACTACCACACGAATTAGGCTATTTAATCCTTGCCATGAAAATGATCCTAAGGCAACTAGAGAGACAACATAATAGTTGGTGCACAGAACCTACATTACGTGTTTGGATTTGTCGAGCGGACGAGTAGCCTCCCCACCAGTGCATTCGTGTATTGATAATCCACCAAGTTGTTTGCAGGGTGCGAGAGAACCTCGTTCGGTGCGGATGCCTCATTCGTGCGTGCTAAGGCATGGAGTTCACTCTGGAGCCTTGGAGCACTGCATCCGGAACTGAAGCACATATACAAGACATAATGTTGAAACATTGTCTGAACATCGCCTGTACATTATTCTACTATTGTAGCCACTTCGCACGCTTTTACTGTTTCAGAGAGAGAGGCTTGAGCGAATTGTAATCTCGGCCAAACGTCGCCTGTAACACTTGTTTATATCAATAAAGAGTTTGTTTTACTTCTACTTGTGTTAATCAATGCTTCCCCTATTCTCGACTCAGTGAACTCGTTATCAAATCGTTTATGCGTTTATAACTCTGCTGTACTCGGACAATCTGTGCGACTCTGTGGCTTAGACTCCTTACCGCCAGCCAATGAACCATGGCCTTGAACGGGCAAGGCTCACGCTCTTGTGGTATCTCGCCTGGATGGGTCAAAGATATCGTCTCGCGGGAGCGCTGGCACGGTGATTCTCGCCTAGCTGGGACGGCCGATTTAGCCTGCGGGAGATCGGGGCATGACAACTGAAGGACACGTGTTCTAGTTGGAAGGAAGATTACAAGATGAACAAGGATTGCAGAGTATGCGCACAAGGGCCGACAGACCTTTGCACATGACAGGACTTGGCGCTTTGCAAGACTTGGCGCATGGCAGCGCATTGGAAGTCTTGGCGTCTTGGTGCATGGCAGAGCTGGGCACATAGTATCTAAATGTGCATGATGGTGTTTGTGTATGCAGGACGTGCATGAAGGCTTATGCGCATGGATTGGGCATTATGGCTTATGCGCATAGATTGACGCATGGTGGCTTATGAGCATGGATTAGTGCATGGTGGCTTATGCGCATGGATTGGCGCATGGTGGCCTTTGCACATGAAGGTCACTGCACTATACAGGACTTGACGCATGGCTAAAATTGGAACTTGGAAGTAGAACCAATCCGAACAAATATAGCAAGGTATAACTAAACTTGGTTTCTTTGATTACTTAACTTGGTTGCTATGATTGTACAGGTTAAGTCCTATGGCGTGGTTGCTGACCAGTGGATGGAAACTGGTGCATCTAGCCACATGTAATTTAGGAAGAGCTGTTGATCAAGGTCGAACCTTTCAGTGGTGAATGTCTTGATGGTAAGCAAGGATCAAGTAGAGGATCTGGCGATTGGGATAATGGTTCTTAACTTCGAGAAGTTACAGTCAAAGGAGTGCGTGTAGCAACGTACCAGTGATTACCAAGGACCTTATCTCAGAAAGTCTGTTGCAGACTTGAGGGTGAACATCCATGTTTGTTGTAGTGTCCCGCTCCGTGTTGGCACTATATACAAGAGATATCGGTTTGCTGACTTAAAAATAAAATATTCTTGAAGAGCTCCGTGTTGAACCAGAAGATGACTGATCTAGGTGAGTGGGCAGAACTGCATTCTCTAATTCTTGCATGCCTTAATAATGAATCTAATTTTTGCAATGCTTGTTTGCTTAATAAGATAATATTCGCATTGAGAATGATAGAACGAGAACCTACTTGCTGTCACGACCCGTGTCCGAAAAATCGGGCATGAGTCCTGGGTACGTACAGCCTACGCCGCAGCATCGACGGTAGAACGCTGTCTAGGTCAACTATCTAAATAACAATCTCACGCAATCAATATATATAAACCTGCCAAGATCTCAACTCCAAATGGAGGAGCAATATCATAATGATAATCAAGTACTCAATCACGAATCTAAGCACGATAAGATAACAAAGAAGACTAACAACTCCAAAGTCTAACCAACAACAACTACTACAACAACCACAACATCAATAATAATAATAATACATCATCCAAAATAATATATAATACAAGGTCTCAATCCAAAACCGGAGACAAATCCGGTGCTAAAAGCTAATAACAACAACAAGGTCCTAGTGATCCCGGCTACCAACCCGAAAATCACCCCTAAACGTGAGGGTCCCTGTCTGCACCATCGACGGGCTCAGGTCCATAAAACGTCGGACACCACTTGTAAACTCCCTCACCCAAAATAGGTATTTTGTGTATATTTTATATTATTATATTTATTATAGATGTTGAATTTATTTAGAGTATTCTCTTAGTTAATTAGAAAATAAATTTTTTAGTATATTTACTTATATAAATATTTATTTAGAATTATTTTTAGGCTATTTTAGATTATTGAATTTTTTTTATAATTTTTAGTTAATTAAAAACTAGTAACACTAATTTTCTAGGATTTTAAAGAATTTAATTTATATTCAAACTTAATTAAAAATATCCCAAACTTTTATTTTAGGTTCTAAATAATAAAATAAATTTTCTAGAATTTTTTGGGAATTTTTTGATTATTTTTAGCATTTATTTTGAGTTAATTATAAAAAACTGAATTAAAAACTAATTTTTGAAAAAAAATCCAAAAAGTAATTAATTCTGCCCAGTCAGCAAACAGGGGGCCCACCTGTCAGCCTCCCGCAGCGAACAGTGCCGGGCCCGCCTGTCAGTGACCGCGGGGTAAAGCCGAGCCGACCTCGAGTCGAGCCGAGTTAGAGTTCGACTCGGACTCAGCTGAGCCGAGCCGCGTCAGTTTCGGACCGTCCGATTTGGGCGGGGCAGCGTGGATGGCTGCCACATGGCGTTTTCCGAGCCGCGGCTGCACTCTCTCTCCTCTATATATATATAATAGTTTAAGTTATTTTCTAGGGTTTTCTTGAGCTGATTTTTGGAGAATTGCCATCTAGGGTTCCTTCATCTTCCAGAAGCCATTGCGCATAGTTCCAGACTCCAAACGAGGCCTAGTTTCTTGCGTTAAAAAGATATTGAGGTTAGATTTCTGATTATATAAATTGTTTTTCGAAATTATTAGTATTAAATTCTAGAAAATTCGTAGAGCACAGCATGTCCGAAAATAGACGTGTTTCGATATTTTCGCAATTTCGGGAGAACCCGGAATCAGAATCACGAACCGTTTAAAGTTTCGGAAAGCTAATGTCGAGATCATCGACATATAGTTTTCCCAAAATTTAATTCGAAGTATTTATATACTGTTAATTCTGTAGAACTTCTAGGTTAGAATTTAACCATCGGTGCACAATACAAAATTTGTATGTGCCATAATTTCCAAACGAATTTGAATTCGAACGAGCCATAAATTCTAGCATATTTTTAACGCTAAAATCTACAGGAAATCATGCATGAAAGTTGAGTTTGTGTCGGTTGACTTTTCGGTCAACAGATCGCCTCGATTTGCGTGCCATGACTCTCGAATTGATAAAATTCAGTTCTTTGGACAAAATTTAGGAATTAACATAAAAATCAGATTATAATAAGATTAAAATACTATTTTAAGTTATTTTATTCAGAATTAAAATAGATTAAAATAGAGGAACCTATTCACCCACTTTTGTAACCTAACTTGTTTAATTTATGTGACGGGTAGATCGGACGACGCCTTGAGTTGAGACTTCATCCTTTTCAGACCAGACAAGATACCTTGCCAAATTGCTTACAGTATTTTGCATGCTTAGTATATTTCTATATATTTATTGTATTTCTGTTTATTCTTGCATGTGTAGTTTTCTTTCAGTCATTACTATATATTAGATATGTTGACACACACATGGCACTTAGTATCATAGAGGACAATCATTAGGCGTATGGGCTTTTAACCACTCTGGTAACACCGTAGTCACTAGCACGCACTATGGTGGGTCGTGTCCGATGGTCGCTACCCCCGCGGTATGTCGATTGATGGAGTCCGAGGGTCGCTACCCCCGCGGTATGTCGGCTGATGATGTCCACTGACGAGCGTGAGATTGTGAGGATAAGATCGAGTAGCCTACCCTTGCCCATACGTCGAAAAGTTATCCTCATTTGCATTCATATAGATTGTCTTGTACAGCGTACTTATTTATTTTCAAATTATATGCATGTTTACTGTATTCAAATTGGCTCGCTTTCTGTATCTTGTTACGTCCCTCTGAGGACCTGGTCCTCTGCCAGGTGTATCTGTTCTTGAGTATTTGCAGGAGCGCAGATCTGGATGGTTATATAAGTTTCGAGGATGTCTTCTCTTCGAGCCCGTGGTTGTTAGCTGGTATTCTTACATTGTGTTTATTGTGTTGTACTTTTCCATTTGAGTTGGTAGTGGATTTGTTTCCATCCAACTATCATCCTTAGATACTTACTTTGAGATCTAGTTTCATAGACACTGATTATTTATTTATATTTGATTTCGTGGATGAGATTTAGATTGTACCCTGTGACTTGTGATACATTTTATACCACTTGTGGATTGATATTCATATTACAGCGTACGTATGGGATATGGTTTCCATATATTGGAGTTGCCATATCCATACGGCTGGCATGCTTACGTGTTTCTAGTCCTACGTATTTTGGGACTTGGGCGTGACATATTTTTGTGGTGGCCCATGCAGGTCTAGAGCATATTGTCTCGGTTACGTTACTGTACCGAACAAGCCCGCACCTAGGACTAGAGTATAGGATCTCATCCACAATTGACTATGATTCATCTTCCTCCTCTTTGTTCTATTCGAACAATTGTATCATGCTTGATTCCTGTACTTCCCTAATAAGTTTCTTGAGTATATATAGCTTTCTGCTAGAATATAGGAACCCCTGTTATTAGGATGATAATTAGAGTAGCACACCTATTAAGAATACAATGAGAATATAGACACACCACTAAGTTTAGAATATCTAGTGAACCCTAGAATTCCTTATCTTTAGATTGGTATACCATTACCCCTTGATGTATTAAGAAGACTTGAGAGTAGTATAGACACTACTAGAGATAGTTAGAAGTTTTACCATAATGTTTGACCCTAGTATTGAGGAACCAATGGAGAACCAATATTGAACATTAGGACTGAACCTAACCTTCATAATTGGATAGTATTGGAGAACTATAAAACTTAGATCATTGTCTTATTATTAGTAGACAGTACCTTAGGAAGCCTAGAGGAATGTAATTAACATTTTTCCTTGATCATACCTCGAACATAGCAACTAGCATACCACTCCCCCTTAGAAAACCATGATGCTATCTAGAGCCCTATTTTAATTTTATATGTTGTTCCTCTGCGACCTTAACGGTCACTAGTTGTGCGACGACTAAAAATTACGTTCTTCTTTTCTTCTCCTTTCAACTCGTGCCATCTGACATTTCTGATTATAGACCAAGTGATTTTATTCTATTTTAGGATATATATAGCTTGCTAGGATTTTGGTTGTTACTCTTAAATTTTTGAATTATGTGATTGGTAATTAGAACTTGACAGTTTAAGTTATTATTGTAGATTATGACCTAATGATTACCCCTTAGTTTTAAGTTGCGTAACTTGTACCTCACCTCAATATAAGTTATATCCCCTTTTCCCTTGAGGCTGGTAACTTTTCTATCCTTACTATTGACACTTGTTCTATAAGCACTATGACTAAGGCTAAGACGACCATGATCTATGTAACATAGGAGGATACCCTAATAGGTACTAAGACCCTTTCTCGTAGACCTTAACAGGAGCTTCTAGGGTATCCTTAAGACAATTATAATAGTAGTTCAATTGTCATAAGTTAGGTAGTATACCTCACACCCTAGTATCACATAGTCTTTTGACCCATTATTGAAGTGTAATTGAATGACATTAATTGCATGCTAGCAAAAGACGACAGTGTTTATTCAGACGATAGAATTTAGAGGTCCTTGCCCCTATTTGGTCGACTAGCGACTCAGACAAGGAGGTTGTATGATAACTGTAGGGATTGTAGAGTCTTTTATTATTGTTTTATGAACTTTAATTTGTACCTCCTTTCATCATCATCTAGCGTACTAATATGTCACGACCCGTACCCAGATATTCAGGTACCGGTTCGCGAGTACGTCCAGCCTACGTCGCAGTGTCGGCGGTAGTACGTTGTCTAGATCATTCATAGGTAATTTAAAATCTAGCTCATTCACACTAAAAATAGGCAAGGATAATAACAGGAAATAGGAATGTTAAGATTTCATAAGACAAATTTTGTGACATCCAAATCCACAGTTTAATACAGAACCAGAAGATAAATCGGGGACAAACCCGAGTACTATGCTGAAAGAAAATACTAGCTAACTGGCTAACTACTCCACAAAAGTAGTCTCCTGAGTAGGAACCGGCTCCTCAATAGTATCACCTGCTATGTCATATGGGCCATAAAAGGTGGGGGCATAGTCCTCATCATCGCCTAAATGTCAACGGATCCAGTCAGGAAAGGAGCAAAGTACCAATACACTACAAAGCTTAAACTAAATAATTATGACAAGTAGTAAAACTGACTAAGTACCATGATAAAAATTATACATAATATGTAGTAAAATTAACTAAGGGTTAATTGCTATAAATCAGGGATATGAGTAAAACAGGAAAATAATGAGACAAGAAAATGGAACTGCAACAGGACAAAAAAACTATGTGTGTATGAAATTATGTATTTAGAATACATAGTTGGCATGTAGGGGGGTTATAAGGCTAATAAGGCACGTCATAGACGGCTAGCAGTCAGGAACAATCGAGTATAAGGCTGATGGTACAGTCGCGTACTCAACAGCTAACAGTCAGGACATGAGAGAAAGGGTAAACTACATGCCTCCTAGTATTCTCCCTCCCGACACAAAAATCGAGACATGAAATCCAAATTCTAACACTAAGTGTGATCATCCAATGGTGCTAGTAGAGCAAGGAACTAATTATCATAATATAAAGAATAAACTTGAAGTGCAGGTACTTGCCTGATGTTTGAATTCCAACTACTGCTCTGTTACTCAAAAATTTCTAGAAACGTCTCCGGATGCTGGAACGAACATTACCATCATGCTCAGAAGATATCAATCAGCTAGAAACGCCTGTCCTTGAGTCCTATTTGGACGCAGGGGTAAAAATGACCATTTCGGGTCAAAACGGGGTCCGCATGTAGGCCCGCTTTGCACCAAAAAATGTGTCATGGTCAAAGGTCTCTAAATTCACAAAACTTAGTGTCAACAGGTCAGGAACGATGATACGAACCCAATGAAACTTTCAGAATTGGATTCCGATGAGCCGATCACAAAATCGCCCGTCGAGTGGGGCTTGTGGGGCCCACGACACGCGATTTCGTCAACGTTCTCGGAATCGAACCAAACTTGGGTCACAGGACCAGCGTATTGCTACGAGTCCGATGGCGCAAGTTTCGTTTCAATCCGACGAGTGTACACAAAGTTAGGACGCGTTCCAGAAAGGGCGGATACGGGACGGTGTCCGCGGATACGCGTTGATTCCGGTGTGCACGCACACCCGAATCGACTTCTGCAAAATCACACACGTCCGTATCGACGACGCACACGTATCTGTGAAGACCGCACGCGACCAGGTCATCCCGTTTGGTGGGGCGTACTCAGTTCCGGGGTAAAACAGGACGTTATTTTTTCTGTTTTTCGATCGCGGTTCGCGATCACCACAGGTCGGATGCCCCGAGCAGGTTGTACGGGCACCGAAGGGGTCATGCAGGCTACGCAACGCAACTGACGGAATCGAAAACGGGTAAACGAGCAGGGAGATACGCGTACCTGAACAGGGTCCAAAAAATCCAAAAATTCTGTGTCCGACACGTGTCCGACACGTGTCAGACACAAGAGAACTAGGGTTAGGGTTTTGGGGTCTGCTTGGCCGGAGGCGGCGGCCTGGCCGGAGCTGAGGCGGAGGGAGGCCGGGGACAGCGTCGCCGGGGCTCGGGGCGCGGGGCATCGTCGCCGGGGGAGGCTGGGGCGGCGCCGGCGAGGCTGGGCAGAGGCGGCAGAGCGGGCACGGCGGCCGGAGGCGGGCGGCAGGAGGCGTTGCTGCTGCTGCTGCTGCCGGTGAGGAGGGAGGTGGAGGCTGGCGGCTCGAGGTGGGGACGGCGGGGTCTGGGCGGCGCTGGAGGGGAGGCCGGAGTCTGGCGGCGGCGCGGCGGAGCTAGGGCGAGGGTGGCGGTGAGGGAGTGACCGGAGGGAGAAAGAAATGGGGGATATATAGGGGGAGGGAGAGGCCGATGGTGGCCGGGAAAGGCGGAGGAGTGGGCCGACGGGTGCGGGGACGTGGCGGGGTCGTGGGGCGTAGGCCGGGCGAGGCGACGGATCCGGCGGGAGACGCGGGGAACGGGTCAGGCGGGGGGGGAGAAAGGGGAACGGGTCACGGGCGGGTCGAGTTCAGTCGGGCGGACCCGACCCGACCCGCTAGGCCGGTCGGACCGATCCAGTCTGGCTGAACCGGGTTCGGCCGGTTCAGTCCGGTTTGAACCCGGTTCAGTCCGGTTTAATTGAGATTTTAATTTTAATTATTTAAAAATAGTTTTCGGGGTCCAATAAATTTCCAGAAAATTACCCTAAGTCCAATTTTCCAATTTACACCATAAAATATTATTTTCATAATATTTTAATATAGTTTAAAAATATTTAATTTTACTTAATGCCAAAAATATCTTGTTTTTAATTAGCAAAAATTCAAGAAAAATGCCAAAAAATTCCAAAAAATTCAGTTTTGAAAATCTTAAAAAATCAGGGGGTTTACAATCTACTCCCCTTAAGAGGATTTCGTCCTCGCAATCAAAGAATAACCGGTCAGCAGAGATGACACGGTTGTAAGTATCGATCGAACACATCACAAGATACTTAGGAAAATACCGTTTTCCCTAAGAATGAAAGTTATGCACTTTCCAGAGAAAATCTAGTTAAAGTAAAAGAACTATAACTTTTATGAAAACCAGGTTGTTATTAACGAGTTGCAAATTACTAGGTTGGGGCTGAGGTCACGAACCAACGGGCACGAGCTAAAACAAGACTAGAAACGGATAACTACAAATCACTTACGTGCATTAGCTACTCCAAGAGTCTGTGCGTCCTCCAAAGTCATCGCATAGGCTTGTCCGCGTCCTTGTGGTGGATTCCTCTGCTGCTGCTGGGCCTGTTGGAAGAGTGCTGCTTGTGGTGCCAAGGGTGGCCTCGGTTCGGGTGCTGGTAGAGCTTGTTGGTTTATCACAGCATCTCGTGGTGATCTTGTAGGAATCTCGTCGCTTGTTGGTAGATCCATTACTCTGCATCCAAAATAAACGATAAGAGACGCACAGGAATCAAGGCAGGATGCAAGTCAAGGAATTAATTCGAATCCGAGATAGATGTCAAGAACGATTCAAGCAAGTGGATGAGATCCTAAAACTTATCATATTCTTATTGCAGGCCAGTTCGGTCCCTAAGTTGAAACCGAACAATTTAGTCGTAGACCTGCATGGGCCACCATAAAAATGTGTCACGACCCGTACCCAGATATTCAGGTACCGGTTCGCGAGTACGTCCAGCCTACGCCGCAGTGTCGGCGGTAGTACGCTGTCTAGATCATTCACAGGTAATTTAAAATCTAGCTCATTCACACTAAAAATAGGCAAGGATAATAACAGGAAATAGGAATGTTAAGATTTCATAAGACAAATTTTGTGACATCCAAATCCACAGTTTAATACAGAACCAGAAGATAAATCGGGGACAAACCCGAGTACTATGCTGAAAGAAAATACTAGCTAAATGGCTAACTACTCCTCAAAAGTAGTCTCCTGAGTAGGAACCGGCTCCTCAATAGTATCACCTGCTACGTCATATGGGCCATAAAAGGTGGGGGCATAGTCCTTATCATCGCCTAAATGTCAACGGATCCAGTCAGGAAAGGAGCAAAGTACCAATACACTACAAAGCTTAAACTAAATAATTATGACAAGTAGTAAAACTGACTAAGTACCATGATAAAAATTATACATAATATGTAGTAAAATTAACTAAGGGTTAATTGCTATAAATCAGGGATATGAGTAAAACAGGAAAATAATGAGACAAGAAAATGGAACTGCAACAGGACAAAGAAACTATGTGTGTGTGAAATTATGTATTTAGAATACATAGTTGGCATGTAGGGGGGTTATAAGGCTAATAAGGCACGTCATAGACGGCTAGCAGTCAGGAACAATCGAGTATACGGCTGATGGTACAGTCGCGTACTCAACAGCTAGCAGTCAGGACATGAGGGAAAGGGTAAACTACATGCCTCCTAGTATTCTCCCTCCCGACACGAAAATCGAGACATGAAATCCAAATTCTAACACTAAGTGTGATCATCCAATGGTGCTAGTAGAGCAAGGAACTAATTATCATAATATAAAGAATAAACTTGAAGTGCAGGTACTTGCCTGATGTTTGAATTCCAACTACTGCTCTGTTACTCAAAAATTCCAGAAACGTCTCCGAATGCTGGAACGAACATTACCATCATGCTCAGAAGATATCAATCAGCTAGAAACGCCTGTCTTTGAGTCTTATTTGGACGCAGGGGCAAAAATGACCATTTCGGGTCAAAACGGGGTCCGCATGTGGGTCCGCTTTGCACCGAAAAATGTGTCAGGATCAAAGGTCTCTAAATTTGCCAAACTTAGTGTCAACAGGTCAGGAACGATGATACGAACCCAACGGAACTTTCAGAATTGGATTCCGATGAGCCGATCACAAAATCGTCCGTCGAGTGGGGCCTGTGGGGCCCACGACACGCGATTTCGTCAACGTTCTCGGAATTGAACCAAACTTGGGTCACAGGACCAGCGTATTGCTACGAGTCCGATGGCGCAAATTTCGTTTTAATCCGACGAGTGTACACAAAGTTAGGATGCGTTCCAGAAAGGGCGGATATGGGACGGTGTCCGCGGACACGCGTTGATTCCGGTGTGCACGCACACCCGAATCGACTTCTGCAAAATCCCACACATCCGTATCGACGACGCGCACGTATCTGTGAAGACCGCACGCGACCAAGTCGTCCCGTTTGGCGGGGCGTACTCAGTTCCGGGGTAAAATAGAGCATTATTTTTCCTGTTTTTGGATCGCGGTTCGCGATCACCACAGGACGCGATGCCCCGAGCGGGTTGCACGGGCACCGAGGGGGTCATGCAGGCTACGTAACGCAACTGACGGAATCAAAAATGGGTAAACGAGCAGGGAGATACGCGTACCTGACCAGGGTCCGAAAAACACAAAAATTCCGTGTCCGACACGTGTCCGACACGTGTTAGACACAAGAGAACTAGGGTTAGGGTTTTGGGGTCTGCTTGGCCGGAGGCGGCGGCCCGGCCGGAGCTGAGGCGGAGGGAGGCCGGGGACAGCGTCGCCGGGGCTCGGGGCGCGGGGCGGCGTCGCCGGGGGAGGCTGGGGCAGCGTCGGCGAGGCTGGGCGGAGGCGGCGGAGCGGGCACGGCGGTCGGAGGCGGGCGGCAGGAGGCGTTGTTGCTGCTGCTGCTGCTGCTGCCGGTGAGGAGGGAGGTGGAGGCTGGCGGCTCGAGGCGGGGACGGCGGGGTCTGGGCGGCGCTGGAGGGGAGGCCGGAGTCTGGCGGCGGCGCGGCGGAGCTAGGGCGAGGGTGGCGGTGAGGGAGTGACCGGAGGGGGAAAGAAATGGGGGATATATAGGGGGAGGGAGAGGCCGATGGTGGCCGGAAAAGGCGGAGGAGTGGGCCGACGGGTGCGGGGACGTGGCGGGGTCGTGGGGCATGGGCCGGGCGAGGCGGCGGATCCGGCGGGAGACGCGGGGAACGGGTCAGGCGGGGGGGGGGGGAAAGGGGAACGGGTCACGGGCGGGTCGGGTTCAGTCGGGCGGACCCAACCCGACCCGCTAGGCCGGTCGGACCGGTCCGGTCTGGCTGAACCGGGTTCGGCCGGTTCAGTCCGGTTTGAACCCGGTTCAGTCCGGTTTAATTGGGATTTTAATTTTAATTATTTAAAAATGGTTTTTGGGCATTTAAAAAATATTTTCGGGGTCCAATAAATTCCCAGAAAATTACCCTAAGTCCAGTTTTCTAATTTATACCATAAAATATTATTTTCATAATATTTTAATATAGTTAAAAACATTTAATTTTACTTAATGCCAAAAATACCTTGTTTTTAATTAGCAATAATTCAAGAAAATTCCCAGAAAATTCCAAAAAATTCAGTTTTGAAAATATTGAAAAATCAGGGGGTTTACAATCTACCCCCCTTAAGAGGATTGCGTCCTCGCAATCAAAGAATAACCGGTCAGCAGAGATGACACGGTTGCAAGTATCGATCGAACACATCACAAGATACTTAGGAAAATACCGTTTTTCCTAAGAATGAAAGTTATGCACTTTCCAGAGAAAATCTGGTTAAAGTAAAAGAACTACAACTTTTATGAAAACCAGGTTGCTATTAACGAGTTGCAAATTACTAGGTTGGGGCTGAGGTCATGAACCAACGGGCACGAGCTAAAACAAGACTAGAAACGGATAACTACAAATCACTTACGCGCATTAGCTACTCCAAGAGTCTGCGCATCCTCCAAAGTCATCGCATAGGCTTGTCCGCGTCCTTGTGGTGGATTCCTCTGCTGCTGCTGGGCCTGTTGGAAGAGTGTTGCTTGTGGTGCCAAGGGTGGCCTCGGTTCGGGTGCTGGTAGAGCTTGTTGGTTTATCACAGCATCTCGTGGTGATCTTGTAGGAATCTCGTCGCTTATTGGTAGATCCATTACTCTGCATCCAAAATAAACGATAAGAGACGCACAGGAATCAAGGCAGGATGCAAGTCAAGGAATTAATTCGAATCCGAGATAGATGTCAAGAACGATTCAAGCAAGTGGATGAGATCCTAAAACTTATCATATTCTTATTGCAGGCCAGTTCGGTCCCTAAGTTGAAACCGAACAATTTAGTCGTAGACCTGCATGGGCCACCATAAAAATGTGTCACGACCCGTACCCAGATATTCAGGTACCGGTTCGCGAGTACGTCCAGCCTACGCCGTAGTGTCAGCGGTAGTACGCTGTCTAGATCATTCACAGGTAATTTAAAATCTAGCTCATTCACACTAAAAATAGGCAAGAATAATAACAAGAAATAGGAATGTTAAGATTTCATAAGACAAATTTTGTGACATCTAAATCCACAGTTTAATACAGAACCAGAAGATAAATCGGGGACAAACCCGAGTACTATGCTGAAAGAAAATACTAGCTAACTGGCTAACTACTCCTCAAAAGTAGTCTCCTGAGTAGGAACCGGCTCCTCAATAGTATCACCTGCTACGTCATATGGGCCATAAAAGGTGGGGGCATAGTCCTCATCATCGCCTAAATGTCAACGGATCCAGTCAGAAAAGGAGCAAAGTACCAATACACTACAAAGCTTAAACTAAATAATTATGACAAGTAGTAAAACTGACTAAGTACCATGATAAAAATTATACATAATATGTAGTAAAATTAACTAAGGGTTAATTGCTATAAATCAGGGATATGAGTAAAACAGGAAAATAATGAGACAAGAAAATGGAACTGCAACAGGACAAAGAAACTATGTGTGTGTGAAATTATGTATTTAGAATACATAATTGGCATGTAGGGGGGTTATAAGGCTAATAAGGCACGTCATAGACGGCTAGCAGTCAGGAACAATCGAGTATAAGGCTGATGGTACAGTCGCGTACTCAACAGCTAGCAGTCAGGACATGAGGGAAAGGGTAAACTACATGCCTCCTAGTATTCTCCCTCCCGACACGAAAATCGAGACATAAAATCTAAATTCTAACACTAAGTGTGATCATCCAATGGTGCTAGTAGAGCAAGGAACTAATTATCATAATATAAAGAATAAACTTGAAGTGCAGGTACTTGCCTGATGTTTGAATTCCAACTACTGCTATGTTACTCGAAAATTTCTAGAAACGTCTCCGGATGCTGGAACAAACATTATCATCATGCTCAGAAGATATCAATCAGCTAAAAACGCCTGTCCTTGAGTCCTATTTGGACGCAGGGGCAAAAATGACCATTTCCGGTCAAAACGGGGTCCGCATGTGGGCCCGCTTTGCACCAAAAAACGTGTCAGGGTCAAAGGTATCTAAATTTGCCAAACTTAGTGTCAACAAGTCAGGAACGATGATACGAACCCAACGGAACTTTTAGAATTGGATTCCGATGAGCCGATCACAAAATCGCCTGTCGAGTGGGGCCTGTGGGGCCCACGACACGCAATTTCATCAACGTTCTCGGAATCGAACCAAACTTGGGTCACAGGACCAGCGTATTGCTACGAGTCCGATGGTGTAAGTTTCGTTTCAATCCGACGAGTGTACACAAAGTTAGGGCGCGTTCCAGAAAGGGCGGATACGGGACGGTGTCCGCGGATACGTGTTGATTCCGGTGTGCACGCACACCCGAATCGACTTCTGCGAAATCCCACACGTCCGTATCGACGGAGCACGTATCTGTAAAGACCGCACGCGACCAAGTCGTCCCGTTTGGCGGGGCATACTCAGTTCCGGGGTAAAACAGGGCATTATTTTTCCTGTTTTTGGATCGCGGTTCGCAATCACCACAGGACGCGATGCCCCGAGCGGGTTACACGGGCACCGAGGGGGTCATGCAGGCTACGCAACACAACTGACGGAATCGAAAATGGGTAAACAAGCAGGGAGATACGCGTACCTGAACAGGGTCCGAAAAACCCAAAAATTTTGTGTCCGACACGTGTCAGACACAAGAGAACTAGGGTTAGGGTTTTGGGGTCTGCTTGGCCGGAGGCGGCGGCCCGGCCGGAGCTGAGGCGGAGGGAGGCCGGGGACAGCGTCGCCGGGGCTCGGGGCGTGGGGCGGCGTGCCGGGGGAGGCTGGGGCGCGGGCACGGCGGCCGGAGGCGGGCGGCAGGAGGCGTTGCTGCTGCTGCTGCCGGTGAGGAGGGAGGTGGAGGCTGGCGGCTCTAGGCGGGGACGGCGGGGTCTGGGCAGCGCTGGGAGGGAGGCCGGGGTCTGGCGGCGGCGCGGCGGAGCTAGGGCGAGGGTGGCGGTGAGGGAGTGACCGGAGGGGGAAAGAAATAGGGGATATATAGGGGGAGGGAGAGGCCGATGGTGGCCGAGAAAGGCGAAGGAGTGGGCCGACGGGTGCGGGGACGTGGCGGGGTCGTGGGTCGTGGGCCGGGCGAGGCGACGGATCCGGCGGGAGACGCGGGGAACGGGTCAGGCGGGGGGGGAGAAAGGGGAACGGGTCACGGGCGGGTCGGGTTCAGTCGTGCGGACCCGACCCGACCTGCTAGGCCGGTCGGACCGGTCCGGTCTGGCTGAACCGGGTTCGACCGGTTCAGTCCGGTTTGAACCCGGTTCAGTCCGGTTTAATTGGGATTTTAATTTTAATTATTAAAAAATAGTTTTTGGGCATTTAAAAAATGTTTTCGGGGTCCAATAAATTCCCATAAAATTATCCTAAGTCTAGTTTTCCAATTTATACCATAAAATATTATTTTTATAATATTTTAATATAGTTTAAAATATTTAATTTTACTTAATGCCAAAAATACCTTATTTTTAATTAGCAAAAATTCAAGAAAAATCCCAGAAAATTCTGAAAAAATCAGTTGTGAAAATCTTGAAAAATCAGGGGGTTTACATAATATTTGTTGCACTACCTTGACTTATACTGCTATTATAGCCTAGTTTTGCAAGCTTACTCTTTTATCGAGCTTGATCATGAGATATGTATTATTGGGGACGCCTACTAATACATTGTCTAATCAGAATCAGTGTATTACGGTCTGATCAACCATAGTGTGCTTGATTCGCCCTTCGCAATGATGCTTTACGTGGATTGAGATATATAGTTGACTAGTAGACACCTGTACTTGTCCTCTAGATATGTTTGAGCGTATCGTATCGGCTACATAACTGTACTAATACAAGCATGTGAATAGGAATTACCAAAATAGGACTTCAATCCACAACTGCTTTTACAATTCCTATTTGAATTCTTTAAATGCCTTGATCCCGATACTTCTATTCTATTACCTCGCCCTTGAACTCTTTATTATTGATCTCCGTCTTCCTTTATTTCGGGAAGACGAAACCTCGTGCTTGGTATAAGTTTGATACACAGAGAATACTAGATATACCCCATAAGCCGATCACATACTTGAGGATTATTCTTTCGTAATTAAGGACATATCATATATGATATAATCGGCGTTGAAGTTTTGAGGATTGAATGACATGATTAAATAAATTAAGGAATATTTTTCTTAAAGTATATAGCCTTCTGTGATAGATGGGTAAATTCTAAGTTGGGTAGCAGTGCATTGGCAACTCGAGAGGAATTTTTTTTAGATTGTGATCGAGTAAGATTAGATTGGGAGAGGTTCAAGCCATTTAATTTTGAGAATTTTAGAAGAATGACTAAGATGATGAGGATTAACGAATTTTAAAAATCTTGATATTGAGGACCCAATATTTATACCTTAAGTACATAATTTAAATTTTTGAGTATTGAAGGTAAAATCATCAATTTGAATTTGAAGGATAAATATATAATTTCAGACTTGAACATTGGTGGACTGCATTTGAATTATTTTTCAATTTGATGATTTAAATTAAGAATTAAAATTTGATGGTTGGACTACCTATTTAAAATATTGAGGATGTGAATAGAATTTAAAAAGTTGAAGAATACAAAAAATTATAAGTGAAAATAGGAATAATATTGGACTCGAATTACTTCTAGAGAAGATTATGATAGTTGGAGATCGTGAGGTAAAATTTGATATGGGTTATTTAAAGCTTGAAGATATTATATGGATTCAATTTAAATTTGGATATTGATGATTTGAAAAAGTGAGAAGAGATTACAATAGGTTGAATTTTGATTTGAACAATGATTATCTTAATTTTAAAATGATCGCGATAGATTTGAATAGATTGTGTTATTTAAATTTTTGGAAGAGATTGCGATTGACGTACCTTATGTACGAATGTGAAAGATTTAACAAATTATGCCTTATTTTAATTTCGAGGACGAAATTATTTTAAGTTGGGTAGATTGTAAACTCCTTCACCCAAAATAGGTATTTTGTGTATATTTTATATTATTATATTTATTATAGATGTTGAATTTATTTAGAGTATTCTCTTAGTTAATTAGAAAATAAATTTTTTAGTATATTTACTTATATAAATATTTATTTAGAATTATTTTTAAGCTATTTTAGATTATTGGAATTTTTCCATAATTTTAGTTAATTAAAAACTAGTAACACTAATTTTCTAGGACTTTGAAGAATTTATTTTATATTCAAACTTAATTAAAAATATCCCAAACTTTTATTTTAGGTTCTAAATAATAAAATATATTTTCTAGAATTTTTTGGGAATTTTTTGATTATTTTTAGCATTTATTTTGAGTTAATTATGAAAAACAGAATTAAAAACTAATTTCTGAAAAAGAAAACCCAAAAAGTAATTAATTATGCCCAGTCAGCAAACAGGGGGCCCACCTGTCAGCCTCCCGCAGCGAACAGTGCCGGGCCCGCCTGTCAGTGACCGCGGGGTGAAGCCGAGCCGACCTCGAGCCGAGCCGAGTCAGAGTTCGACTCGGACTCAGCTGAGCCGAGCCGCGTCAGTTTCGGACCGTCCGATTTGGGCGGGGCAGTGTGGATGGCTGCCACGTGGTGCTTTTCGAGCCGCGGCTGCACTCTCTCTCCTCTCTCTATATATAATAGTTTAAGTTATTTTCTAGGGTTTTTCTTGAGCCAATTTTTGGAGAATTACCATCTAGGGTTCCTTCATCTTCCAAAAGCCATTGCGCATAGCTCCGGGCTCCAAACGAGGCCTAGTTTCTTGCGTTAGAAAGATATTGAGGTTAGATTTCTGATTATATAAAAAAAAATTCGAAATTATTAGTATTAAATTTTGGAAAATTCGTAGAGCACAAATGTCTGAAAATAGATGTATTTCGATGTTTTCGCAATTTCGGGAGAACCCGGAATCAGAATCATGAACTGTTTAAAGTTTCGGAAAGCTAATGTCGAGATCATTGACATATATTTTTCCTAGAATTTAATTCGAAGTATTTACATACTGTTAATTCTGTAGAACTTCTAGGTTAGAATTTAACCATCGGTGCACAATACAAAATTTGTATGTGCCATAATTCCCAAACGAATTTGAATTCGGACGAGCCATAAATTTCAGCATATTTTTGACGCTGAAATCTACAGGAAATCATGCATGAAAGTTGAGTTTGTGTCGATTGACTTTTCGGTCAACAGGTCGTCTCGATTTGCGTGCCATGAGTCTCGAGTTGATAAAATTCAGTTCTTTGGACAAAATTTAGAAATTAACAAAAAAATCAGATTATAATAAGATTAAAATACTATTTTAAGTTATTTTATTCAGAATTAAAATAGATTAAAATAGAGGAACCTATTCACCCACTTTTGTAACCTAACTTGTTTAATTTATGTGACGGGTAGATCGGACGACGCCTTGAGTTGAGACTTCATCCTTTTCAGACCAGGCAAGATACCTTGCCAAATTGCTTACAGTATTTTGCATGCTTAGTATATTTCTGTATATTTATTGCATTTCTGTTTATTCTTGCATGTGTAGTTTCTTTCAGTCATTACTATGTATTAGATATGTTGACACACACATGGCACTTAGTATCATAGAGGACAATCATTAGGCGTATGGGCTTTTAACCACTCTGGTAACACCGTAGTCACTAGCACGCACTATGGTGGGTCGTGTCCGATGGTCGCTACCCCCGCGGTATATCGATTGATGGAGTCCGAGGGTCGCTACCCCCACGGTATGTCGGCTGATGATGTCCACTGACGAGCGTGAGGTTGTGAGGATTAGATCAAGTAGCCTACCCTTGCCCATACGTCAAAAAATTGTCCTCATTTGCATTCATATAGATTGTCTTGTACAACGTACTTATTTATTTTCAAATTATATGCATGTTTACTGTATTCAAATTGGCTCACTTTCTGTATCTTGTTACGTCCCTCTGAGGACTTGGTCCTCTGCCAGGTGTATCTGTTCTTGAGTATTTGCAGGAGCACAGATCTGGATGGTTATATAAGTTTCGAGGATGTCTTCTCTTTGAGCCCGTGGTTGTTAGCTGGTATTCTTACATTGTGTTTATTGTGTTGTACTTTTCCATTTGAGTTGGTAGTGGATTTGTTTCTGTAATCCCCCTGATTTTCAAAATTTGATAAATTTGGATTTTTCTGAATTTTCTGGAATTTTTTAGGATTTTTCTGTAATTAAATTCAGGTATTTTAATTTTTAAATGATAATAAATAATAATAAAATATTATGAAAATAATATTTTATGGTGTAAAATAAAAAACCAGACATAGGGTAATTTTTCGGGAATTTATTGGACCCCGGATGGATTTTTAAAGCCCTAAAAACTAATTAAATTATTAAACCAAAATAAACCAGGTTTATTTAATTAAACCAAACCAAAATAAACCGGACCGGGTTCAGTGAACCAAACCCTAATCCTTAGCGGGTCGGATCCGGGTCTAACCCAGACCCGACCCACTAACCCGACCCGACCCGCCTTAGTTTCGGATCCCGTGCCCGAAAAATTGGGCATGAGTCGTGGGTACGTCCAGCCTACGCCGCAGCATCGGCGGTAGAACGTTGTCTAGGTCAACTATCTAAATAACAATCTCACGCAATCAATATATATAAACCTGCCAAGATCTCAACTCCAAACGGAGGAGCAATATCATAATGATAATCAAGTACTCAATCACGAATCTAAGCACGATAAGATAACAAAGAAGACTAACAACTCCAAAGTCTAACCAACAACAACTACTACAACAACCAAAACATCAATAATAATAATACATCATCCAAAATAATATATAATACAAGGTCTCAATCCAAAACCGGAGACAAATCCGGTGCTAAAAGCTAATAAAAACAACAACAGGGTCCTAGTGATCCCGGCTACCAACCCGGAAATTACCCCTAAACTAGAGGGTCCCTGTCTGCACCATCGACAGGCTCAGGTCCATAAAACGTCGGATACCACTCCTCCGGATACTCTGAAAAATATGTCCAGTCAGGACTGGAGCAAGTACATCTCTAACAGCAGTTCCATTTAAATGATAATAACTATAAAACAGTTATAGCAAGTAGCAAGAAGAATGAAGCAAGTATGAAATAAGAAATATATAAATCACTGGTGCATAAAGGTAAAGATGCATGGATATCAGAGCAAGATAGTAATAACTGCAAGATACAGAAAATCTAAGCTAAAATCAAGTCCGTGCACATGAACGTGTAGTGAGTCAAGTCCAGAAACATGTAAGTGAGACCAACAAGAATGCAAGTGAGTCCAGACTATAAAGAATGAACTCGGTGTCTTTGAAATACTTGTTTCGACATGTAAACGGCTAGGGGTAAGTACGGCTCACCGCGCATTGGGTGTGCGGATGCTATCATTCCAGATTAGACCAGAGGGAGTGATTCCTGATGATTCCAGATGGGAATGTTTACATATCTACTCGAGTATTTCCCTGCCCCGACTAATACAAGTGGATCAAAGATCCGACACGCAAATCAAGATGAGTCCAGCCTGAAACATGAGTGATGCCTGTAGTGATGCATGTAGGTGATGCCAGTAGTGATTCCAGAATAGAGGCCAGAAACATGAAATATACGTGTCGCAAGTAAATGAATCCAGAAATATCAGTCAGTGTCCCATGTTGTGCCAGAATAATCAGATGATACTATACTAGAAGCTGAATCATAATAATCATCAGATAATGAAAACTATCAGAGAATGTACTCGCCTGACGTCCTGAGCAACTAGCGATCCGAACCGGTGTCGCAAGGACCTATTACGAAAAGCAAGGTTAAATAGGTTTTGAGTTAAACAGATATAAAATAATTAAAAATAGGCTTCTAGGTGTCACGCCCCGATCTCCCGCGAGCAAATCGGCCGATCCCGCTAGGCGGGAATCACCCTCGCCAGCGCTCCCGCGGAACGATCGCTTGACCCATCCGGACATGATGCCGCACGAGCGTGAGCCACGCCCGTGCAAGGCCATGGTTCATTGGCTGGCGGTAAGAGTTCTAAGCCACAGAGTCGCACAGATTGTCCGAGTGCAGCGGAGTCATGAACGCATAGGCGATCGGTAACAGGTTCACTGAGTCGACAATATAGCGGAAGCATTGAAACACAAGTTGAAGTAAAGCAAGCTCTTTTATTGATATGAACAAGTATTACAGGCGGCGTATAGCCGAGATTACAAGTCGCTCAAGCCTCTCTCTCTGAAACAGTAAAAGCGTGCCAAGTGGCTACAACTGTGGAATGATTGTACAGGCGATGTTCAGGCGACGCTCCAACATTATGTCTTGTATATGTGCTTCAGTCCCGGATGCACCGTTGCAAGGCTTCAGAGGGAACTCCTGGCCTTATCACGCACGTTGGAGGCATCCGCACCGAACGAGGTTCTCCCGCACCCTGCATACAAACTGGTGGATTATCAGTACATTAAATGCACTGGTGGGGAAGCTACTCGCCCGCTCGACAAATCCAAACACGTAATATAAGGTTCCATGCACAACTATTAAGTTGTCTTTCTAGTTACCTTAGGATCAGTTTCATGCAATATTTGAATAGCCTAACGTGTCGGGCAGTGCGCCGTGCGATGTTTGAGGAAACACGACGAGACTTACCAACTTACCATTTCCTTTCCTGTCCAAAGCAAACATTGAGGCAAACATTATAAATTCAAGCACGACAAGTATAAGCATTCAGGAGGCAAGCATATGCAAACACGATATTGTTTTAACATGATCGTTCAGGTGTTAAGTTGTTCTTGATGCGATGCAATGACTCGCACGCGGATAGCCGCTAAGCGAGGATGACTTATCTATATGAACATGAGTCGCTGGCATAGCCATAAAGGACCGTTTAGTCTCAGGACGAAGTGACGTACAACGCGGGTGGCGAGCCCCGCTGCATAACACTTGCCGGGTAACATACGTCCTGTCCGGATCGGATCGGTCCCAGTGCCCCGGTGACCGTCCACGGGACTCAACATAACATACCTTGTGCACACAAGTTGTCCGCGACTATGCAGGTCAGGGTCTATTCTTTTCCATAGCTTGACATGATAATCATGAAACTTAAACTTAATCTGAACGAGCATATTGCTCCACGAGCTGGGATTCCATCAGTACATAACACGATCCTCGTTCAGATGCATACTTAGCATGATTATCATTCAAGTGTGATTCACGTTCATTATTCATTACCCTGATGCGTGCCCCTGGTTCGGGGATTGCCTTAGAGACCCAACGGTCCCGGATACTTGCAGGTTCATTCAGGCACAGAACGACTACGTAGTAGTCTTCCGGGGTTTGGATGAAAATATGGCAACGTACAAGCAGACAAGCATGCGTTTCTAAGGAACATAAGCAGACACGTTTGCTCGGGCCCGAAGGTAAGCCGAGAGATGAAACCGTTAGAGACTTAGCATGCGAGGATCTGAACATATATAAGCAGTATTTCATTTTCCATGTTCTAACATAGCAATACCAGTTGGAATTATTCCCTTAGCTAGGTGCGTTGGATTTATTAGCATGCAGGGGGTGAATCACCTTGCGACTAGCATAAATATTCCAGATTTTATGTGTGCTGGCTAAGCAAAGACAAGTTCACCGTAGCCACCCACCTTAGCGATGATTCGCCTCGGTAGAGCGATACGTCAAGCGAGCCTCTGAAAGCCAAAGTTGAATTCCTGTAGGGACAAGTCTGGATATCCTTTGCTTCTCGTTTGAGGCAAAGCGGGTCGGGACAGTTGCACTTTTGCCGTTTGAGACGGTAGTCCGCTTGAGCGGAATGGAGTGTTACATCCTACCCAACTCAGAAAAAGTCTCGTCCTCGAGACTTACTGAGGACAAGCAGTAATCTAGGGTTGAGGCAATCCTAGACAAGTCGTTGTACTTGTTCATTTGGATCTTCACTTGCACAAGCGTCGAAATCAACATATCGCTTAGACTGGATCGTGCGCACTTTCGAAGTGCACTTCTAGCGTGAACACGTCAACCAGCTTAGTGATAGCGAAGTCTTAGCACTCGAGTTTCACCTTTTCTTAAGTCTTGGATGGTGCACTAGTTCAAGGCGTCCCTTGAATAGATGAATTCAACCAAACTTAGAGTTAGTAAAATCGGACAAGCTACTAGCGATACTCTCAAGGGTTCGCACAGGTTGGCACAAAGGCCACTCGCAGCATACAACCAGACAAGCAATCATATCATTCAAAATGTATTTTGAAAGTATTTAGACTTATTGTTGGAACATCCCATCGAGGCATTGAGAGAGAGCGTGCACATAACCCACGAACGAGCTTTCGAAACAGAGATATCGAATCGAAGTCCAAAGACATAGAAGCCAGGCTCTGATACCAACATGTCACGCCCCGATCTCCCGTGGGCAAATTGGCCGTTCCCGCTAGGCGGGAATCACCCTCGCCAGCGCTCCCGCGGAACGATCGCTTGAGCCATACGGGCGTGATGCTGCACGAGCGTGAGCCACGCCCGTGCAAGGCCATGGTTCATTGGCTGGCGGTAAGAGTTCTAAGCCACAGAGTCGCACAGATTGTCCGAGTGCAGCGGAGTCATGAACGCACAGGCGATCGGTAACAGGTTCACTGAGTTGACAATATAGCGAAAGCATTAAAACACAAGTTGAAGTAAAGCAAGCTCTTTTATTGATATGAACAAGTATTACAGGCGGCGTATAGCCGAGATTACAAGTCGCTCAAGCCTCTCTCTCTGAAACAGTAAAAGCGTGCCAAGTGGCTACAACTGTGGAATAATTGTACAGGCGATGTTCAGGCGACGCTCCAACATTATATCTTGTATATGTGCTTCAGTCCCGGACGCACCGTTGCAAGGCTTCAGAGGAAACTCCTGGCCTTATCACGCACGTTGGAGGCATCCGCACCGAACGAGGTTCTCCCGCACCCTGCATACAAACTGGTGGATTATCAGTACATTGAATGCACTGGTGGAGAAGCTACCCGCCCGCTCGACAAATCCAAACACGTAATATAAGGTTCTGTGCACAACTATTAAGTTGTCTTTCTAGTTGCCTTAGGATCAGTTTTATGCAATATTTGAATAGCCTAACGTGTCGGGCAGTGCGCCGTGTGATGTTTGAGGAAATACGACGAGACTTACCAACTTACCATTTCCTTCCCTGTCCAAAGCAAACATTGAGGCAAACATTATAAATTCAAGCACGACAAGTATAAGCATTCAGGAGGCAAGCATATGCAAACACGATGTTATTTTAACATGATCGTTCAGGTGTTAAGTTATTCTTGATGCGATACAATGACTCGCACGCGGATAGCCGCTAAGCGAGGATGACTTATCTATATGAACATGAGTAGCTGGCATAGCCATAAAGGACCGTTTAGTCTCAGGGCGAAGTGACGTGCAACGCGGGTGGCGAACCCCGCTGCATAACACTTGCCGGGTAACATACGTCCCGTCCGGATTGGATCGGTCCCAGTGCCCCGGTGACCGTCCGCGGGACTCAACATAACATACCTTGTGCACACAAGTTGTCCGCGACTATGCAGGTCAGGGTCTATTCTTTTCCATAGCTTGACATGATAATCATGAAACTTAAACTTAATCTGAACGAGTATATTGCTCCACGAGCTGGGATTCCATCAGTATATAACACGATCCTCGTTCAGATGCATACTTAGCATGATTATCATTCAAGTATGATTCACGTTCAGTATTCATTACCCTGATGCGTGCCCCTGGTTCGGGGATTGCCTTAGAGACCCAACGGTCCTGGATACTTGCAGGTTCATTCAGGCACGGAACGACTACGTAGTAGTCTCCCGGGGTTTGGATGAAAACATGGCAACGTACAAGCAGACAAGCATGCGTTTCTAAGGAACATAAGCAGACACGTTTGCTCGGGCCCGAAGGTAAGCCGAGAGATGAAACCGTTAGGGACTTAGCATGCGAGGGTCTGAACATATATAAGCAGTATTTCATTTTCCATGTTCTAACATAGTAATACCAGTTGGAATTATTCCCTCAGCTAGGTGCATTGGATTTATTAGCATGCAGGGGGTGAATCACCTTGCGACTAGCATAAATATTCCAGATTTTATGTGTGCTGGCTAAGCAAAGACAAGTTCACCGTAGCCACCCACCTTAGCGATGATTCGCCTCGGTAGAGCGATACGTCAAGCGAGTCTCTGAAAGCCGAAGTTGAATTCCTGTAGGGACAAGTCTGGATATCCTTTGCTTCTCATTTGAGGCAAAGCGGGTCGGGACAGTTATACTTTTGCCGTTTGAGACGGCAGTCCGCTTGAGCGGAACGGGGTGTTACATCCTACCCAACTCAAAAAAAGTCTCGTCCTCGAGACTTACTGAGGACAAGCAGTAATCTAGGATTGAGGCAATCCTAGACAAGTCGTTGTACTTGTTCATTTGGATCTTCACTTGCACAAGCGTCGAAATCAGCATATCGCTTAGACTGGATCGTACGCACTTTCGAAGTGCACTTCTAGCGTGAACACGTCAACCAGCTTAGTGATAGCGAAGTCTTAGCACTCGAGTTTCACCTTTTCTTAAGTCTTGGATGGTGCACTAGTTCAAGGCGTCCCTTGAATAGATGCATTCAACCAAACTTAGAGTTAGTAAAATCGGACAAGCTACTAGCGATACTCTCAAGGGTTCGCACAGGTTGGCACAAAGGCCACTCGCAGCATACAACCAGACAAGCAATCATATCATTCAAAACGTATTTTGAAAGTATTTAGACTTATTGTTGGAACATCCCATCGAGGCATTGAGAGAGAGCGTGCACATAACCCAAGAACGAGCTTTCGAAACAGAGATATCGAATCAAAGTCCAAAGGCGTAGAAGCCAGGCTCTGATACCAACATGTCACGTCCCGATCTCCCGCGGGCAAATCGGCCGTTCCCGCTAGGCGGAAATCACCCTCGCCAGCGCTCCCGCGGAACGATCGCTTGACCCATCTGGGCGTGATGCCGCACGAGCGTGAGCCACGCCCGTGCAAGGCCATGGTTCATTGGCTGGCGGTAAGAGTTCTAAGCCACAGAGTCGTACAGATTGTCCGAGTGCAGCGGAGTCATGAACGCATAGGCGATCGGTAACAGGTTCACTGAGTCGACAATATAGCGGAAGCATTAAAACACAAGTTGAAGTAAAGCAAGTCTTTTATTGATATAAACAAGTATTACAGGCGGCGTATAGCCGAGATTACAAGTCGCTCAAGCCTCTCTCTCTGAAACAGTAAAAGCGTGCCAAGTGGCTACAACTGTGGAATGATTGTACAGGCGATGTTCAGGCAACGCTCCAACATTATGTCTTGTATATGTGCTTCAGTCCCGGATGCACCGTTGTAAGGCTTCAGAGGGAACTCCTGGCCTTATCACGCACGTTGGAGGCATCCGCACCGAACGAGGTTCTCCCGCACCCTGCATACAAACTGGTGGATTATCAGTACATTGAATGCACTGGTGGGGAAGCTACTCGCCCTCTCGACAAATCCAAACACGTAATATAAGGTTCCGTGCACAACTATTAAGTTTTCTTTCTAGTTGCCTTAGGATCAGTTTTATGCAATATTTGAATAGCCTAACGTGTCGGACAGTGCGCCGTGCTATGTTTGAGGAAACACGACGAGACTTACCAACTTACCATTTCCTTCCCTGTCCAAAGCAAACATTGAGGCAAACATTATAAATTCAAGCACGACAAGTATAAGCATTCAGGAGGCAAGCATATGCAAACACGATATTATTTTAACATGATCGTCAGGTGTTAAGTTATTCTTGATGTGATGCAATGACTCGCACGCGGATAGCCGCTAAGCGAGGATGACTTATCTATATGAACATGAGTAGCTGGCATAGCCATAAAGGACCGTTTAGTCTCAGGGCGAAGTGACGTGCAACGCGGGTGGCGACCCCCGCTGCATAACACTTGCCGGGTAACATACGTCCCGTCCGGATCGGATCGGTCCCAGTGCCCCGGTGACCGTCCGCGGGACTCAACATAACATACCTTGTGCACACAAGTTGTCCGCGACTATGCAGGCCAGGGTCTATTCTTTTCCATAGCTTGACATGATAATCATGAAACTTAAACTTAATCTGAACGAGCATATTGCTCCACGAGCTGGGATTCCATCAGTACATAACACGATCCTCGTTCAGATGCATACTTAGCATGATTATCATTCAAGTGTGATTCACGTTCAGTATTCATTACCCTGACGCGTGCCCCTAGTTCGGGGATTGCCTTAGAGACCCAACGGTCCCGGATACTTGTAGGTTCATTCAGGCACGGAACGACTACGTAGTAGTCTCCCGGGGTTTGGATGAAAACATGGCAACGTACAAGCAGACAAGCATGCGTTTCTAAGGAACATAAGCAGACACGTTTGCTCGGGCCCGAAGGTAAGCCGAGAGATGAAACCGTTAGGGACTTAGCATGCGAGGGTCTGAACATATATAAGAAGTATTTTATTTTCCATGTTCTAACATAGCAATACCAGTTGGGATTATTCCCTTAGCTAGGTGCGTTGGATTTATTAGCATGCAGGGGGTGAATCACCTAGCGACTAGCATAAATATTCCAGATTTTATGTGTGCTGGCTAAGCAAAGACAAGTTCACCGTAGCCACCCACCTTAGCGATGATTCGCCTCGGTAGAGCGATACGTCAAGCGAGCCTCTGAAAGCCGAAGTTGAATTCCTGTAAGGGCAAGTCTGGATATCCTTTGCTTCTTGTTTGAGGCAAAGCGGGTCGGGACAGTTGCACTTTTGCCGTTTAAGACGGCAGTCCGCTTGAACGGAACGGGGTGTTACACTAGGGTCGTTCTAGGTCAAACGGGTCAAACCGGTAAAATATGGGTCAAAAAGTCAACCCTAGGTCCAAAAAGTCAACTCTAGGTCAAAACTAGATCAAAAGTTGACTTTGGCGGTCAACCGAGTCAACTACGGTCAAGTCTAGGTCAAACTAGGGTGCTCCTGAAATTCTAGGTCAAACCGAGCTCATTAGGCTAGAAAACTCTCAAACTCGTCTCCTTGAGATACCGGGATACCCTCGGTATCCGATACCTCACCCTACGCTATACGCCCCGCCTATACCCGCTAAAACCTATGCTAGCACGCGTAAATATATACACATAAGCATATAAAAATCACTCCAATACTAATCCAAGGCTATTGCTCAAATACCCCGCTCGAAACTCAATACCTTGGATATCTCAAGGTATTGAGATACCTCGGTATCTCAATGTATTGAGATACCGCTCTAAACTCAACCCGACTACCCCTCTAGCTAACTTACTATGCATAAACATATATGTCTAGCTATAATCTAGGCTAAAATATAGATATCTAATACATATAGGCATATACCAATATATATACCCAATACCTTACCTTACCCATACATAAATATATATATATGTATATCTAGATATCTAACTATCTATCTAGCTATATATATCTATATATATATCTATGCATATAGATATAGATATCTAACTATCTATCTAATATTTAGCTATCTATCAATCTATCTATCTAACTATCTAATATCTATCTACCTATCTTATTATCTATCTATCTATCTATTACCTATCTATCTATATGTCTATCTATCAATTTACCTATCTATTATATATCTAACTATCTATTAATCTATCTAACTATCTATTAAACTATCTATCTATCAATCTATATATCAATCTATCTATATATAGATCTATAAATCTATCTAACTAACTAACTGTCCATCTATTTATCTAACTGTCTACCTATCTATCTATTTAGTTATCTATCTATCTAAGTATCTAACTATCAATCCATCTAATTATCTGTCAATCTATCATCTATCTATCTATATTTCTATTTACTGAAAGCTGCTGCTGCTCTTGCCTGTGCTTGCTGCTGCTGCTAGCTTACCTGGCTGATGCTGCTGCTCATATTTCTGCTGCTGCAGCTGCTGTTCAGTGCAGCATGTTGCTGCTGCTGCAGCTGCAGTTCCCAGCTGCTGCTGTTGCACTGATCAGGTTCTGCCCCCCCTCTCATTCTCTCTCACACACACACACACCTATATATATATATATATATATATATATATATATATATATATATATATATATATATATATATATATATATATATATATATATATATATATATATATATCACTACATATATATACATATATATATATATATATATAACTCTATAGATATATATACACACTAACTTATATATATTCATACACATACTAACATATATACTTATACAGACATATTAACACACACACTCATATGCACAAACATACACACTTATATACACAAACACATATCTATATATATATACACACACATATCTATATATATATACACACTAATATATATATACATATACACACTCACACACTCAAACATATATATATCTATACACTCACTCACACACACTCACTCTCACACACCCTCACACTAGCACACACTCTCACACACACTAGCACACACTCTCACAAACACACAACCACACACACAAACACTCCTATATATATATATATATAAATATATATACATATATACACACAAACTCATATACATATATATATCTAAACACTCACTCACACTCACACACACACTCACCTACACACATACACTAGCACCAACACACTCACACAAGCACTCACTAACACACTCACAAACATATAAAAATACACATATAAATAGAAATATATATATATATATATATAGAAACACACACAAATATATATACATATATATATAAACACCACACAGACACAACACACAACACAACGCACACAACGCTCACCAATGCGCGCCCAACGCCCCCGACACGCACAAACACCTATAAATATATAAAATATAGTCCGAGAATTCTAGCACACACTCCCCGATGCTAACCCAACGCGCGCACAAGCCCGAAACTAAGAAACCGCGCCGAAATGGCCGTTCGATCATTTTGACGAACACGCGGTGTACGGTTCGGAAAACCTCCTGAAACGCACACCAAACCAACTCGGAATCGGCCCAAAATTTATCCACGATTCCTAAACGATGTCTAGATCCTAGAAAAAATGATACCGCATCGATTCTAGGTCCGTGGCAAAAACGCGCACGCACTTAGAATCGGCGACGACGAAAACCCCAAAAATGCCCGAAACGCCCGTTTCTCCGCGACACGGCTTCCCGTGTCCGAACGAAGACACGCACTCACCCTCAAGACACCCGACAACGTCTACCTAGGTCCGTCTAACCTAGGGCATCACCCAAAATTGGGCCAAATTCGGATTCCACTCAAAATTGACACAAAACCTAGTGTTAAAGTCTCCAAACACTACCAAACTAGTTCCAACTTCCTCCCACGGGTAGCCTAAGGGTCTAGGAAGGTTCTAAACTATTTATATAAGAGTAATTACAAGGGAAAAAATTAGGGTTTACCTCTTGGGAGTTAGAATCCCAAGCCAAAGTCTCCAAAAAGCTCCAAATCCACCAAACCAAGCTTCCAAGCTCCCAAATCTAGCCCCAACACCAAATCTAAGCTCTACTCACCTAGGTTGGGGAAGAATGTAGGGTTAGGGTTCACATAAGTAGAAGAAATGGAAGGAGGAAGGAAGAAAAGATGAAGAGAACTCACTTGGAAGAAGGAAGGAAGAAGAAAGAAGAAGTGGAGAAGAAGAAGAAGAAGTGAAGAAGAAGAAGAAGAAGAAGAAGAAGAAGAATATGAAGAAGAAGAAGAATGGGGGGAAGGGGAGCTGCTGTGTTCACGGTTGGGAATGGGATGGGGTCGGGTCTGGGAGCAAGAATAAAGGGATTACAACAAGCCAAAAGACCAAAATGCCCTCCTAACTTGGGTTTTGGGTTTCGGGGTTCCAAAAGCACTCAAACTAACTCCAAATCTCTCCAACTAACCCACTAAAAATATAATAAATATTCTAAACCCAAAAATAAGTCTAACAGGGGTGTAGACTGGGTCAGACATGGGTCCACTAGGGTCTGACATGGGTCCAGGCTAGCCAAAATCCTAAAACAATCAATATAAAAATAATATAATCAATAATTAATTATAAATACAATTAATTATAAATAATACACAATTAACCAAATTAAAAATAAAAAAAATACCCGGCTCTGGAAATGGGGTGGTGACACTTGCTTAACTAGAGAACTTGTATGCTTGTTTAAAAGAGATAGAACCATTGTCATGCTAAGTTAAAGAATAGAATATTGCATGCTTAGTTACACGAACACCGCTATCAAACGAACCGCTGCCATGCTAATAAATAAGAGTAAAATAATATTTATATGTTTTCATCGTATGCTAAAACAAGAGTAAAATTGCATGCTTAGCTAAAGGAGATAGAAGAATCGTGCCATATTTTGCTTGTCATTGATGCTTGAAAGATAGAATTGTTTGAATAACTTGTATTGTATGCTATTGAACCTATCGATTGAATGAAAGAAAGAAGATTGAACCTATCAAAATGATTGCACCTATCGAATTGATTGAACGTATCGAACCTATCTGATTGATTGATTGAAAGAAGAGAATTGAGAGCTCTTACTCTATCGCTTGATATCATATTTGCTTGTTCACGGATATTTGTTTTATATAGTCTTCATCTGATAGAATCGCATTCATCGCATCGATCTTTGGACAACTTGTGCAGAAGGTACTGTCTCTCGAGCGTTTCCTGGGGCATTGGGAATCATTCGGCCTTGGGGAGACAATCGAAGCACCCTTAGGCTTGTAGTCCTCGCGATTAGGGGGGTATAATGTCTGTCGTACCCCGATCCCGTAGGGGCTGATCGTCCTCGCTTGATCCCTACGGAACTGTTCGTCCTCGCTTGGGCGCGATGTCGTGCAAGCCTAAGTTGCGCTTGCACCAGGCGACGTACCTGCACAAGACACAAGAGAGACAAAAATATACATATATAGGCACAGAATAAATACAGAGAACCAAAGTTGAACACATTTGATAGCGCACACAAAATACTTCCATTTTATTGAATACTGAAGATTTGGATTACAAAGAACTTGCTTGGCTGAGTTACAAAATATGCCTTAGAAGGCTTACAACTCTTTTTATATTCCCAAAACTAGCCACAACGCCCATTACATTACGTCCTTGTAGTAGGACCAAAATAACCAAAACATCTAGTAGAAGAAGAGTAGCCCACTGGAGTGAAAAGCAACAGAGGAAGCAGCACGAACACAGTCCTATGGAAGAGTGCGCACACGCTGATTCAGATTCAAGATGCTTGCCAAACTCTCGCTTCCAGTACCTGGATATTTGCCCACAAACGTGGGTCAGTACTACCACATGTACTGGTGAGCGACCGTGGCCAAACTCACCTTAGAAATCCACACTAAGTAAAGCATATGAAGCTAGCATTATTATGTGGTCTTTCTAGTTGTCTAGTTTCTTTTTAACAATTCATGCAAGGAAACATAGACAATATAAAGCATATGCATATGATAATTCTTACCCACGGCCGAGCGGTTATCCCTGCAGCAGACACACAAGTTAGCCACAATTTGTATATGAATAACTTATGAATCAAAATAGGCATCGAGTGTTAGGTATGCAAGAAGGTAAACCTAGCATGCGCCCTAACTATATGATGGTCCCCTCTACGGGATTAGCAGTTGGGACATACAAGCCCATCTCACTAATGGACGGTCTAGCCTCCCGTAAGTAAGGACGTTCAAGCCTCAGGGTAATCTAGATCTCTCCCAGGCCGAACGATCCCCAGTGCCCCAGAGACCGCTCGAGAGATAATCCTTGTGCACAAGTTGTCATGACCAAATGCATGAATGCAAGCCCTATCAGAAAAATATGCTATCATGCAACTGATGAACAATGCACCACAAGTCTATCTCTTCTTCTCTATTTTCTAGCCCAAGTCCAGAGTTTTCCAGCCATAATACTCAATGCACAGCATACAAGGGACAATCAAGCATTCCATAAGCAACTTAGTAAGTTAGCAGTTCTATACTTGAAGCATGCAATACTTTCTTTCTCTTTTTAGCTTATCTTTTTAGTGAGGCAACATATTTATGTGAACTAGAGATTCTTTATTAGGCATGCAGACTTAAAGGATTCATCGAAGGGCCTAAGCCACTCACCGAATGAATCGAACGAGAGGATGGGGAAGCCTTAGGCGACGTTCACTCTTTGGTTATGCGTCCTGAAAATGCAACAATACTTGGTTAGCATACTTCGATCTCTTTCCCTTACGATTCGAAAAGAACGCGTAAGCGAGAAAGCGAAATCATGAAAACCAAGTCATCGAAAGCAACTCAAAACACAAAGAAACACAAAACTAAGAACCAAAGCAACCAACAAAAACTCTTGGACTCATTTTAATAGAAGCCATTCGATTAATTCGAAGGGTTCATTGCACTTCGTCCGTGTTGATTTGGCGGTAAGGTTTCCCCGAGACTCGATTCTCAACCGAGTCGAAGCAGCTTAGTGTTCCATAAGTAACCGTTCGGAGCGGGGCGTTACATACTACCCCACTGAGAAAAAGTTTCGTCCTCAAAACTTAAGAGATCAATGAGGCAAGGATCAAGCATCAAGAGTTCAAAGGAATAAGACTCACCTACATCGTGTCCACTCTCATCACGCTCAATATTCAACTGATACACTCTAGGCCTTCTTATCTGATCAGTTGGTTCCAGAGCAGGACCCGGAGGGGTCTGAGTCTCAACCTGAGCAGTATTGTTGTTCCCATTCTGGTATGGCAGCGGAACCCTCTTGTTTCGGCAGTTCACCGCCAGATGCCCTTTTTGCCCACAGTTAAAACACTCGTTATTAGCAACACGACAAATATCTACGGTATGGCCTATTTTGCCATAGTAACTGTACACAGGACCTGGGCGCTACTCGCCCGCTGTTTTCTTTTCTCCGTTATGGTATCTTTTAGCAGGAGGGTTTCGAGGAGCGGGTGCCTTCTCCGGAGCACTTCGTGGCATAAACTGCTCATTCTGCACCGCTGCCTCAAATGCTTGGATGTACGTTTTGTACTCCCGGTTCATAACATCTTTTCTCAGATTATCGTTTAAGCCTTTTATGAACCGATGTGTGCGGGCTCCCTCATCGGGAATCATCGAGCTAGCGAACTTAGCAAGTTTGGAAAATTTTGACTCATAATCTTCGACAGACATGTTCCCTTGCTTAAGTTCAATAAACTCGTCTTCTTTTCTCTGCCTGACAGCTGGCGGAAGATAATGTGCAAGGAATGCTTCCTTGAACATTCCCCAAGTGATCCTGCCATCCTGATGCTTGGTGGCTAGATCTGTCTTCTTCACTTCCCACCAGTCGTGTGCACGTAACCGCAGCTGCATATCTGCATACGCTACCCTCTTGTTCGTAGGTATTGAAGCAAAGCTAAACAAGCTCTCCATCTTCGCGATCCAGTCTATCACCTTATCCGGCGTGGTCCTGCCTTCAAACTCCGGAGGGTTCAACTCCAGAAACTCGGCGCCTTTAAAGTTAGACTTTTCGGCCGCACGATGAGGCTCATTTGTTTCTACTAATCCTGCTCCTTGAGGCATGGTCGGGGCAGTCACAGGTGTTGCGGCGGTTCCCGATGCACCACTGTGTGCTACTAGTGTTGTCACAATCTGCGTCAGGGAGTCAAGCTGCTTTTGTTATGCCAAGGCTCTAGCATCAGCTCGTTGCTGCTGAGCCTCGAATCGTTCTTGTTGCGCAGCATGACGATCATTTTGATTCTGAAGCATTACAATCAGTCTATCCATTTGATCATCGCTCACGCTTGCTGCACGCGATGTCTCAGGGTTACTAGCACATGTTTTTGTCATCTTTGCTGCAAAAGAGAGTAACTTGCATTAGTCTCATAACGTATTATGGACTTATTGCATGGGACGTTGGGTTTTTCATACTCTTAGGGACCTTTCATACTCTCGATTTACTTCTTATAGATTCAAAATCGATTTTTAAAATTCGGGACTTTTGAAATCGCTTGAAAACTTATATCATTTTTGAAAATGATGTTTGAAGAGGCCAAGGGCGTAAAACCATGCTCTGATACCACCTGTCGTGCCCCGATCCCGTAGGGGCCGATCGTCCTTGCATGGTCCCTACGGAACTGTTCGTCCTCGCTTGGGTGCGATGTCGTGCAAGCCTAAGTTGTGCTTGCACCAGGCGATGTACCTGCACAAGACACAAGAGAGACGAAAATATACATATATAGGCACAGAATAAATACAGAGAACCAAAGTTGAACACATTTGATAGCGCACACAAAATACTTCCATTTTATTGAATACTGAAGATTTGGATTACAAAGAACTTGCTTGGCTGAGTTACAAAATATGCCTTAGAAGGCTTACAACTCTTTTTACATTCCCAAAACTAGCCACAACGCCCATTACATTATGTCCTTGTAGTAGGACCAAAATAACCAAAACATCTAGTAGAAGAAGAGTAGCCCACTGGAGTGAAAAGCAACAGAGGAAGCAGCACGAACACAGTCCTATGGAAGAGTGCGCATACGCTGATTCAGATTCAAGATGCTTGCCAAACTCTCGCTTCCAGTACCTGGATATTTGCCCACAAACGTGGGTCAGTACTACCACATGTACTGGTGAGCGACCGTGGCCAAACTCACCTTAGAAATCCACACTAAGTAAAGCATATGAAGCTAGCATTATTAGGTGGTCTTTCTGGTTGTCTAGTTTCTTTTTAACAATTCATGCAATGAAACATAGACAATATAAAGCATATGCATATGATAATTCTTACCCACGGTCGAGCGGTTATCCCTGCAGCAGACACACAAGTTAGCCACAATTTGTATATGAATAACTTATGAATCAAAATAGGCATCGAGTGTTAGGTATGCAAGAAGGTAAACCTAGCATGCGCCCTAACTATATGATGGCCCCTCTACGGGATTAGCAGTTGGGACATACAAGCCCATCTCACTAATGGACGGTCTACCCTCCCGTAAGTAAGGACGTTCAAGCCTCAGGGTAATCTAGATCTCTCCCAGGCCGAACGATCCCCAGTGCCCCAGAGACCGCTCGAGAGATAATCCTTGTGCACAAGTTATCCTGACCAAATGCATGAATGCAAGCCCTATCAGAAAAATATGCTATCATGCAACTGATGAACAATGCACCACAAGTCTATATCTTCTTCTCTATTTTCTAGCCCAAGTCTAGAGTTTTCCAGCCACAATACTCAATGCACAGCATACAAGGGACAATCAAGCATTCCATAAGCAACTTAGTAAGTTAGCAGTTTTATACTTGAAGCATGCAATACTTTCTTTCTTTTTTTAGCTTATCTTTTTAGTGAGGCAACATATTTATGTGAACTAGAGATTCTTTATTAGGCATGCAAACTTAAAGGATTCATCGAAGGGCCTAAGCCACTCACCGAATGAATCGAACGAGAGGATGGGGAAGCCTTAGGCGACGTTCACTCTTTGGTTATGCGTCCTGAAAATGCAACAATACTTGGTTAGCATACTTCGATCTCTTTCCCTTACGATTCGAAAAGAACGCGTAAGCGAGAAAGCGAAATCATGAAAACCAAGTCATCGAAAGCAACTCAAAACACAAAACAACACAAAACCAAGAAGCAAAGCAACCAACGAAAACTCTTGGACTCATTTTAATAGAAGTCGTTCGATTAATTCGAAGGGTTCATTGCACTTCGTCCGTGTTGATTTGGCGGTAAGGTTTTCCCGAGACTCGATTCTCAACCGAGTCGAAGCAGCTTAGTGTTCCATAAGTAACCGTTCGGAGCGGGGCGTTACATACTACCCCACTGAGAAAAAGTTTCGTCCTCAAAACTTAAGAGATCAATGAGGCAAGGATCAAGCATCAAGAGTTCAAAGGAATAAGACTCACCAACACCGTGTCCACTCTCATCACGCTCAATATTCAACTGATACACTCTAGGCCTTCTTATCTGATCAGTTGGTTCCAGAGCAGGACCCGAAGGGGTCTGAGTCTCAACCTGAGCAGTATTGTTGTTCCCATTCTGGTATGGCAGCGGAACCCTCTTGTTTTGGCAGTTCACCGCCAGATGCCCTTTTTGCCCACAGTTAAAACACTCGTTATTAGCAGCACGACAAATATCTACGGTATGGCCTGTTTTGCCATAGTAACTGCACACAGGACCTGGGCGCTACTCGCCCGCTGTTTTCTTTTCTCCGTTATGGTATCTTTTAGCAGGAGGGTTTCGAGGAGCGGGTGCCTTCTCCGGAGCACTTCGTGGCATAAACTGCTCATTCTGCACCGCTGCCTCAAATGCTTGGATGTACATTTTGCACTCCCGGTTCATAACATCTTTTCTCAGATTATCGTTTAAGCCTTTTATGAAACGATGTGTGCGGGCTCCCTCATCGGGAATCATCGAGCTAGCGAACTTAGCAAGTTTGGAAAATTCTGACTCATAATCTTTGACAGACATGTTCCCTTGCTTAAGTTCAGTAAACTCGTCTTCTTTTCTCTGTCTGACAGCTGGCGGAAGATAATGTGCAAGGAATGCTTCCTTGAACATTCCCCAAGTGATCCTGCCATCCTGATGCTTGGTGGCTAGATCTGTCTTCTTCACTTCCCACCAGTCGTGTGCACGTAACCGCAGCTGCATATCTGCACACGCTACCCTCTTGTTCGTAGGTATTGAAGCAAAGCTAAACAAGCTCTCCATCTTCGCGATCCAGTCCATCACCTTATCCGGCGTGGTCCTGCCTTCAAACTCCGGAGGGTTCAACTTCAGAAACTCGGCGCCTTTAAAGGTAGACTTTTCGGCCGCACGATGAGGCTCATTTGTTTCTGCTAATCCTGCTCCTTGAGGCATGGTCAGGGCAGTCACAGGTGTTGCGGCGGTTCCCGATGCACCACTGTGTGCTACTAGTGTTGTCATAATCTGCGTCAGGGAGTCAAGCTGCTTTTGTTATGCCAAGGCTCTAGCATCAGCTCGTTGCTGCTGAGCCTCGAATCGTTCTTGTTGCGCAGCATGACGATCATTTTGATTCTGAAGCATTGCAATCAGTCTATCAATTTGATCATCGCTCACGCTTGCTGCACGCGATGTCTCAGGGTTACTAGCACATGTTTTTGTCATCTTTGCTGCAAAAGAGAGTTGCTTGCATTAGTCTCATAACGTATTATGGACTTATTGCATGGGACGTTGGGTTTTTCATACTCTTAGGGACCTTTCATACTCTCGATTTACTTCTTATAGATTCGAAATCGGTTTTTGAAATTCGGGACTTTTGAAATCGCTTGAAAACCTATATCATTTTTGAAAATGATGTTTGAAGAGGCCAAGGACGTAAAACCATGCTCTGATACCACCTGTCGTGCCCCGATCCCGTAGGGGCCGATCGTCCTCGCATGGTCCCTACGGAACTGTTCTTCCTCGCTTGGACGCGATGTCGTGCAAGCCTAAGTTGCGCTTGCACCAGGCGACGTACCTGCACAAGACACAAGAGAGACGAAAATATACATATATAGGCACAAAATAAATGCAGAGAACCAAAGTTGAACACATTTGATAGCGCACACAAAATACTTCTATTTTATTGAATACTGAAGATTTGGATTACAAAGAACTTGCTTGGCTGAGTTACAAAATATGCCTTAGAAGGCTTACAACTCTTTTTATATTCCCAAAACTAGCCACAACGCCCATTACATTACGTCCTTGTAGTAGGACCAAAATAACCAAAACATCTAGTAGAAGAAGAGTAGCCTACTGGAGTGAAAAGCAACAGAGGAAGCAGCACGAACACAGTCCTATGGAAGAGTGCGCACACGCTGATTCAGATTCAAGATGCTTGCCAAACTCTCGCTTCCAGTACCTGGATATTTGTCCACAAACATGGGTCAGTACTACCACATGTACTGGTGAGCGACCGTGGCCAAACTCACCTTAGAAATCCACACTAAGTAAAGCATATGAAGCTAGCATTATTAGGTGGTCTTTCTGGTTATCTAGTTTCTTTTTAACAATTCATGCAAGGAAACATAGACAATATAAAGCATATGCATATGATAATTTTTATCCACGGCCGAGCGATTATCCCTGCAGCAGACACACAAGTTAGCCACAATTTGCATATGAATAACTTATGAATCAAAATAGGCATCGAGTGTTTGGTATGCAAGAAGGTAAACCTAGCATGCGCCCTAACTATATGATGGTCCCCTCCACGGGATTAGCAGTTGGGACATACAAGCCTATCTCACTAATGGACGGTCTACCCTCCCGTAAGTAAGGACGTTCAAGCCTCAGGGTAATCTAGATCTCTCCCAGGCCGAACGATCCCCAGTGCCCCAGAGACCGCTCGAGAGATAATCCTTGTGCACAAGTTGTCCTGACCAAATGCATGAATGCAAGCCCTATCAGAAAAATATGCTATCATGCAACTGATGAACAATGCACCACAAGTCTATCTCTTCTTCTCAATTTTCTAGCCCAAGTCCAGAGTTTTCCAGCCACAATACTCAATGCACAGCATACAAGGGACAATCAAGCATTCCATAAGCAACTTAGTAAGTTAGCAGTTCTATACTTGAGCATGTAATACTTTCTTTCTCTTTTTAGCTTATCTTTTTAGTGAGGCAACATATTTATGTGAACTAGAGATTCTTTATTAGGCATACAAACTTAAAGGATTCATCGAAGGGCCTAAGCCACTCACCGAATGAATTGAACGAGAGGATGGGGAAGCCTTAGGCGACGTTCACTCTTTGGTTATGCGTCCTGAAAATACAACAATACTTGGTTAGCATACTTCAATCTCTTTACCTTACGATTCAAAAAGAACGCGCAAGCGAGAAAGTGAAATCATGAAAACCAAGTCATCGAAAGCAACTCAAAACGCAAAGCAACACAAAACCAAGAAGCAAAGCAACCAACGAAAACTCTTGGAATCATTTCAATAGAAGTCGATCGATTAATTCAAAGGGTTCATTGCACTTCGTCCGTGTTGATTTGGCGGTAAGGTTTCCCCGAGACTCGATTCTCAACCGAGTCGAAGCAGCTTAGTGTTCCATAAGTAGCCGTTCGGAGCGGGGCGTTACAATGTCTAATAGTTAGTCTGGGCTTGTAGTTTCAGCTGTTATTCATGGGTTTCTCGTGGACCATCATATAGTTAGGGAGCATGCTAGGCTAGCCTTCTTGCATACCTAACTGTTTGATGCAGAGACAGACAGGAAAAGAGAACCTAGTTTATATATGCATATGTTGCTAACTTGTATGTCTGCTGCAGGGATAACCATTCGGCAAGGGGTAAGAATCACTATATAAGTGATATGTTGTTTTGCATATTGTCTTGCATCACACTTAGACTTGCATGCTTGCTTGAATATGACGATCGCCTTGAATAGTATAAAAAGAATAGTCCACTAGATGCATGCTAGTCTTTAAAGAAATAAATATGGCTTATGAGACACGATGCGCACCAGAGTTAGTAATTAAACTTGCTTATCGTGAATGAACTGCTTGCCTTGCCTACTTGCTTGTATATCGAACATGAACTCTGTTTTTAAATATTTCCAAAAAAAGTAATATGACTCTGTTCATGTACTGCATGTAACGAACCTAGGTAAAACTAGAAAGATCACTAGTAATGTAATATTTTATAACATAATTACTTAGTGTTGGTTTTAGTGAATGTTGCTTCTGTTCGTTAATTTTATACTCACCGGTACTTTCTCCAAAGTGCTGACCCACCAACAGTTTGCTTGTTCGCGGGTGCTGGATCGTCCGAGGAAGCGATAGCCGTGCCTCATCCCCAGGACCCAAAAATCTGGTATCGATGGTTTGAGCCGTATCCCATTGTTTTGAGCTACTTTTGTATAGAGGGACAACATGTATGGAACGATGCCATTGTATTCAGAGAACCTCGTGCCTTAAGATTTGTCCCGTTTACTCAGATAGATTATTGTTTGCAACACTGTCCCATCGCTGCGTACTCGATCGGTTTGATGATAGCCAAAACTTTAACGATGTTGCCTTGTGCAGGCGCAACCCCAGGCTCGTATGGCATCACGCCTCGATGACAAACGATAATACGCCCCATGGGAGCGCTGGGGCACGATGATTCGCACCCGGCAGGGGCGTTGTCGGGACCTTCGGGATCGGGGCATAACAGAATAGAAAGAGTGGTATCAGAACAACTCGATTCTCTGGCCTTACGTCCATTTCGCTGCAGTTCCTAAATGATGATTCCTTGCCATTGATATCGTTGTTGAGTTGAGCGTTCCATATAATAAGTTCATAGATATTCTCAAAGATGCTAGCAAAAGTTTTTTGGATTTGATTTATTGCTTGAGAGTTATAGCTTCTGATTTCTATTTGCTTGAGTGATCATTTTTTATTGCTAGAGTTTTCGATTGAGGATGGTGAGGGATGAGGACTATCGCTGCTCTGGATATCGAAAGTTTTTCCTTGAAGTTTCGATGACAAAACTTTTTCTTGGTGGGTAAGTATATAGTGCCCCGCTCCGCGTTGGCACTATGTACAAGAGATATCGGTTTGCTGACTCAAAAATGAAACCTTCTTGAAGAGCTCCTTGTTGAACCAGAAGATGACTGATATAGGTGAGTGGGCAAAACTTTATTCTCTGATTCTTGCACACCTTAATAATAAATCTGAATTTTTGCAATGCTTGTTTGCTTAATAAGATAATGTTCGCATTGAGAATAATAGAACGAGAACCTAATTGCTTAACTAGAGAACTTGTATGCTTGTTTAAAAGAGATAAAATCATTGCCATGCTAAGTTAAATAATAGAATGTTGCATGCTTAGTTGTACGGACACCGCTATCGAGTGAACCGATGCCATGCTAATAAACAAGAGTAAAAGAATGTTCATATGTTTCCATCGTATGCTAAAACAAGAGTAGAACCGCATGCTTAGCTAAAGGAGATAGAAGAATCATGCCATGTTTTGCTTGTCATTGATGCTTGAAAGATAGAACTGTTTGAATAACTTGTATTGTATGCTAGTGAACCTATCGATTGAATGAAAGAAATAAGATTGAACCTATCAAAATAAAATCTATAGAATTGATTGAACGTATCGAACCTATCGGATTGATTGATTGAAAGAAGAGAATTGAGAGCTCTTGCTTTATTGCTTGATATCATGTTTGCTTGTTCACGGATATGTGTTTTATATAGTCTTCATCTGATATAATCGTATTCATCGTAACGGTCTTTGGACAACTTGTGCACAAGATACTGTCTCTTTAGCGTTTCCTGGGGCACTGGGAATCGTTCGACCTGGGGGAGATAATCGAAGCACCCTGAGGCTTGTAGTCCTCGCGATTAGGGGGTGTTATGTCTAATAGTTAGTCTGGGCTTGTAGTTTCAGCTGTTATTCATGGGTTTCCCCTCGACCATCATATAGATAGGGCACATGCTAGGCGCCTAGCCTTCTTGCATACCTAACTGTTTGATGCAGAGACGGACAGGGAAAGAGAACCTAGTTTATATATGCATATGTTGCTAACTTGTATGTCTGCTGCATGGATAATCGTTCAGCAAGGTGTAAGAATCACTATATAAGTGATATGTTATTTTGCATATTGTCTTGCATCACACTTAGACTTGCATGCTTGCTTGAATATAATGATCGCCTTGAATAGTATAAAAAAGATAGTCCACTAGATGCATGCTAGAGTCTTTAAAGAAATAAATATGGCTCACGAGACACGCTGCGTACCAGAGTTAGTAATTAAACTTGCTAATCGTACATTATAAAAACCCCTTCCCAGAAAATCGTATATACCCCTTTATTTATTAATTATTAATTAAATTATAGTAATTAGGTCTAAATAGGAGAAATAGATTTTTAATAATTTTTATGTTAGGTGTTCGGGCACTTAGAGGACTTATGGGACCATCAAGAATTTTTCAAAATTTATCCCATGTAGGAGACCCCTTAAGCTGTTGCTAGCCTAACGTTGTGCATTACCCTAATCTATAAATTTTCTTATGAGTATATATATAATATATATATGTATACACAAATATATATATGTATATATATATTTAGAAGGGAAAAGAAAAGAAAGTAAAAGAATTAATTAAATAAGAATATAATAATAATAATAGTAATAATAATAACAACCTACTTAAAACCATTCCTTAGTTTGCTATTCCCCCTACAGCAGCTAACTTGCTGCAAGGACCGCCCCCCTTTAAGCACTTTGCTCCACTCCTTAGCAATTAGTTGCTGTGAACCGACCCCTTCAACGGCTAGTGAACCCGACCCCCCCCCCCTTTGGCCGAAAACCACTCCATCTATTTCTCTCTCTCCCTATTAAATATATATATATATTTATCTTCCAAAAATCCTAACCTAAATCTCCAGACCTCCTCTTCCCATCTAGAGCCGTCACCACAGCCAGAGTAGCCCCGCCAAGCCATCCAAACCAATCCCGACGACCCCGACCTCGCGAACTGCAGTTTTCCACACGAGGCACCTTCGCTCCGGAATTGTTTTCCGTCGACTCGCTCAACCAAACGCCATTTCGTCTTCACCGGTATGCTCATCCCTTAACCCTCTTCCATAGTTGTATTATAGCCAACCTCGAAAAACGTGTACCTCTAGGCGAAAAACAGCGTCCAAAGTGGGCGAGAGCAGACCAATTCTGGGATCGCAGAAAACTGCGGTGACCACCCATATTGCCGAGTTCGTATCTCCCACCACAGAGATCCGAATTCGGTGATTCTTTTTGATTCATGTAGAACACTTGACCTAGTTTATTTTCTGTTAAATAACCCTATATTATTAGTTGCTGTGGACAGAATTATATTCGTCACAAACTGCACGCACCCACTTTTTTCAGATTTCAAAAAGTTGGAAAACGGAGCGCACCCCGCCAAACGGGACCGCCCCGCCGTGTACCAAGTGTACCGAACGGTGCACGCAGCGTAACCGGACACGTAAAAATTCGTAGGGACTGATTCGGACGCGTGTGCGCGCCAAAATCAGGCCGTATCCGCGGACACACCCCGTGTCGCAACTTTTGTAGAACTCGCACGTATTTTGTGCACGCTTGTCAGATTGCGACGAAACTTGCGCCATTGGACTCGTGGTAACGCGCTGGTCCTGTGACCCAATTTTCACATAATTCTGAGACGGTTGACCAAATCGCCAATTGGCGGGCCCAGAGTTGACTTTTTGACAAAATTGTGTTCGGCTCATCGAAATCCACATTTGGACATACCGTTGGGTTCGTATTGACATTTAGAATTGTTTGACCAATAGTTTGTCCCATTTAGAGGCTGTTACCCTTGGCACGCTTTTCGGTGCAAAGTGGGCCACACGTAGACCCCACTTTTGCCCAAAATTACCGTTTTACCCCTGTGTCCAAATTGGACGAAAGGGATGTGCTTTTTAGCTATTTTGCTCATTCCAGAAACGTTGGTGATGTTTATTTCAGCATCCGGAGACGTTTGTTCGGAGTCCTTAGTTTCAGGTTCTGTGTCCTTGACATTTGGGCGCGTACACTTTACAGATTTCTTGCCAGACAAGTATACCTTGCCATTGTACTGTATTTACATTCCATATGAGGCATGCATGTTTATTTTTTGTTTATTTAGTTTATTTATTTTAACTGCTATATAAATTGTGCATCCAAGGAAACTTGGGTGCAACGACGGTGTCGTCGTACTATATTTTTATTTATGTATATGCATTGGACCTACTTATGAGACTACCCCATTTTCATGAGGCACTTATGTTTCATTGGCCATGACACTATTCTTACACGAGTGTGAGTCACATGTAGGACACGGACTTACGTACTCGGCTGGCCACTGGTACGTATAGGTCGTGCGACGGATAGGGATAACTGCCAATAGAAACTTTGCATGCTAGTAGACCTGGCGGTTATTAGAGGTTTATCGTGTCATGGACATGATATGCTTAGAGCATTGGGTGGGGAGAACAACAAGTACCGCATTTGAGCTCCTTTACACTTTTTCTATTGTGCGGCCGGATTCTCCGCTGGAGATACGGGCGATGATGACCACTATATATTATATTATTATCAAGCGGGCCTCCGGCGTTCGAAAGTCGTCGTGCCTTTGTAGGCCCCTGGATCTCCAATAGAGAATCATGCCAAATCCCAGGTTTTCAGCCAGATAGCTCACTTGTGGGGAAAGATGTTCTTAACTGCATTCACTTAGACGGTTAGGCGACCCCAATGGATGTTTATTTTCAGTACTTTATTGGCATGTGCTTTTTGTATCTTGTTACGTCCCTCTGAGAACCTGGTCCCTTTCCAGATATAGATGAGCAGGACTACCCGCAGGAGTATGGACCTGGACCTGACGCTACCTATCAGTCTGAGACGATCTTACCTTCTGATTATATGTGATTCATTTGCAGCTGTTTAGAGATTCTAGTTGCTATTCTTTTCGAGACATTTATTCTTATATTAGAGTTTATCCTCTTCTCTCTTTATTAGTTTATTATAGTCGATTTGCAGTGGATTTGTTTCCATCCGACTATCACACTTTGAGATTACTATTTGAGACTGCTTCTTTGATATTCAGTTATTGATTTCCATTTATCTATTACTTGTGCTGTGGATGAGATATAGAACTGCGTGTGACTTGTTGTGACATATATTACCACTGTGGATTGGATATTCATGTACAGCATACGTGTGTATATGGTTTCCATATATTGGAGTTCGTATACATACGGCTGGCGTGTTACGTATTGCTAGTCCTACGTATTTTGGGACTGGGGCATGACATATTTTTGTGGTGGCCCATGCAGGTCAAGAATATATTGTCTCGGTTACGTAACTGTACCGAACAAGCCTGCGTATAGGAATAGAGTATAAGGATCTCATCCACGCTTGATTAAAATTCATCCTTCCTATTTAATACTTGCATCCTGTTTGATTCATGTACTTTTTCTAATCGTTTCGTACATCAACTGCAGAAAGATGGATATGTAGAATGGATGTACTGCCGCCGATGGCGACGCAACTTCTGGAGTCAATGGTCAGACTCAAGGAGGGACCCCAACGATTCCTAGGCTTCCGGGGCCAGATGGACAGACTCACACTCCAGTTCCATCTGATCTTCCCGCTTCACCTATTGGGAACCTTCCACCTGTCCCGGTACCGCAAGATGGCCAAGCGCAGATGTTCCAATTCTTTCAGATGATGATACAGGAACAGAGGCAGCAGGCAGCCGAGCAGAGGCAAGAATTTTTGGCAGCACTGGAGAAGATAGCTGCACAGGCTACTGTACCAGCCCAAGCACTAGCTCCAGTACCTCGAGCTAGGGTTGGTTCAGTAAAGGATTTTGTTCAGATGGGTGCAAGGCAGTACAAGGGCACTGAGAGCCCGGAGGAGACTATCAACTGGATCACTCACACGCAGAAGCTACTGGAGGCATCGCAGTTACCTACGGACCTATGGATGACGGGTGTACGGACGCTTCTAGATGGTAATGCTCATCACTGGTAGGAATCCATGGAGTGCCAGTTGGGTACTTACCAGACTTGGGAGCAGTTCTTGGAGTGCTTTGAGGGAAAGTACTTCCCGGACACTGTTAGGGACACCTTGTATGATCAGTTTCTTCACTTGGAGCAGGGAACCGAACAGTAGACGAGTATGATGCCGAGTTTAGTCGACTCAGCAAATATGGCGCTGCTTTGATACCAAATGACTTGGCTAAGGCTAAGAGATTTCATCGAGGACTGACCCAGGAGCTACAACATTATACAAGCTCGCAGTCCCGAATCTCTTATGCTGAACTACTGACAGAGGCTAGATTTCAGGAAACCATTACCAGAGGAAATTGAGATCAGCTGCGGACACAACAAGGATCAGCAAGGATACAGCAGGGACCAGCCAGGATACAACAGGGAGGACCTATCAGACGTCCCTTGGCACAACAGCATCAGCAACACCGAGCAGCACCGTATCAGAATTCGGGGAAGCCCTACTGCAATTACTGTGGGAGAATTGGACATATTTCGAAAGATTGTCGGACCCGCTTGGGGCAGTGTATGAGATGTGGCTCCGGACAACACATGGCGAGAGACTGCCCAATGCAGGCATCGACACTACCACCGCCAGCACAGAGACTAGCGTTTCCAGCACCGAAGCCAGCCCAGCAGATGACTGGACCGGGAGCACCCCGACCCCCAGCAGTAGGAGGATTTCAGAGAGGACCACCGCTACCTACTCAGAAGGAGCAGTATATAAGGACTGGACATGGACAGCCGCAGAGGAACGGTCGAGCTTTTGCATTGGAGGTAGATGACATGGATCATGAGGTGGATGTCATAGCAGGTATTACCCTTGCTTTTACTTTTCCTGCCGTGACATTATTTGATACGGGAGCCACCCACTCTTTCATATCATCTAGTTTTATTGCCAAACATAATATTGCTTCTACACCATTATCTAGTTGTGTTAGAATTCTTACCGGAGGAGGAGTTGTACCAGTTAGTCGAGTTTGTAGATCGGGCCCTATAGTGATACGTGGCAGAGAGATGAATGCCCAACTCTTAGTCCTTCCTATGCCATCTTTTGATATTATGCTTGGAATAGACTGGCTGAGCAAGAACCACGCTTTCTTCGATTGCTGTGGAGGAAGCATCCTTTTTAAGGTACCAGGCCAGCCTGAACTTGAGTTTGCCCGAGGATCCACAGAAATTCTTGATGGTATGCAGCTCGCAATGGACGATGTTGTCTATCACCCTATTATTTCAGAATTTCAAGACATCTTTCCAGAGGATTTGCCAGGACTACCCCCAAACAGAGACGTAGAGTTTTCAATTGAACTAGCACCCGGAGCAGCACCTATAGCATCGCATGTTTATAGACTGGCGAAGAAGGAGATGGACGAGTTGAAGGCACAGTTAAAGGAGCTAGAGGAGAAAGGTTTCATCCGACCGAGTGCATCACCCTGGGGAGCACCAGTATTGTTTGTACCCAAGAAGGATGGGTCAGTGCGTATGTGCATTGACTACAGAGCCTTGAATGCAGTGACAGTGAAGAACAAATATCCATTGCCACGCATTGATGACCTGTTTGATCAACTCAGTGGAGCTAAGGTATTCTCGAAGATAGATTTGAGATCAGGATATCACCAAGTGAAGGTACGAAAGCAGGACATTCCGAAGACCGCATTCAGAACAAGATATGGGCACTACGAGTTTTTGGTCATGCCATTTGGATTGACCAATGCTCCAGCGATCTTCATGGACTTGATGAATCGAGTCTTCCACCAGTACTTGGACCAGTTCGTGGTCGTCTTCATAGATGATATACTTGTCTATTCGAAGAGCCACGAGGAGCACGAGGAGCACCTGCGGATTGTTCTAGAGACTTTGAGGAGAGAGCAGTTATATGCTAAACTCAGCAAATGTGAGTTCTTCTTGGACAGAGTTTCATTTCTTGGACATGTTGTTACAGGAGATGGTATTTCTGTTGATCCAGAGAAGATCTCAGCAGTTGAGACATGGCCTGTTCCTAAATCAGCAGCAGAGGTGAGGAGTTTCCTTGGACTTGCGGGATATTACCGACGGTTCATGGAAAACTTCTCAAGAATAGCGACACCTATGACTCGTTTGACTTGTAAGGACCAAGAATTTTTATGGACTGACGAGTGTCAAGCAGCCTTTGAAGAGTTGAAGAAACGACTGACTACAGCACCAGTATTGACGATTCCGTCAGGATCAGGAGGTTATGTGATCTACAGTAACGCATCAGGAAAAGGCTAGGGATGCGTATTGATACAGCATGGAAAGGTGATTGCGTATGCATCTAGACAGTTACGAGTGCATGAGAAGAATTATCCGACTCATGACTTGGAACTTGCAGCCGTTGTATTTGCTCTGAAGCTATGGAGACATTACTTATATGGAGAACGAGTGGAGATCTATACAGACCACAAAAGCCTTAAGTACGTCTTCACGCAGAAGGAGTTAAATATGAGGCAACGTCGATGGCTCGAGTTGATGAAAGATTTCGAGATAGAGCTACATTATCATCCAGGCAAGGCTAACGTGGTAGCAGACGCGTTAAGCCGGAAGCCAGCAGCTTACTTCTTGACAGCACAGAGGGAACTATTGGAGGACTTGCAAGAGCTTGGCATTGAAGTGATACTACCCGAAGTAGATGGGACACTAGCCAACTTGCAAGTTCAATCATCATTGGTAGAGAGGATTAAAGCATCTTTGCCTACAGATGCCAGATTCAGGAGACTAAAGGAAAGGACAGAGGCCGGAGAGCAGACCGGATTGCGCATTCATGAGGATGGGACATTACGATGTGGTGATCGTCTTTATGTTCCAAATGGAGAGATTCGATAGGAGCTGATGGCAGAGGCTCATAGTTCGATTTATTCTATCCATCCTGGAGGTACCAAGATGTATCACGACTTACGATAGCACTTTTGGTGGCATGGAATGAAGAGAGAGATAGCTCGCTTTGTAGCTAAATGTCTGGTATGTCAGCAAGTAAAGGCGGAGCACCAGAGGACAGCAGGATTATTGCAACCACTTCCGATTCCAGAGTGGAAGTGGGAGCACATCACTATGGACTTTATCACGGGTTTTCCCAAGAGTCCAAGTGGGAGAGATGCAGTGTGGGTAATAGTGGACCGACTCACCAAGTCAGCCCATTTTATACCTTTTAGAGTGGGTCAGTCTACAGAAGCATTAGCTGACTTATATATGAGGCAGATCATGAGATTGCATGGCATACCAGTCAGCATTGTATCGGACAGAGATTCGTACTTCACATCGCACTTTTGGAGGAGCATGCAAGAGAGTCTTGGTACTCATCTGAAGTTCAGTACATCGTACCACCCGCAGACAGATGGGCAGTCAGAGCGTACTATTCAGACCTTGGAGGATATGTTGAGGGCTTGCATGTTAGACTTCGGAGGATCATGGGAGGACCACCTACATCTTGTAGAGTTTTCTTACAACAATAGCTATCAAGCGAGTATTCAGATGGCTCCGTTTGAAGCATTGTATGGAAGAAAATGTAGGTCTCCTGTGTGTTGGAGTGACGTGGGAGAACGTCAGATTCTGGGACCCGAGTTGGTGGTCAACACCGTAGAGACAGTCAAGAAGATTCAGGGACACTTGCGAGCAGCGCAAGACAGGCAGAAGCAGTGGGCAGACCTTCATCGTCGTCCCTTGGAGTTCAAAGAGGGCGATCACGTCTTCTTGAGGATATCACCGACCAGAGGCACCATCCGATTCGGAGGGCGCGGCAAGTTGAGTCCAAGGTATATTGGACCATTTGACGTGCTCGAGAGAGTTGGAGAGGTGGCATATCGACTTGCGCTACCACCTTCACTGGAGGGAGTACATGACGTATTCCATGTGTCGCAGCTCAGGCGATATGTGGCAGACAGCAGTCATGTTCTCGACCATTCAGATATCACCATTGGGCCGAGCTTGTCTTACCAAGAGCAACCCGTGGGAATCCTTGATCGTCGAGAGAAAGTGTTGAGGAACCAGTCTATTCCCTTGGTTCGCGTAGCATGGAGGCATGGCGCGCCAGGAGAATCAACTTGGGAGCGCGAGGATGACATGCACAAGCGTTTTTCGAACCTATTCGCAGACCAAGGTATGAATTTACATTGTTAATTTATATCTTATACCATCCTTGCATTCTATCGTGGCTTAATTTTAATTTCGAGGACAAAATTTTTACAAGTTGGGTAGAATATAAAACCCTCTTCCTAAAAAATCGTATATACCCCTTTATTTATTAATTATTAATTAAATTGTAGTAATTAGGTCTAAATAGGAGAAATAGATTTTTAATAATTTTTATGTTAGGTGTTCGAGCACTTAGAGGACTTATGGGACCATCAGGAATTTTTCGGAATTTATCCCATGTAGGAGACCCCTTAAGCTGTTGCTAGCCTAACGTTGTGCATTACCCTAATCTATAAATTTTCTTATGAGTATATATATAATATATATATGTATACACAAATATATATATGTATATATATATTTAGAAGGGAAAAGATCAAAAGAAAGTAAAAGAATTAATTAAATAAGAATATAATAATAATAATAATAATAATAATAACAACCTACTTAAAACCATTCCTTAGTTTGCTATTCCCCCTACATCAGCTAACTTGCTGCAAGGACCGCCCCCCTTTAAGCACTTTGCTCCACTCCTTAGCAATTAGTTGATGTGAACCGACCCCTTCAGCGGCTAGTGAACCCGACCCCCCCTTTGGCCGAAAATTGCTCCATCTATTTCTCTCTCTCCCTATTAAATATATATATATTTATCTTCCAAAAACTCTAACCTAAATCTCCAGACCTTCTCTTCCCATCTAGAGCCGTCACCACAGCCAGAGTAGCCCCGCCAAGCCATCCAAACCAATCCCGACGACCCCGACCTCGCGAACTGCAGTTTCCCACACGAGGCACCTTCGCTCCGGAATTATTTTCCGTCGACTCGCTCAACCAAACGTCGTTCCGTCTTCACCGGTATGCTCATCCCTTAACCCTCTTCCATAGTTTTATTATAGCCAACCTCGAAAAACGTGTATCTCTAGACGAAAAATAGCGTCCAAAGTGGGCGAGAGCAGACCAATTCTGGGATCGCAGAAAACTGCAGTGACCACCCATATTGCCGAGTTCGTATCTCCCACCACAGAGATCCGAATTTGGTGATTCTTCTTGATTCATGTAGAACACTTGACCTAGTTTATTTTCTGTTAAATAACCCTATATTATTAGTTGCTGTGGACAGAATTATATTCGTCACAAAACTGCGCGCACCCACTTTTTCCAGATTTCCAAAAGTTGGAAAACGGAGCGCACCCCGCCAAACGGGACCGCTCCGCCGTGTACCAAGTATACCGAACGGTGCACGCAGCGTAACCGGACACGTAAAAATTTGTGGGGACTGATTCGGACGCGTGTGCGCGCCGGAATCAGGCCGTATCCGCGGACACATCCCGTGTCGTAACTTTTGTAGAACTCGCACGTATTTTGTGCATGCTTGTCAGATTGCGACGAAACTTGCGCCACTGGACTCGTGGTAACGCGCTGGTCCTGTGACCCAATTTTCACGCAATTCTGAGATGGTTGGCCAAATCGCCAATTGGCGGGCCCCATAGTTGACTTTTTGACAAAATTGTGTTCGGCTTATCGGAATCCACATTTGGACATACCGTTGGGTTCGTATTGACATTTAGAGTTGTTTGACCTATAGTTTGTCCCATTTAGAGGCTGTTACCCTTGGCACGCTTTTCGGTGCAAATTGGGCCACACGTGGACCCCACTTTTGTCCGAAATTACCGTTTTGCCCCTGTGTCCAAATTGGACGAAAGGGATATGCTTTTTAGCTATTTTGCTCATTCCGGAAACGTTGGTGATGTTTATTTCAGCATTCGGAGACGTTTGTTCGGAGTCCTTAGTTCCAGGTTTCGTGTCCTTGATATTTGGACGCGTACACTTTACAGATTTCTTGCCAGGCAAGTATACCTTGCCATTGTACTGTATTTATATTTCATATGAGGCATGCATGTTTATTTTCTATTTATTTAGTTTATTTATTTTAACTGCTATATAAATTGTGCGTCCAAGGAAACTTGGGTGCAACGACGGTGTCGTCGTACTATGTTTTTATTTATGTATATGCATTGGACCTACTTATGAGACTACCCCATTTTTATTAGGCATTTATGTTTCATTGGCCATGACACTATTCTTACACGAGTGTGAGTCACATGTAGGACACGGACTTGCGTACTCGGCTGGCCACTGGTACGTATAGGTCGTGCGACGGATAGGGATAACTGCCAATAGAAACTTTGCATGCTAGTAGACCTGGCGGTTATTAGAGGTTTATCGTGTCATGGACATGACATGCTTAGAGCATTGGGTGGGGAGAACAACAAGTACCGCATTTGAGCTCCTTTACACTTTTTCTATTGTGCGGCCGGATTCTCCGCTGGAGATACGGGCGGTGATGACTACTATATATTATATTATTATCAGGCGGGCCTCCGGCGTTCGAAAGTCGTCGTGCCTTTGTAGGCCCCTGGATCTCCAATAGAGAACCATGCCAAATCCCAGGTTTTCAGCCAGATAGCTCACTTGTGGGAAAAGATGTTCTTAACTGCATTCACTTAGACGGTTAGGCGACCCCAATGGATGTTTATTTTCAGTACTTTATTGGCATGTGCTTTTTGTATCTTGTTACGTCCCTCTGAGGACCTGGTCCCTTTCCAGATATAGATGAGCAGGAGTACCCGCAGGAGTATGGACCTGGACCTGACGCTACCTATCAGTCTGAGACGATCTTACCTTCTGATTATATGTGATTCATTTGCAGCTGTTTAGAGATTCTAGTTGCTATTCTTTTCGAGACATTTATTCTTATATTAGAGTTTATCCTCTTCTCTCTTTAGTAGTTTATTATAGTCGATTTGCAGTGGATTTGTTTCCATCCGACTATCACACTTTGAGATTACTATTTGAGACTGCTTCTTTGATATTCAGTTATTGATTTCCATTTATCTATTACTTGTGCTGTGGATGAGATATAGAACTACGTGTGACTTGTTGTGACATATATTACCACTGTGGATTGGATATTCATGTACAGCGTACGTGTGTATATGGTTTCCATATATTGGAGTTCGTATACATACGACTGGCGTGTTACGTATTCCTAGTCCTACGTATTTTGGGACTGGGGCGTGACATACATGAACTGCTTGTCTTGCCTGCTTGCTTCTATATCAAACATGAACTGTATTTTCAAAGATGTTTCCAAAAGAAATAATATGACTCCGCTCATGTACTGCATGTAACGAACCTTGGTAAAACTAGAAAGATCACTAGTAATATAATATTTTATAACATAATTACGTAGTGTTGGTTTTAGTGAATATTGCTTATGTTCGTTGATTTTATACTCACCAGTAATTTCTCCAAAGTGCTGACCCACCAACAGTTTGCTTGTTCGTAGGTGTTGGATCGTCCGAGAAAGCGATAGCCATGCCTCATCCCAGGACCCGAAAATCTGGTGTCGATGCCTTGAGCCGTATCGAGTTATTTTGAGCTACTTTTTTATAGAGGAACATAATGTATGGAATGATGCCATTGTATTCAGAGAACCTCGTGCCTTGAGATTTGTCCCATATACTCAGATGGATTATTGTTTGCAACACTGTCCCTCCGCTGCGATCGGTTCGATGATAGCCAAAACTTTAACGATGTTGCCTTGTGCGGGCGCAACCCCAGGCTCGTACGGCATCATGTCTCGATGGCAAACGACTTACGTCCAGCGGGGGCGTTGTCGGGACCTTCGGGATCGGGACGTGATATTTGCCAGATGGTGATATCTTGGCAGGAGACATACTTTGAAACAAGGCGTTCAATTTCAAATGGATGTTCGAGCTTCTGCTTGTGACTGAAGTCTCATTGTAAGAGTTGTGGGACCCCAAACTAAGATATATACTTTGTACTGCTAGATATCTAGTCTAGGGTTTATCTCCAAAAGCGGTGGCAAGGAGGTAGAGAAGTGTAAGGTCTGTGAGCATACAAAGACCACAAGAAAACTGTTTAAACGGGTAAACCGAAGTACAGATCTTCTGGAGTTGGTTCACTCAGATATCTGTGACTTCAAGTAGTTCTCCACAAAGGCCAAAAGGAAGTACTTCATTACTTTCATCGACGACTACTCGAAGTACGCGTTCGTCTATCTGCTCTAGTTAAAAGATGAAGCATTCAAAAAATTCAAGAAGTTCATGGTTGAGGCTGAACTTCAAATGGGGCAACAACTTAAGAGACTCAAAAGTGATCTAGACGGAGAGTATATGTCTATTGAATTTGCATCGTTCTGCAAAGAAAATGGAATTGTCAATAAGACAACTGCTCAGTATTCTTCTCAATTAAATTTAGTAGCTGAAAGAAAGAACATGACATTGAAAGAGATAATGAACTCAATAATGTTGACAACGGGTCTTCCAAACTACTTCTGGGGAGAAGTTGTGCTGATGGCTACGTTCATTCTGAACAGAGTACCATACGCAACTTTCGATGTCACTCCTCAGGAACTCTGGTTCAGAGTCAGACCCAACTTGAACGTCATTCGAGTGTGGGGGTGTCTGGCGTCTGTCATGCTTCCGGAATTAAAGATTCAGAAGCTGGAATCGAGGACTACGAAGATAATCTTTCAGGGTGATACTGAGAAGAGTAATGCTCGGTGATTTCTTGATATCAAATTAAATTATATCATTGAATCTCACGACGTAGACCTCCTCGAAGATAAATTTGTAAGGTACAAGAACATTGTTATCACGAATATTTTGAAAAATAGTGTGGGTGCACAGGAGGCAGAAGCTTCCAACGAAGATGTAGTCCAAGAAGAAATCATCCCAACGACAACGATCGAACCATAACTCGCAGAGCTGGTGTCTAAGCGAGTGAGGAGAGCGAATGACTTCGAATAAGATTTTGTCACCTATCATGTGGAAGCAGATCCGCTTACCTATGATGAGACGATGAAGACCAAAGACGTTGTCTTCTGGAGGGAGGCTATAAATAATGAGTATAACTCAATAACCTCCAACCACACTTGGGTGTTGGTCAATCTGCTTGAAGGAGCTAAACCAATCATATGCTTATCAGATCTTCAAGTCGATGAAGATGAAAGCAGACAAAATAGTTGAGTTCAAGACAAGGCTATATGCCTAGAGATTTTCTCAGACAATAGGAGATTGAGTTCTTTAGCACCTCGATGAGGGTGTCATAGATCATGATGATGATTGTCGTAGCTGCTATTCACAAGCTGATTGTTTATCAGATGATGGAAAGACAACAAGTCTTGGATGAAGACATACATGAGAGATTCACGGACAACAGTCAGAACTATTGTCATTCAGGTTTGAAGACAGTCTGCGAATTGGTGATATCTCGATACGGCCTGAAGCAATTCCTAGGATGTGGCAGCAGGAGTTTGACAAGTCATCTAGTCAAAGTTGTCGCAGGATCAGCCAGACGGACAAGTGTGTGTACACAAAGTTCGCTGATAATGGAGGAGTCATCGTTTGTATCTATGTGGACGACTTGCTAGTCCCAGTTGTGGACACAGAATTATCACTAACAAATTTGTCATTTTTGTCCAAACTCAGGACATGGGATTGCGGATGTCATCCTGAGGATATAAGATAATTCGGATGCCAGGTGGGCTTGCTTAGTCACAAGCTCTCAGCATGAAATATTGATCACACACTTTGGGTATCAGGGATGATACTTCTCAGGTGTGACATGAATATGAAGCCAAACCCAAGAAAAAGTATCAGACAGTTGGTGTACTCGAGCATCATCAGGTGAATGATTCAAGCTGCGTGTACTACCAGGCCTGACATAGCTTTTACTGTAGGAATGCTGAGTCAGTTCACAAGCAGTATATGTGTTGAATACTGAAAGCTGTGAAGAGAGTCGTCAGAATTCTCAGGAGAACTCAGTAGTATATCATGTGCTACAGAAATTATCCATATATGAAGGAAGGCTTCAGTGATGCCAGTTAGTGCTCAGAAAAGAAGAGTGAAAGATCCAGAGGAGGACGTGACTTCTCCAGGGGTGGTGTTGCTATATCATGGAAATCGAAGGAGCAGTCTTTTCTTTCAGAGTTCTTTGCACTATCAAGCTGCAGCATATAAAGCAGAATGGCTCTGGAAGCTCTTAGATGATCTTCCTATGGTTAGTACACAGATTCGGGTGATACCGACATACTCTGAAAACCAGAAAGCTGCAACAGTGACATATGTTCATCTCTTCATCGATTTGAAGAAAACTATGTTGATAGAACACAGGATACTGAATGAGTGCAGATTGCGTGGATCATTACAATGCTTTAATGATTGGAGTCAGGTAAATTTGGCGAATCCGTTCATGATAGGCCTCAAGGGCCAGTATAGGACACTGAATGAGCGCAGCTAGCGTAAATCATTAAAGTGTTTGATGATCGGAGCCAGGAGAGTCTGGCAGATCCGTTCATGTAAGGCCTTCAGCGCTAGCTGATCCCAAGAACTATAAAGGAGGATAGTACTCCATGTTACAGTAGGGTGAATATGAGAATCGAATCCGAAGAAGCAAATCTATGACGAGGATAAGATCTTGATTCAATCTATTCCGATCAAACGATACCGACTTGTATTTCTTAGCCGCGCTCCCCAAATAAGGGGAACGGGGCACCACATCTTCTTCCCCAGTGATGATTTATTAGTTTTTTTATTGCTACATATTTATCTATCTTTTAAAGCATAAATTAATTGTTTAAAAAACTAAAAATTAAACCAATCAGCGTTTACGCTTTAGTTTAAAAAAATGAAAATCCAAAACAAAACTAAATAGAAAAAATAAAAATCTAAACATAACTAATTCAAAAAAATTAATAAAACAAACCAAATAATTAAACCAAACAAACCAAATAATTAAACCAAAGCAACCAAAATAAACCAACCAAAACCACCTAACCGAACCTGTGGGCCCCACACCCAAGCCCACGGGTTCGGTTGGGTGGTTTGTGGTTTTGGTTGGTTTGTTTTGGTTGGTTTGGTTTAATTATTTATTTTGTTTTATTAGTTTTTTTTACATAAAACAATTAATTTAAATTTTGCTAATTTTTTTTGAGGTCGAAACATCGTTTTAAATTCGTGGGCCCCACACCCAATATAAATTAATTTCGCTACAGTAAATTTTAAATATTCGAAAAAAGACCGAAAGTAAAATTTGGAGGTCGAAACATCATTTTTTTGCGATTCTGAAAATTTGGAAAGTCCGTAAAACGGTGAAATAGTTTATGTTGTAGTACTTTTCGATACGGTCATTTTGGCACAAACTGGAGCTTGTTTCGATCTCTCAGTCAAAAGTTATGATACTTTAAAGTTTTAAATTTTGTATTTTTGTCTGTAACATGTGCGTCTTGCTTCGGATAAAATTTTTTTCTACACGATTTGTGTTACTCTCGTCGAAAACATACAAATCGACTTATTATTTAACGAAAAACGATTTCAAAACAAGTAGTTATGGCCGCTCGAAGTCTGCTCGACGGCAGACGTAATATTCTTACGGCAGATTTTTATCATTATTATTTTTTTAACGTCTGTTTACGACGAAAAAATTAACGATAAAAATATAATATTTATAAATATAAACGTCCAATTGATGTTTTTTTCGTAATTTTTTAAACTTTTATGCTTTAGATGAAATTTATACAAATTTTGATGTTTTGGAAACAAATTTCCGGACAAAATATTTCTAAATTTTTCTTTCCAATTAATTTATTTTAATTTTATTTCGTTAAAATAAATTGTCTTAAATCTAATTAGAAAACAAAACTAAATAAATAAAATAAAAATATAACTAATTAAAACAAACCAACCAAACAAACAAACCCATCCAACCAAACAAACCGAACCGAAGCAATCAAGTGGGCCCCCACACTCAATTTCTGCCAACACAGTTGGCTGAAATTGGGGGGGGACCAATTTCAGCCAACAGTGTTGGCAAAAATTGTCTTGTGGGCCCCACTTAATTTTTTTTTTCTGCCTACGTGTACAGCAGTTGTGTTTTCCGCCAACACTGTTGGCGGACTCTGTCTTTTTTTTTCAAAATTTTGCAAACTTGTTTCATTTGCATGAATTTAATATAAATTTATTTCGCTACAGTAAATTTTCTATTTTATTATCTATACTAATTTATTATTAGCTATACTAATATGAATGATAATAAAATATATTGATTAATATTATTATCTATATTATATTTTTCTTTCATATCACAAAAAGATATATATTTTTATTTGTACAAAAAAATTTATTTTAAATAATTAACTATATAGATAATAAATAATTAATTTGTTATTTGTTAAATTGTGATATCTATTTTAATTGTGATTTCTTATAAATATATGTTTTAAAAATTGAATATGTGTTTAGTAAAATAATAAAAAAATACTATAGATAATAATTATGTTTTCAAAATTATATTAGTATACATAATAATAAATTAGTATAGATAATAATCAAACGTTTGCTTCTAAAATTATATTTTGAATGATAACAGATGTGGTATCTAATATTTGAAAACATATTTTGGTTTTTTTGCCAAATATAAAAATATAAAAAAATTGTTTATATTTCATATTTTTAATAACAAATTTTTGCCATAAGAGATGACCAAAATTTTCGTGATTTCAATTTTTAAATTTTTTTTTTTAGTTAATTCATTTAAAAATATTGTTTTTGATATGTACCAGTTTGCATTGGAATCTCCGGAGCTGGTGCTCAGAAACAGCGATCCTATCCCCCTTCCATCCGAACCGTAAAAAGGAAGTCGTATCTACGGCCAAGAACCCTCAAAGAATAGCACCCGGATCGACAACCATAGCCGTCCATCCGAAAGTCAATCCAACGTTCGAAATGAAACCACTCTTTACTCCCTCTTCCTATAAAGTGCCCCCCACTCACTCCACCACCGAAAAAACACCAACCAACCAACCAACCAAAGAAAAGAAATCACCGATCCAAATAATTTAGCTTGAGCCATGTCTGGAAGAGGAAAGGGCGGGAAAGGGCTTGGCAAGGGCGGAGCCAAGCGCCACCGGAAGGTCCTCCGCGACAACATCCAGGGGATCACGAAGCCGGCGATCCGTAGGCTGGCGAGGAGGGGAGGAGTGAAGAGGATCAGCGGACTCATCTACGAGGAGACCAGGGGCGTCCTCAAGATCTTCCTCGAGAACGTCATCCGCGATGCCGTCACCTACACGGAGCATGCCAGGAGGAAGACCGTCACCGCAATGGACGTGGTATACGCGCTCAAGAGGCAGGGGAGGACTCTCTATGGCTTCGGTGGTTAAAATGTCTCTGTGTCGTTTCGTGTGGTACGGTGGGTGCTATTGTCAATGAAATTAAAATTTGATATTTTGGTACAGGGATGTGTTTGGCACACATTTTAATGGTAATTAAATAGTTCATATGTGAAGGATGTACTGCATCTGACATATAGAATAATTTTTCGATGACTAGTTTAAGTAAATTCTCCTCACTCGCTACCAACTTTTTTTTTTTTAAATTTATTTTTGACATAAGACTCGGGCCTGACGTAGCGTTCGGGGCTTGCTCCCAATTCTTAACTTAAATCTAAAGTCTGACTGAAGTTAATTTTGTTGTGACTTTGGTCTTGAAGTTAATTAACAATGCTTTATTAATGATGCTGAATCTTTTGTTTGTCCTCTGTCGATTTTACCGAGATGCCGTTCATTGATGGAGTGTCTCCGACTGTGATAATCAGCCATTCTACGCCATTTATAACGGAAAAGAAATATTCAATTTATAAACAGTATTGCAAAAAAATAAGACTTAAAATTTTAGAAAAAAATAAAATAAAATGGGATTGATACATCACTGTTTATAAATTGGATGTGAGTATTTTATTTTATTATTTTATTTTTGGAATTTGTTATAAATTGGATGTGAGTATTGCAAACTTATGGAATTTCCAAACCACGCTATAAGTCTCATTTATTTTAACTTGCATAGGAATAAAATTACATGTTTATTCTTATGCATAAAAGTTTATGATTAATTGTGAATAAGATTTATGATATTATTTTATGGAATTTCCAGATTTTATTCCTATGCAAGTTAAAATAAATGAGACTTATGGCGTGGTTTGGAAATTCCATAAAATAATAAAATAAAATGCAATTTTAAGTCTTATGGCGTGGTTTGGAAAAGAAATATGCAATTTACTTGACTTAAAATTTGTTATTCCTATACAAGTTATCTATTTTTGGATGTAACTTATATCGTATATATATAACAAGCTATTTTTGAATGTTAAGTCGAAAATCTTTATGATCCGTATTTCACCACTTCATTGGTCTGCAGCTTTTATGCATAAGAATAAACATGTAAAGCTTGTGTAAGTTGGTTTATTTTGTTTTGTTAGAGCATCATTAGTAGTTGAGATTTTCCAATACAATTTGGGGTCCAAAATTTTAACATTCAGGGTTTCGGTCTCAAAGATTCTGGTCCAAAATTAATGTAAAAAAAAAAAATGTAAAATCTAGAATCTAAAAAATTGGATTCCAAATTGAGACTTATTATTATACAAAATGAGTTCCTACTATCTAGAATCTAGAAATTGGAAGGCTAATCTATAGCTCCATGGATGGGATGAGATTCAAAATCTAGAAATTGAAACTAGAGATGGAACTTACTATTATACAAAACGAGCTTCTACATTTTAAATCTAGAATGTAGAATGTGTGATGGGCTTACTAATGATGCTCTTATGATTAATTGTGAATAAGATTTATGATATTAGAGTATCTCCAACCCTATTGTGAGTTTGGAAAAAGTAGTCACATAGGAATAACAAATTTTCATTTGAAAAATCTTTCTCCAATGTAAATGTCAAATAAATTGTAAATGTGACATGGTAAAGATGTTGTAAAGTTGGTTATTTTGTTCTAGACAATGCACTTTATAGTAGTTTTACCTCCTTGACTAGATCTGTTGTTCCATCAATTCTGTCCTATATTCTGTCCCCATCCTATTATATGTGGGCTACAGCTGGTATAAAATAAAAAAGGGACCCACATGTAATATGGTGGGGACAAAATATGTGAGAGAATTAGTGGGACAACAAATCTGCTCTCTTTATCTCCACATCAACAATTATGAGTAAAAAAAAAATCATCAATTATGAATAAAAATATTTATAAAAAAGGAAGAAGATGAAAAGTTGTCTTGGAAGTTGAAAAAATTGTCTTCTCAATACCTTTGCATTAGAGCATCTCCAACTCTGCTGTGAGTTTGAAAAAAATGATTGTCGTATAGGAATCACAATTTCATATTTTAAAAATTCTTCTCCAATGCAAATGTGAAGTTGGTTGTAAAGTAGACACGACAATGACATGACAAGGACAATTTGAAGTTGGTTGTCTAGATCTAGACAATAGATTTCACAATGCTTTATTTCCACATCATCAATAATGAATAAAAATATTTATAAAAAAAAAGTTAAAAAGTTGTCTTGGAAGTTGAAAAAAGTAATTTTTATTGTCTTTTTAATACCTTTGCATTGGAGAACACTTGTGTGAATATAATCTTGACACATAGGAAAGACATTGTCTTGTGCCTCATGCTACATATGAATCACAACACAAAACAAGACAATAGGGTTGAAGATGCTCTTAGAATACTTTTCTATCTCATTGTATTCTGTGAATATAATCTTGCCACATAAAAAATATAGTCTTGTATGCCTCATGTCCAGTGTCAGATTCATAATTACAATCCACCGGAGTCACAATCATAAGTAAGTTTGGGTCCCCAATTTGTTTGAGGATATAAATATATAATATTATATTAAATAGTACAATTTTTATACAATAATTACAATCCACCGGAGTCACAATCATTACATTTCACAATTGTTCTCTATGAGTTTTCATATTCTGAAAATGTTTTACAACATTAAGCAACTATTTTTTTCTAAAGCATTACATGAAACATACTTTCTAAACTACTACTAAAGTATTACATGAAGCATATACTTCCTAAAAAAAATATTTTTTCATTATATATGTTGATCCGTCCGTCTATACCACGTAGCTTGAAGCCTTGAACTATAAAGATTGTGAATTAATACTATATTGAATTGGTGTATGAAATTCTTCATATTAAGTCTTTTTATAGGATATCTCATTCTATATATATTTACTTCAAAAATAAAATAAAAATCATTCTATATACAAAATTTAGGACAGCTATAGAATGGCTATATAGGCATACTTCACACATGGAGGATACTAGCCTTTATTGTCAACATTGAAGGCCAAATGTCCATTGACTGCTTGTTATCAACTTCAACAAGCTCCATGCATGGTTTATGTTCCTCTTGTACTACGCAATAAGACCATTCCTCTTATACTACTACTAAAATAAAATAAAATAAATCACTTGACCTGTGCCCCCAATGGAGTTAATGTGGGTCTATTCCTGTTCATGTCACATAGGAATCATAATACATAACAAGACAATAGGATTGGAGATGCTCTTATTGTTGGTTTCTATTCCAATCTTAGCAGTTGCATAATCCTTTTGGTGTCAACTTCTAAATTTGAGTTTATATGATATTTGGCATTGTACTGTAATTGAATTTCTATCATAGTTGATAGGGTTTCTATATAGAAATTGGATCAAATATTAATTGCAATGAGAGAAATTCTTATGAAAGTTTCTACACGTAGTAATATTCGTAGAAAAGTTTCAATCCTATATTTGTGTAACGTAATTTAAAAATTGAGATAGAAACACTGCTGGTAGATTTCTACGATAGAAATATGGGAGATAGAAACGCCATTGAAGTCTTAGAGATGGCCTGAGATTATGATAGAAGTAAGGAGCATTGTAACAAGTCATATTCTCGGTTGGTCATGATAAAACTAAATAATGTAAGTTCTACAACATACAACTCACATCATGCAAAATTAAATAATAATAGTAATGTGTAAATGTATTGTACGTGCGTAAAAAAATTATAAAAAAAAACTAAAAATAAATAAATTAAATATGATTTAAAAAAATGTCATTTTTAGAAATTGAACTCAAGCAATCAAAGAAAATATCACCCACCTTAACCACTTGAGTTAGAATTATTTAGCTATAAATATACCATATTAGCTAGTTAAATGCTTGGTTAAGTCTTTTTTTAATAATTGGTAAAGTCACTCCACTCTCCATTGGTTATAGAGTTACCCCTTGGAAATTCATCCACATATTTAATAAACGGTTACCACTTTTCAGGAAATTGCTTCCCTATATAAAATATAAAGTTCCTACACTTAACACGATTTTCTATGAGGAAAAAAGTTTCGTCTCTAGAATTCGAAGATTTTTTTGCAACATCCCTCAAACACTTTGTTCGAGCAGTTCATTAGTGCATCTGCATTGGTCTCAAGAAACCCCAAGAAACAAACTATCACAGTTTCTTAGCATCATATTATTATGCTATTAGCAATTTTTCGATTTCTCATAACAAACTAGACTTTTGTCAAGCTATTAGTCTTTCACAAACTTGTGCGCTTTTTTGTGTCCTGAAATTCTATAATAGTTCCTACTTTGAATTACAATTCTGCAACTAGACAAGGTTCAATTCGCAAAGCAAATGGCTATGAAGCTCTAGGACCTCTAGCTCTGGTGGCTAGTGTGAAGGCATTAAGATCCGAATGGTACAGACGGTGTTAGATTTCCAAAGCGGTCATGGATCTAATCATGGTTCAAATCCTTGTCACTAGTTATATGCTTAACGCATGCCAGCGCAAGAACAGTCCAGTTTCAACTCTCAGCAAACAAATAAAATCCCTACTAATCATCAACTCAGAACAAAATGGAGATATATTTTCTGAGTTATAGTTATTTATATATATATCACCTATGATATGATAGGATAGGATACGATACGATACGAAATGATACGATTGTGGAAAAGAAAGAAGATGAAATCCTGTGCACTTAACATTCATTGAAAGTCTATTAAGCAGTGACTTGGGTCTGAATCGCAGCAAGCTTGCCCCCGGAATAGCGGCGGCGCTGGTCAGCAGGTTCTTCCTCCCTGTCCCTGTCCCTGTCCCTGTCCCTTTCCCAGAGATGTGGCAATGCCTCTCTGATGTTGTGAATGCTTTCCAATGCATAGTCTGCACCTTTCACTCTCTCCGACTTTCCTATCTGCATGTATCCACGTACTACACCATCAAACACAAACAATAATCATGCACGTACGTTTTAATTCTTCTCATCATCCATTCATTCATTCATCCATTTCCCACAAGTTGTTGTTTCTTTCTCTTCTCATCATGGATTCGATCATGATGCTTTAACAATATTGACCTCATTATTATACATAAACTTCTTCTCTTTTTATATATTCCCTTGGAGTATATATAAATAAGACCCAAACTTCCAACTCGGCAATGAAAGACGCTTACCAGCACAGTTTGTAGACCAACATTTTGACCAGCCTGGATGTTGCGAACGCTGTCTTCGAAGAAGATCTATACAGAAAGAAAAAATCAGAGTCACAAGGAATCAGTATATATTTTGTCTTGCATGCGATTATAGTGTTTCCATGAACTTAGTGTTTGTTAATCACGAGAATGAATCCCTACTGTTCTCTGGGGGTGAATGCGTGCTATTTTGAGAGCGTGCTCTATCGCAAATTCTGATGGTTTGCAGATGATTGGAGTCTTGGGCAGTTCCAACACAGGCGCAGGATACGAGTGCTGAATGATGTCAAATTTGACATTGGCTGTGTGAGGAGGAGGAGGAGGAGGAGGAGTCGATTCAACTTGTGCAGGAGGTTGTTGATTCAGGGTCTCGAAGCATATGATTCCTTCAAAGCAATCTTCCAATCCGAGCCTGCGGAGTGCTTCGGTAGCGTGGATCTTATCGGCATTTGTGAATATCTGAGGCACGCACAGGGGCTATTAGGAAAAACCCTAACAGTGAGAGGATCGAGCCATAATATAATATAATATAATATGCTCCCTCTTTTTTGTTCAATGTACATCAAGTTGATTAATTAATTACCACTTTGCGAATAGGCACGCTCAGCAGAATATGTCGAAGAACTGGATCCGGCTTCAGTCTCTCATAAGGCAATCTTCCGTGCACGAAACTGTTATGAGACCAAAATTAAAATAAAAAAAAGAGACACAGACGAGTCAGAAACCTGGAAACTATACAATTGATAAGATGGAACATAGGCAGAGCAGAGACCTGTGGTATTCATCATAGTTAAATGAGTATCCTATGGCCTGCATGCGTAATGGAGAACAATAAAACAAAATAAGAAACAATCACAACAACAAAACAAAAGTTGAGAATACTAAGTGCTACTACTACTACACACCCTTAGTCCAGCCATGGTTGTCCCATAGTTCTTGTACAGTAAATTGCACAGCTCAGATATCTTGCTCCTATCAATTCCAAGCTTCTCAACCATGTATTCTGAAGATGTAGCTTTTCAAACTCACCAGACAAGAATGATAAAAAGTAGTTATCAAATATTGAATATGCATACCTCCAATATTCTTAAGGACCTCATTTGCTAGGCCAGTACTCGAAGGGTACAGAGTATCATCAAGATCTAAGTACAAACACATTGCAAGGAAGGAATAACCATAAGAATGAATTCAGTCAGCGGATGGAAAAGTTTTCAAGTAATTGGATTCAGGGCAGATCTAGTGCTGCATACCAAAAAGAAGCCAATCGATTTTGGACCTCTGATCCTGTCGGTATAATTCGTCGAATGCCAATGCCATTTTTCTTTTATCGATCTATCAGAGGTCCAAAGTCGTCAAAAGTTAATATACCTTACATTCTGATCATTCACTTTTAGTCGATAATTTTTTTTACTACTACCAGCAATTCCATAATTAACATTGAAGTAGACTTACAAGAATTGGCGATGGGCTAGAGCTGGAATGCTCAATGAAGAAGAAAGGTTTGTGTAGCACTCTCTCTCTCTCTCTCTCTCTCTCTCTCTCTCGTAAGGAATAGAGAAATGGACGGAAGGGGAGGAAGAAAGCAAGGGGGGGGAGTTGGTTTAAATAGGGAAACCGTTGGCTATTGCAGCCAATGAGAGGCCCAAAGAACATCACGTGCATGGCACGCCTGTGGGAGTATTCTATCCATTCGAAACCCGGTTTAAAGATGCCTTGCTCTAATTGTATCTTATTTTTAAATATCCAAACTATGCAAGATGGACAAGAGTAAAAAAAACATCAAACATGTGTTTTCCATATTATCTTAAACTAGAGTTATAGATGAAGAGGGAATTAATTAAATGAACACATTATTTTTGTGTGTTTTCTTCTGTGGTCAAAGAGTAATATGCTTTAGATCTCCCTTCCTTTATTTATTACATCATTTCCTCATCACTTGCATATGCTAACATATAAAGTTTGTCACGGCAAGCAAATATCCGTGAACGACTAAACTTTCCGAAACTTATGAAAAGAAGAAGAAGAAGAAGAAGAAGAAGAAGAAGAATAAGTGAAGAGTGTCAAGATATCAAACCTGTCCAAATTTAGAGGAACGGGGCTCACTTTGAATCATGTGATGTTACAAAAATATAGTATATATTTAAGCTAAAGTTTGTGAGCCTATCCATAATAATTCAAGTTTTTACGTGAGGGCAACGCAAGTCGTATCAACTAATATTCTTCTTTCTATTTTGTTTTTCATACACGCAAGATGATAAATCCAATGACAAATGAGCCCTTAGCATAAGAGAGGTGTCACAATTTATTTTTGACATTTTCCAAGGACAGTTAGGTCTCTAGAAGAGGGCTTGAATTTTCTGTGAGAACAACCTTATTGATTGGCTCCCAATAATTGAGCTCGCACCATGACACTCTGGGCAAATGATTGAGTGGTGACAGCTGGCCAAATCAATCAATAGTTCCTAGTTGGCAGGGACACGTTGGGAAGAACGTTCAGAAGACTTGTATGTGTACTTATGATATTGGTCTAGGCTAGTGACCACTATAATGAATACAAACATCTGACACGAGTCTGACACGTGAGCGTGTAGTTTTCTTATCAGATCTTATACAACACTAATGTCATATCAAAGTGTGTAAAAGGACGAGCGGTCCAAAACTCGGCTCGGGTCCGATCCGGTCCGGTCAAATTCGGTCCGGACCAGTTCGGGTCCGATCAATGGACCGGCCCGCTCCGGCCCACTCCCTCCAAGGGTTCGGGCTGGCTCGGAGGATCCGACCCGTAAGTCCGGTCCGGCCCGGTCTCGGTTTTGTTCGGACTGGATCCAATTCGGTCGGTTCGGTTTGCCCGGTCCGTACCGACTCGGTTCAAGTCCGGTTCGGCTGATTTATAATTTATATTTTTTTTGATATATCAGTTGGGGGGTCTTTTTACCAAAATAATCCCATTTTAGTGACTGTTTTTTGAACGTTTTAGGGATATTTTGGTAATTTTGTTTAAAATGATCAAAATATTTATTATAACAACTCTTTTTTGAGGGTATTTGGGATCATTTGGCCCCAAATATTTCTATAAATAGTCCATAATTCATGAAAAAAAAATACAACACAATTTTTTCTCTCTTACAAAATTTCTTCCCTCTCGTACAAAGTTTAGAAGAAAGACAATTACAAAGTTTAGAAGCAAAGTAATTACTTGAGTCCAACTTCATTCCTCTCAACACATTTTCTTACGATTTCTTTTGGAGACTTCAAACAGACGTTACAAGTAACTTTATTATTACTGATTTTTTTTCTGATTTGAGATTTTTCTTTCCTCTCTCTCTCTCTCTCTCTCTCTCTCTCTCTCTCTTGTAGATAAGTAATTAATTTTGCTTTAAATTTTTTTGAATTTTTTTTTTAAATATGAATGAACAATGTTCAAACCAACCTTTAAAAAATTATGATTATTATAATAATATGTTTGAAAATAATCCTATTCCTGATTCTGTACCACCGACACAAATGTCACCTCCTGAAGTTAGGAGTATGGCTACGGCTACAAATGTTGACAATAGGGAAAAAAAATTATTTTTATGGAATTATTTTATAAAAAAATTGTCACTGATAGTGAGGGCACACCGGTTTTAGATCCAAAAGATCAAAAACCAATACCTAAGGCTGCGGAATGTAAGAAATGTAAGTGGATTTACAAATGAAAAAAAAATGATGGCACGGACACTTTAAAAAGACACTATGAAAGTTGCTATGACAAAGACACACTGCAGGCTAGACAAAATAATCTAAGTACCGGTGGTCAAGGATCTTCTATAGGTAACTTTACTTATTTTGATGCTCGTAACAAGACAGAGTTAGTAAGACATTATTTGTAAGGAACAACCATTTATATTTGATGAGAGTGATTTCTATTATAATTATGCAAGTAATACCCTTAATCCTTGTCACCACCCCATTTCCAGAGCCGGGTATTTTTTTTTAAATTTAGTTAATTGTGTATTATTTATAATTAATTATATTTATATTTAATTAGTGGTTGTATTATTTTTGTTATTGATTGTTTTAGGGTTTTAGCTAACCTGGACCCATGTCAGACCCTAGTGGACCCATGTCCGACCCAACCCACACCCTTGAGAGACTTATTTTTTGGTTTAGAATATTTATTATATTTTTAGTAGGTTAGTTGGAGAGATTTGGAGTTAGTTTGAGTGCTTTTGGAACCCGAAACCCAAAACCCAAGTTAGGAGGGCATTTTGGGTATTTTGGACTA